>OX326951.1:4800000-5260000 GCA_946800315.1 Misopates orontium
TTTATATGGTGACAGATTTATTTATTCCTAGGTGTGGGTTGAAAATAATCTGTCACCATTGTTTTAAAGTTTGTGGGGTCAAAAAAATCTGCCACCATGTCTAAACATGGTGAGAGATTATTCTGACCCCACAAAAGTACAATCCATCTGATATCAATGGTGATAGAATTTTTGGACCCAATGAGGGCACAATCCATGTGATACAATGGGGTCAAAAAAATTTCTCCCCACAATTTCATATCTATATAAATACCCCATTTTTCACAAACTTCATCTCTTCATCTCCTCTCATCCTCTAAAGGTCGAAAATCCTCTCCTCTCCTCTCCTCTCTCTCTCTCTCTCTCTCTCTCTCTCGTGTTATCTTAGTTATATAATTATTTGGGTGTTTATAATATATATATATATTGTTATTGATTTGTGTGTTTATAAATATTAATAAACATCTACTACACACTACACATAACATACATATTTTAAATATATATACTATAGATATATAACGTTTATATACATATTTGTGCGTGTTGGTATATTATTAATTATATATATATATACAATGCATGTTATAATGTATTAATATGCGCATCTATGTAATATATATGTCAATACATATAAATTGGTATTTATTATAAACAACAAGTTATATGTTATACAAAATATATTTTGTTTCTTTAAAAAATATTAAATAGAATTTATGATAAATAAAATTATATATATATATCCCCACCAAATTGAAAACATTTTCGCCAAAGCGGCGGTAAATCCGCCACCAGTTTTGTTTTAAAATTTTGAGAACCGTGGTGACAGAAAAATCTGTCACCACGGTTTAAAAAAAAGAATTTAAACCGTGGAGTCAGAAAATTCTGTCACCACGGTATAAACGTGGTGATAGAGTTTTCTGACCCCACGGTTTAAAAAAAAAAAAGAAAAAAACCGTGGGGTTAAAATAATTTGTCACGACGGTACAAACATGGTGACAGATTATTCTGACCCCATGATTTTTTTTTTAAAAAAAAAAAGAAAAAAGGTGTGGCGTCAAAATAATCTGTCACCACGGTACAAACGTGGTGACAGATTATTCTGACCGCACGCGTGTTTTTTATATTTTTTCTTTTCTTTAATATTAATGCATGGCTACAAATTTATCTTACCTAATGTCATGGTCACATATTATTTTGACCCTGTGTGGTGACAGATTTCCTTCTCCCTACTTGTGGGGTCAAATAATTTGTTATGTATTCTGACCCCATATATGTTGAGCAATTAATCTGTCACCATTGTTGACATAACTTTATGCTAACAAGGCCTATAATAACAAAACCGTGTCACGAATTTTACTGACACCATTGATCTATACTTACAAATTTCACACCAATGAGGAGTAATTTTTTTGTGGGTATTGCTACATTTTCTTGTAGTGAAAGGTAAGATGGTAGTGGATTGCAGAAAAGTAAATAAAGTTCGCTTTCATTCGTTTGTGATTTTCATATAAATTTTAATTCCACTATATGAATTATTCACTTCTCTTTATTTGTGGTGGTGTTTTGTAGCATTTTTCATCTTAACCTCGCCTCTGTAATAAGTTGAACAATTAGACAAGTTCTTCAAAATATGTTACTTGAAGTCCCCAATGTAAATAAAATATTGGCAGGTTTTATGGACTTCCTACGTCAGATATTGGGTTCCGGGGATTTCCAATGTTGGCTTCTTTGGTTGAGCATTGCAAGTCACAGAAACACAAAGTAATGTATTTTCTTTAAAGTTAATTGCAGCAAATCCCTTAACTTATGTGGTCTATTGCACTTTGCGTCTTAACACATGAAAATGTGTGACATGCCTTTAACTTATTGATTTTCGTTGGATTTGCCCCCGGAGTCATTTACCAACCGTCCATTTTGAACACATGTTTGAGTTTTCGTCTGTTAGATTTAGCATCAAGGAGCAAATCACACAAAAATAATAGGCTGTGAGGCATATCGCACATTTCTTTAGGTTAGGGGCCAAGTGCAACAAACCCATAAACTTGAGGATTTGATGCAATTAGCCCTTTTGTTTATCATGTAATGGCTCTTCGTTGTCTTTTAAGTTGTGTGTTGTGTTGTACTTTACTTCATAACATATGAAAATGTGCGACATGCTACTTAACTTATTGATTTTGTACTTTACTTCATAACCTATGAAAATGTGCGACATGGTACCAATCTGTTGGTAACGATTATAATTCTAACATGTACAATGATTAAGCATATATACACTAACACATGATACATTCCTAAGCAAAAATAAAAACAAAAGTGTTATATAAAAGAAATGGAGAACTACACAAATTACCCGTGAAATACGGGAAAATCACAAAAATCATCCTAGTGTTTGAAAAACTATACAAACTACTTCAGGATTAACTTTTGCTAAAAGACCTTAATAGAATTGGTGAATTTGCATTCATGACTCCAGTGACCTCCGAAAAGAGACAGATTTGAGCGTAAACAACACATTGGCTCTTGTAATGAAGAGAGGGAAACACATTCTTGGTTATAAGACTTGCACAAGACGTTCACTGTGGGTGTAGGTGGTCCAGAACTTGGTGGATATGCACCAGATCACAGCTCAAAGTTTGTTAGAAACTTTGAGTGGAATTCCGTTCTAACATAATTTCTGAGCTGGTTTTCAGCGTGATTTGGACGCATGTTTTGTGCATATATATAGGCTGTTTCAAAGATCATTTCCAGTAGCTTAGAAGCTTGATCTCTCCTCTGTAGTTCACTCTCAGATTTTGCAGAAATAAAACACTACTTTGCTCTCTTGGACGTAGGCTTTGATCACCTTGATCATTGTTGAACCAAGTAATCTTCTGCATGTGTTGTTTATTGTTTTGTTTGTTTGGTTTGATTGTGTTGATTCATTTGTTGAATAGATTAGATCATCTGATTTGTTTAAATTGATTGAAATCCCTACACTCACGAACTCTATAGCAAAGTAAAATTGATATTCTAACAACTCACTTCAGGAAGAAGTCCAAGAGTGAGTACCATCTATGCTTCCTATTATTTATTTATTGTTAAGCATGCTTCCTATTATTGAAAGAATGTATGCAAGGTCTTATTTGACCGAGATCCGTCATCTAAGAAGGGATCATGCGCGCGGCTGCGCGGGGGGGGGGGGGGGGGGAATAAAAAAAAATAATTAGGTTACAATAGTTTGATGAAAATAGAAGCTAATGTGTGAAAATTTAGAAAGATTTGTATTTGTATTTGTATTTCTTAAATTTGACTCTCCTTATAAGTATAATTCTTGAAATTAAAGAAGGGACTAGTCGAGGGTAGCATGGAACTTCAAGTAAATTCTTTGCTTAGATTACTTTTTTTCGCTTTATTTTAACACGGTAAGGTAGAGTGATGTCAAGCATAAGACAAGGGTATTTTATGTAATTTTTCAAATATGAGAAGTGGTTTGTGAAATTTATCCGTACCTCAAGAATAGTTTGTGTAATTCTCCCTAAAAGAAATCTAGCAGATTAATTATAAATACAATTTGCGTAAAAACATAATGTAATTGGAGTAGGATACATACCTTGAGTTAAATTATAGTTTGGGATCGAATCTAGAGGTTGCTTTGCTAAAGGAAGCTTTGAAAATGGCGTTCATCTTCGCCTAAATCCGAAATGGTAGAAACGGATCCGGAAACAAATAGATCCATTTCTACCTTAAATATAAGGAATAATTCATGGGAATGAAGGTATCCGATCTCACCAAATTAAAAAAAAAAAATGAAACAAAAAAAGTGGATACGAAAGCATTCATTCCTACCGCGTCTAACACAACGCGTGTTCCAACAAACTCATAGAAACAAACATGAAGCGTGTATACAGGTTTGTTTGTTTCCACACTTTTTTTCTGTATGTACAATAGGAACGACAATGATTTAGAAGGCGTGGAAACGGATTAAGTCGTTTCCACTCCTTGTATTATCATTTTTATCGGACATATCGAAACAAATTTTAATCTGTTATTTAAAAGGGATTCAAATGAGACCACATTTTAATTGTAAGGGATTCTCTAAAATGTTTTAAACATAAGATACTAACAACAAAACTCAATCAAAATTTGAGGAGACATTACAATTTAAATATGGTGGATAATTCTGAAACTTCAATCAAATATTAAGGACTTTTCATGGTGTTCGTTCCATAATTTTATATCTCATACATGAAGGCGTTGTTTCATATTATCGCAGTTTTTTTTTTTTAAATTCAGCTAGTGTCAAGATAAAACCTAATACTATGCTATAGAGTAAACTGGTATCGCGCTCCCAAGGTGTTATTAAATATCAGGCTTTTCTCTTTTCGTTTGATCAGCTAATGTCAAAAAGAATACCAAATAAATTATACCATAAAGTCAACTAGTATCTTGTTGTGAAAGTGTCTTTTATATTAAATCATTTTTGTTATCTAGCTAAATATAATAGCTAATAATATGGACCATAAAGTCAACTAATTAACATCTTGCCCTTGTACTTCTCGTGTAATGAATACCTTAGTCATATCATAAGTTCATAAATATAAACATTGATATATTTAGTTAATCCAGCTAGGTAATCGCGACACAAACAATTAACAATTCACTGGGTAAACATTTCTCCTATTGGAACAGGCTTAATTAGACAAACAACAAACAGCCTTGATCAGCACATGCAACGTACGATCATGGTATTAATTAAGAACATTCACAAATACTCCATCGAGATATCTCTTTAAGATCTAAAAATGGTATTACACCAGCTCTATTTGTGTCCTCCAACCCCTTTTTTTATGTGAATCCACCATTTATTTCTGTGTATACATGTTAATTTGATGACTCCCTCCATTGAACATCTGTCCGCATACTTAGACATATACTATGGTTATTATGCCATTAATCCTGATACAACCGTTCCTCCGGAGGTTCATTACCATAAAAACTTAAATCGTCACACTTATTTAGCTGTTGTCTGTTATGTAATCAAATTTCACCTCAACCTCAGTGACACATACATAATACGACGACTAAATGATTTAGCGGCAGGCGCAATGTAGCAGTATTTCAGAAATCGCGAAAGGGTAGACGAGATCTCTAAAATGCTTACCAACTCTTTCATGCCACAGATGAAGAAGTTTTTCGAGGTCCCAAAGGTGGAGCAGTTAATTATGAGGGACGACGACAAGGGCGAAGCACCCCCCGAGGATTATGAAATATTGGCAGGCTTTTTGGACTTCCTACTTCAAATATTGAATTCAGAAGTATATATAGATCCGGATAAAGAGCAGCGGTATGCCATCCTTCAGAAAGAACTAACCTTTCTTCTTACTTTTCTTGGAGATGTACCATTTCGGCGCACTGATCTTGATGAAGTAAAGAATCTTTTGACAGAATTCGAAACCGTGGCGAATGAGGCAGGAAGTTTAATCTATTCTAGTGTTTTTGCGATTCCTCCACTGGAGGCCAGTTTTGACGCCAAAAAACATGCTCTCTTGGAAAACATTGAGCTCTTGAATTCAATGATCAAAGAGCACTGCAGCCAATTTCCAGAGCTTGCCATGTCATTTGGAATCCCAAGGACTTGTGTAGTTGATTCACTCTTCATAGTTGATTCTCTCCTTGAAGATCTTGAAAACATGATAAATGGCCAATTCGACTTGTCTATTGATGACATTAAGGATCATCTGAAAATATTTCACGAGGAGCTCAAATCCTCAAGAGATATCCTCAAGGATATTAAACTCCCGCACGGCACATATATGGGCGAGGTAAGCGAATCTTTTGTCAGGATTAGAGATGTGGCATATGAGGCTGAATATCTCATTAATTTACATGTAGTGGGAAATGTTCCACTTTGGTATGTGAGCGTCAGGCTCCCTGCTATCATCTATAAGATTAAAGTTATTGGGACAAAACTTCAAAAACCCAAGAAAATTTACAATTGTAAACTCTTGAGAGTCTCAAAATATTGCAGTGGAGGAATATCATCAAGAAGGTCTCGGCCAACGGCTAAAGTTGATAATCTAGTAGTAGGCTTTGAGGATAACAGAGTCAAAATATTGTGTGATATTATTGGAGGGTCAAAAGAGCTCAACATCATTTCCATTTTTGGTATACCAGGACTCGGTAAGACAACTATAGCGAATAAACTCTACACTGATCAATCAATTTATGATTACTTTGATCTACGAGCATGGTGCGTATTTTCTCAAACATATCAGAAGAGAAATGTCTTGATTGACATTTTGATGAGTATGGGAGGGAAGCCAAAAGACGAGAAGATATCAAAAATGGAAGATGAAGATTTAGAGATCTACCAAAGTCTAAAGGGTCGGAGATACCTTGTCATCATAGATGATGTTTGGCATTCAAATATGTGGGATGATTTAAGGAGATATTTCCCAAATGATGTTGGAGCCGAATAATGTTTACAAGTCGTATAAAAGATACAGCTCCGGAAAACAGCATTTTTCACACAATTCCTCTACTATCAGAAGATCACTGTTGGGATCTATTGGTGCAGAAGGTGTTTCACGAAGAACCATGCCCACCGCAATTAGTAGATATATGAAAGTGTATAGCATCAAAGTGCAGTGGGTTACCGCTTGTAGTGATAGTTATTGCCGGAATATTAGGGGTTTCGGAGAGAAAAAGAAAGTGTTTGGAAAAAAGTGGAAGGAAATCTACAGTCTAATGTAATGGACGATGAAAGCAAATGCATGAAGATATTAGAGCTTAGTTACGAACACCTGCCAAACCATTTGAAACTATGTTTTCTCTATTTGGGAGCATTTCCTGAAGGCACAATAATCCCGACAAGAAAGTTAATGTGGTTGTGGGTTGCTGAAGGGTTCATAAAGAAAGAAGATGAGCAAAGCCCGGAAGACATAGCTGAACAATATCTTCTTGACCTTATTTATAGAAGCCTGTTACAAATTGCAAGCAGAAGAACTGATGGCTGGATCAAAGGATGTAGCTTGCATAATCTATTGCGAGATATATGCATGAAGAGAGCTCTTGAAGAAAACTTCTTGAAATCAATCAAAGAGTATATGTTCACTCACTAGCTATGTTGATTAAGTTTACTCATTATCTGTGTTCTGATTTAATTATCTTCATGTCTCTAATTAATACATATCTTTGGGTCACTATATTATGACAGAATAGTATATAAAACATAGCCAAAATATATTCATTATTTTTTGTGAATGTCCAGTTTGATGGTTGTTCGTAACTCTTTTCATATAGTCACTCTTCTATCTATGAGAAACATTATCGTCTTAGCGACTACTCAACATCACCAACCAGCTGGAGGCACTTTGGCCTACATTGTCTCTCTATTTTGGGCCATTTTCTAGACTTGGTTCCTCGTTTTCCGCAAATGGCACTTCTTAGGGTGATCGATCTATTGCCCACCAGAGATATTTTCCGTAAAATTGGTAGGCTAGATCTTCTGATTCATTTAAGATATCTCGTTATTGATCAGATGCCGGGTCCAGAAGTTGCCAAACTTGTTAATCTTGAAGTTCTTTGCGTAGAAAATACATTTGTTAGAATACCATCAATTGTTTTAAAGATGGGGAAGTTGAGTCATCTGCACATATGAGATGAAGCGGTATTCCAGAAGGATTGGGATACCTGCCAAATAACTAATCTAAGATCACTTTCATATATTTGCATTGGCAACCAAAGGGATGAGGAAATCTTGAGATATTCGCCCCATCTTCGCAGACTCAAATGCAAGTCTAGGGGAGAAGAATTCCCTGATCTTGGTTCCTTGATTGAGCTTGAGTCACTAAAATTAGAATTTGAATATGGAGGTCCTTTGAGGTGTGAGTTAGAAACATTTAATTTTCCCTTGATTATCAAAAAGCTGACTTTATGTATAATTGGTTTGTCGTGGGAAGAGATGTCAATACTTGGGAAATTGCCAAACCTGCATGTTGTGAAGTTAATAGAGGATGCCTTTGTAGGAGAAGAATGGGAAACGAGATATGGTGAATTCAAAGAGTTGAGGTTCTTGAAACTTAAGTTCTTTAAGCTAAAGCGATGATGGGTCACCGAGAGCGAACATCTCCCCAAACTTGAGCGCTTGGTGTTGTGGAGGTGCTGGGAACAACTCGAGATTCCGAGTGAATTAGGAAACATTCCAGCATTGCAAAGGATTGAAGAAATCTATTGTCAAAATGAGACCAATGAGTCTGCGGCTCGGATTTTTTTTTTTTTTGGGTAAGCAAACATTTTATTCAATAAAACGGATTACAAAGAGAACTCAATGATAGTGAACAAAGAATTCACAAATCACAAATACAAAACAATGGCTTTTGAAACCAGTAAACAAAATCTTTCCTACATGCCTTAATCCAAATCCAAGTTCTCGAATACGGTAATGAAGAACATAAGGTCATCATCCAAAAGAGGAGCTGATTGTGGATTGCAGAGAAAAGTAAGTTAAGCTCTTTAAGGTTGTTTTGTGATTCTATACAAAAATTCTAATTTCACTGTTTGAACAATTATTTTCTTTGTTTCATTTCTGCAGATTTTCCACAAGAAACGGTTCCGCAGATTTTACAGTCCCTTTAAAATTATAAACAACCGACAAGTAATAGAAATGCAGCACTTGCTCTGTTTCATCATTTATTTTATCAGATTGAAGACAACGGGACGATTAAATTAAGACATTTTCGTCATTAACAACTGTTTAGTGATAGCGTTTGATAGATGGTGATATTGTTGTCCCCAGTTTTCACTTGTTAACGGTTTTTTCTCTTAAATGACGGAATTACAGAATGCTTGAATAAAATAATAATGTTTTGTAGCATTTTGCATCTCAACTGTTAGTCGTTCAGCAGAGTCAGATTCAATATTATCAAAAGTATAAATCTTAGAGATGTAAATACTAAATCTCAACGATCTGTGAATTGTAATAAGCTGAACACTCATAAGTTGATCACTGAAAATATGTTTGTACAATTAATTTTGAAATTGTGGATGCATAGCTGTCGTTTCAATTGGCGAATTTCCATTGAAATATTATGTTCTTCAGATTGTGTCTATTCTTGAAAGTCGTTATTTGATCTATATATATGCACGAGTGTCGTTCTTCATCTTAGTTAAGTGAAATAAAAAAGTTATTTTATTACTATCACACTTTTAATCAAGAAAAGATCTTATGTGAGTGAACATGAAAAATTCTTCAGTCATTCATGTATTTTGTATGTACTTGAGAAACGTAGAATTGTACTCTGAAGTCAATATTTCTTTTAGCATAATGTGAGTTAAACTTTTAGTTTCAAATCATGCTTCTTTAAAAAAATTATCTTATTTTAATTTTACTTTTTCGGTACACGTTGATTGTGATTGTATTTGTTATGATGTCATCAACTCTTAACACAACCAGAAAAATTGGCCGGGTATTTTGTTTATACCAAATCATGAAATCCATATTAAATGTGTAAAGGGTTCTTGACCATGATAATATGCTCTTATCGGTTAATCGAACCCGTCTAATATATATATATATATATATAAGTTAGTCTTATAATTTTGTGATGGGTTGTTTATTTCTCATTAGTTTTGAAAGTATGTTTATGTCTCAATGATTGATGCATTACATTGGTGTTGTAGCGGTCGATGGTTATAATTATCTTGTTGTGGTGGGGTCCTGATTTTTGGAAATTTATATATTTGTGAACTTTGGCGATATATGTTTGACATCATGTTTTCGTATTGTTTGTCACGGGTTCTTAAATTTGACTACCTTTGGAAATATAATTTGTTATTATGTCATCAAAAATATCCCACCAATAATCTTAGAGTAAGGATGTTCTTGTCTCTAAGGATGTTCTTGTCTCTCAATTAATATGTCATAGCCTCTCGAAGAACTCGGCACAACCATCCAAGATTGGAAACTTGCTCAGATGTTATTGTCTTTCAATTAATTTGTTGTTGTGTGTATCGCTTATAATATTCCTTAATTATTTAAGACTATATATATTATAATATTCTGCATTTACTAAGACTCATATGTGTTATAAAATATTCTGTGTGTATTTTCATTGATCAAAGAATCGTGATACAAGAGATATAAGTACAAGAGAGAAAACTTATCTATGGAAAGGAATAACTATACAAGGATATATAATGAATACTAAAATTAGGTGATTTGATTGGCATTGTCATCGGCAGAAGATTTGCTGGAGAATATATTCCTAATACGCCCCCGCAAGATCGCCGTGCCGTCGGCCAAGGCGAGTTTGGAACGTAACAAAGAGAAGCGAAAATGACGCAAGGCTTTAGTGAGGACATCGGCATGTTGATCCCGAGTACTAATGTGAGAAACCGCGAGAAGACCTTTCGCTACTATTTCACGAACGAAATGAATATCGATGGCAATGTGTTTCATGCGAGAGTGCATGACCGGGTGGAGAGAGAGATGAGTAGCTCCAATGTTGTCGCAAAATACTGTCGGTTTGGAGCGCAAGGTGATGCCAAGTTCAGTGAGTAAATTGTGAATCCATCAGACTTCAGACGTCGTTGTAGCTAAGGCGCGATATTCAGCTTCGGTAGATGAACGAGCAACCGCTCGTTGTTTTCAGGAACTCTAAGAGATGGGATTATTGCCGAGAAAGATAACAAAGGCGGAGGTGGAAGTTCGGTCTGTAGGATTGCCCGCCCAGTCGGCGTCGGAGTAAGCATGGAGTTGGTCTGTGGAAGAGCGGCGCAATAGAAGACCATGAGAAATAGAGCCTTTGAGATATCGAAGAATGCGTTTGACTGCACTCCAGTGAATCTCGAGCGGATGAGCAACAAATTGAGCAAGGCGATTGACCGGAAATGCAATATGGGGTCATGTTAATGCCAAATATTGTAACTCACCAATGGTTTGGCGATAAAGGTGCGGGTCACAAGGAGAAGAGGAGCTGGAGAGATCAAGAGATGTGGCCATCGGTGTGGAGATGGATTTAGCGCCTTCCATCTTGTGACGAATAAGGAGGTCATGAATGTTCTTGTGTTGTGATAGTAGAATGCCCTCTTTGCATGGCAACGCCTCAATGCCAAGAAAATAGTGAAGTGAGCCCAAGTCCTTGACCACGAAGGAAGTATTAAGTTGAGAAATAATAGAAGAAATGAGGGCGGAGTCGGTGCCAGTGATCAAAATATCATCAACATACACAAGGAGAAAAATGGAGGTGGAGGCGCGACGAAGAATAAATAATGAACAGTCGGATCGAGACTGTAGAAAACCGAGCCGGAGAAGAGATGAGCGAAGTGCATTGAACCATTCACATGGTGCCTGTTTAAGACCATATAAGGATTTCCGGAGGCGGCACACATGATTCGGAAAATTGGGATCAAAGAATCCCGGTGGTTGAAGCATAAAGACTTCCTCAGTTAGAGCACCGTGTAAAAAGGCATTGCTGACGTCGAGTCGGCGGATCGGCCAAGAGTTAGAAACCACCAGTGAAAGGATAGTACGGATTGTCACTGATTTGATGACGGGACTAAAAGTCTCGACATAATCAATCCCGGGCCGTTGATGGAAGCCTTTGACGACGAGTCGGGCTTTATATTTATCAATGGAGCCGTTCGGATTGCGTTTGATGCGAAAAATCCACTTGCATCCAATTATATTTCGAGCCTCAGATTTCAGAACTAACTCCCAAGTGCCATGATGTTGAAGAGCGTTGAACTCTTGAGACATCGCAAGGCGCCAATTAGGATCCTTAATGGTTGCAGTGACACACGTCGGTTCAAGTGGCGGATCAGTGGGTTGGTGGCCGCATGCACGGTTTTTGGTTTGAAAATATTGTTCTTTGCTCGAGTCATCATGGGATGAGTGTTGGCTGCTGGTAATGCAATGGGAGATGACGGAGAAGGCTGTGGAGATGGACTGGAGAGCCGTGAATATTGCGGTGCAGCTGTAGGAGTGGAAGTATCAAGAGGAACAGCCGAAGGAATAGGCAAACTAGGCGGCTGTAAATGGATGAATTGTGAGAGACAAGGCAGCGGTGCAGTCGGCGAGATGGAGGACGGCTTGCTCGGAGTCGAGAATGGGAATTGATCTTCACAAAAAGGACATGGCGAGAGATAAAGATTCGGTTGGAGCTAAGGTCCAAGCATTTGTATGCACTTTGTGACAAAGTATACCCAATAAATAAGCATGGGTGGGATGGATGAGAGTTCGCCACCAACATAAGGTTTGATCCAAGGATAGCACAAACATCCGAAGACGCGAAGCCTCAAATAATTGGGTGGCCGCTTGAACAATGTTTGAAAAGGCGTGGCGTTGTTCAAGGCAGATGATGGCATTCGATTTATTAAAAACACGGCAGTTTGCACGACATGACTCCAATATTCATTCAGAAGATGGGATTGATGGAGGAGTGCCCGACAAGTGTCAAGAATGTGGCGATGACGGCGTTCGGCAATCCCATTTTGTTGGGGGGTGTGGGGAGCGGTCGTAAGCCAACTTAAACCATTTTAATGAAGTATTGACGTAAAGCAAGAAATTCGCCCCCATTGTCGCTATAAAAATTGGTGATTCGTCGTTTAAATTAATTTTCAACTAGAGGCTTAAATTGCTGAAAAATAGTAGACACCTGCGATTTAGAAGTCATGGGAAATAGCCAACAATAACGACTGAATAAATCAACCAATAAAAAATAATAGCGAAAACCATCAATAGATGTCACAGTTGGACCCCAAACGTCCGCATAAACATAATGTAACAGATATAAAGCCACAAATGAAGAGTCCACAAATGGTAATTGAGTCGACTTGCTCGGAAAACACGAGTCACAAAATCGTTCCTTTGCAGAGGAATTATTATAAAGCGGTAAATGAAATTTCGAAATTAAAAAATCACTAGTCGTGAAACCAGGGTGACCCAACCGTGAGTGCCAAATGGATTTTGTGGTTTTGACGCCCATGGAAGCAAACTTTTTCTCGGATTGGAGATAGTACGCTGGAGTCCGAATATGATATACCCCATCAGTGCAAACGCCCTTCGCCAGGGGCGCCCCCATAGTTTGATCCTTCACAAGAAGATAATTAGCAAAGAATTCCATAGATACATTGTTCGCCTTGGTGAATTGGTGATTTGATTAGCATTGTCATCGACATAAGATTTGCTGGAGAATATATTCTTAGTAATATGATGGATAGTTGTGAAACTTTAATCAAACTATATATGAGGGCTTTTTGTTGTAATCTTTCTTTATTTTTATATCCCTACATCATATGGAATTATTTTAGATTATCTCGGGATGCTTTTTTGTTGGATCCAGCTTATGGCAAGATAAATAGCTAATAAATACCTTTTGTTTATCATAACTGATAGATTTTTAGGTCTAATACTTTACGTTTTAAGCAGTAGTTGCGATACCTAGTCTAGACAGATAAGTAAGACAGGTATAAGAGACAGTAAAGTAAGACAACAGATTTTAACGTGGTTTGGACTATGTCCTACATCCACGAGGCTTTCGTCTGAATCAAACTTCTTTCAACGGACAAAAGTTATTACACCCAACTGGTTTTACTCTAACACCGAATCCCTCAAATGTTGATACCACCGGAACCTTTTTCGGGTCTATTCCGTTTGACTCGTAAGACCAAAACTCCCGTAGTGATCTTCTTATGAGAAAGCTTCTAAGCGAACTGCACGTACGTATAGATCCCTCTAACTGGCGCAATCCTTTCCCGTTGAACTCCCTTCAACTCTCGTCGGCTTCTCACGTTCTTGATGTAACTCAAGAGGCAAAAACTAAGAAATCAAAATAAAAGAGAACACCTAAAGATGTATATTTTGTTACACGAGTGTTCTACATTGATTTCTAGGATTTCTACTATTTATAGGATAGCTCTCCTGAAATATCTCCTTGAATCTCGGCCAGTCTCCATATCTAGTCGAGACAGGATCTTTCCAAATATATCCGAATCTTTCCATGATAAGGCGATTCTTCCTTTTGATAAGTCTTTGTTTCCATTTGATAAGATCTTCATGATCTTCGTATATCCTGCACACCAAAGACAAAGAAGAACTCCACAAGGAATAGATTACTAAAGGATATAATAAAGAGTTTGATAAAGATTAACTTCCATAAGATAAGATACTATAAGATCAAGTTAAATCTTTACAAACTTACCTAAATATTCACTCGCATAATAAAGATAATACCATACAATTCAGAACGAGTAATTAAGTAAATAAATCAAAGTAAATAAAACTGAATTTTCCTTTAAAATAATTTTGCAAACAAGGAAATAAAATCTAGTTGGACCTGGCAGTCCTGACTGTTCAATCGAGTTTGAAACGTGTTGGACTTGCGGTCCTAACAATCTCCCCCAATTGACTTATTTGGCAAAAACACGTTTAAATCCCAAGGAAAATGCAGACATGCTGAAATAGAACAAGTTAGTAAGAGATAGGCACATAAATCAACTAACGAGTCTCGACAGCAATAAAAACTTGTTGCAACAGCAGTGCAACAATCCGCAAAACAACTTAAAGATAAATAAGCAGTTAAAAGCAATTGTTCTTAAGCGGTAAAATAAAACAAACTAAAATAAAAACATAAGATAAGCAGCAGCAGTCGAAAAGATCTCCCCCGTTCTTCAAAACTCCCCCATTCTACATATTCTGTTTACTCCCCCATTTTGTCAGAACTAGTCAAGGCTTTGCTGCTAATTGGGCAAGAGACTGGTTCATGGACTCCAACAATGTAATGACCTGGGCAAGTTGCGACTGTATGTTGTCGAGACTGCCCTGGGGAACAGACGGTCCAACTTCATTATCCCTGGCAGTTGGGACAGGTCGCCGGATCGGAGAACCAAGTAGAG
Organism: Misopates orontium; assembly: GCA_946800315.1. NCBI lineage: Eukaryota > Viridiplantae > Streptophyta > Magnoliopsida > Lamiales > Plantaginaceae > Misopates > Misopates orontium. Next base: position 4,814,857 of record OX326951.1, read on the forward strand.
CTTGAACAAGGTGACTCGTGGCATGATAAGGCTTAGGGCGGCTCGTCATCTTATCTTTCTTGACCCGGATATCCATTTGTGATGTAAGCGTGCGATAGATCAATGATGGATAGCCTAAGATCATCTTTATCTTTGGATCGAATGCTTCAAGTTGTATGCGCTCAAAGACTAAATTCCCAAGATTTATGGGAGCATTCGAACCAATTCGGAATAAAACTGAAGCAGTTAAAGGACTTACGGTAGAAGTATGAGACATAGGGTACCAATTTTTTACCATAATTTCGTAGATCAAACCATACCACGGAGAAAGTGAACCGCGCTGTAGATTTCCGTTCTTAGGCCACTTCATGGGTTGGCCGGTGATGGTTGATGCAACTGCGTCCAGATCGTCTTCCAGTTCCAGCTCGGAGTCGCGACCGGTTTGCACATCAGGAGACCCCAACTGCATGTTCAGGATCTGAGGACTGATCTTGAAGATAAACTTCCTCACATACGCTGGATGTTCCTTGGCAGAGCCTGGAACGCCTAGTTGAGTATCCAGATTGGCATAGAACTCGGCACAATCTGGGTTACAAATGGTTGCACCCTGCGAGTGGATTCAAGAAACCCTCTCCCTTCCAAAAACTCAATAACCCCCGTACCCTCATAAGAATCATCATGAAGTTGAACTTCACGAACAGGAATGCGGCCAGTGAGAGGAGTATACCTGAGTTTGGCATGAGTGGTGTAAAACCTGTCGGACATAGCCTTCTTCACCCTGAAAGGCTCATCGGACGGTAAGACACGGGGAGGGACGGCGTAACCTCCTTCAGCTTCTTCTTCAGTCTGGGCGTGGCTGCCTTCCTCAGAGGCCGACTGGTCGCCTGACTGGTTGTCCTGATCAGACAAGGACTGAGCTGGTCGTTTCTGCTGTTTGCGAACAGGGCTGGAATCTGAGTCAGAGACCTCGATTGGAGCAGAGTCCGAGGCAGCAGGAGCGGATCGGGGACGTTTGGAAATAGGAGTCTTGGTACGTGTCCCGACTCGGCTCGCGGCACCCTCTACAACAGGTTTGGACTTTTGGCGAGCAGATGGGGTGTGCTTTGGAGGTTGAGCCTTCTGCTTCCCTTTTGCCGCGGCGGTGTGGCGGCGAGAGGATGCAGGAACATGTGTAGGTGACGGCGAAGCGTCTTCCGGCAGTGGAACAGAGTGCGAGTCATCTAGTGGAGGAGAGAACTCGCATGCCTGAGGAGAAGCGGCACGGGGTGGTGACTCTGTAGCCGGTGGCGGTGGTGTGGTATCTTGCGGTGGCGCATCGGAAGATGGCGGTGGAACATAGTCCGCCGGAATTCTAATTTTGAGAGGCGTTGGTTGCAAGACTTGGGACAACTCGTTGCCCGTGGAAGATGCACTATCATGGTCGACTGGTGGGGTCGACTAAGATGGTTCTCCTGATGACTTAGTTTCACCATGTTAAAGATTTTCTTGAGAAACGTAGGTGAGAAAGAAGACATAAACAAAAATCCACACACCAAAAGATAAACACAAGAGAGAGAGGTAGAAAGATTGCGTGAGATATGATAAAAAAGAAAGACATATAAATAGATGAAATCAAATCAATGTCATATCTTCCATAATCATTATCCACAACTTCCCATATGTGATAGGACTCTTACCAAGACTAATCAAGGAAAGATTCCAACAAGATACACGCAACTCAATCTCTTCTAAAAAACGCGGCAAAGCATCGGAGGAAAAACGAATCATGCCGAAATTAAACATATCGCGTTTTAAAGACAAAATAAAAAAAATAAAAATAGCACCTGTTTAGTAAAATAAAATTAAAACAAATTAAAACACAAAATAAAAGAAACAAAGAGAAAGTAACTCAGCAAATTACTCACATAACTTACCGAGGACCGATTCAACTGGTGTAAGTGGATGTCGAGACACCCTATCCTGACAGACTATAAGACTGAGTATAAAACAGGTCGGAATTAAAGCATACTCATGAACCAGATGAATACATTAAAATGTGTGTGTGTGAATTCTCATATGATAAACAGATGAAAGGGTAGAGAATTTGAAAGGGGCAAAAATCGTTTTGCAAGATCTCTTTTCAAACAATACAATTGCACCTTGTACACACACTTTGAGCCTTTTGCATAGAGGTAGCTTTCGCACATAACTTTATATAGAATATGGTAGCTCTTTTCAATTTTGTGATGAACGTGAGATATGAATTGAATGCTTTCACACATATTCATTGAGTTTAGGCAGCTTTTTCCTCCATATATTTTTCTTTTGAAGCACTTTTTCTTTTGGCTCATGCTCTCTTTGTTCTTTTCTTTTCATAACTCTTTTGTATACTCATACTTTTCTTTTAAGCTCAAACCTTCTTTTTTTAAAGTGATGAGGTAGCAAAAGTGGACAATGTCCATGTCAAAGAGATTATAAAAACAAAATAAAAACAAAAGTTGCCCATTGCAAAGTCCTTCAATTTCACTGATTTAACTGAGGGAATGATGTGCACTGTGTATCAATGCAGTTCTAAGTACGCTCCAGAACCGGCTGTCCAACAGGTCTGCAAGTAAGTCATGACAGTTAGTTCAACAAATAAAAACATCTCAGTTAAATCGGGCACGCGACCAGCGCTTAGTGGAGACATGCTGAGAGACTTTATGAGGGTCTCAAAGCTTTGTGAAACAATTTTCTTCATAAGAATAACAGCAGTCTGTCTTCCAGTCGCGACATGCTTAATGACAGCACATTCATTATCACCTAAATAAATATGAGATGATGCCATAAATCTGTGTGCTGTGTGCATAAGTGCTTAACATGATTATAAGCAATGATAATAGTACAGTTGTGGTTACTAAAGACCAACACATCACTTTGCACAAAAACAAAATTCTTAAGCATGTGATCAACCCAACCAATATCAAGTAATATGACAAGATTATGCATAGTTAGGTAGAGATGACTTCCTGTTCCAAAAGTGGAGAAACTGAGGTCTATGAAGTTGCCTCTTGTCTCATTGACAACCCATGTAGAAGTTGCCACAGGAATCATCGATTGTTCTGCAGTTTCAAGATCAAGGTCCTTGATAGGATATTGAACGCACTTGGATTGATCTATGACCAATCTGTTGGCTCCTTGACTGACCTGCGAACCATAAAAACAAATTAGTTCACTAACTAAAGGAGAAATAGGTCTGCTTGAAACAGAGTTTGTGAACTGTTCTGTAGGGAGTCGTGACTGCTTTAGATTATAGCAATTTTCGGCAGTCCGATTTCCTAAAAAAACCCAAAAACTTTGGTTATCAAATACATGACATTCATCTTGTGTAAACGTGACAACCAACTTTTGATCGCATAGCTGGCTTATGCTAATCAAATTCTGCTCAAGTCCATCAACATGGAACACATCGTTAAGTATAGGACACCCGTTAAGAATGAGTGTTCCTTTTGCAACCACTTGACCCTTTTTGCCATTTCCAAACTAAAGTGTTCCACTTGGACCAGTAACATAATTAGTCAAAAGGTTTTTGTTCCCTGTCATGTGATGTGAGCATGCACTGTCAAGATACCAACAATCAGGTGAGGCGTTTTCAACAGATGAGAAAGCAAAATGAATATATTTATGATTAGAACATTTCACCCTTATGTGATTCGTTGGTTCAGAATCTTCATCGGAGTCTTTAAACACTGTTTTTCGTGGAGTCTTCCGAGTTGTCGTGACTCGTGGTTCAACAGGTTTCTTTGTTGTGCTCCTCGATGAGTTCTGTTTTAAGTCAGGACAGCGTGAACGAATATGTCCTTGACCACCACAATGATAACAGGCTCTGCTAGACTTGCGAGTCCGTCATGACCACCAAACAGGACTGGGCCTGTTAGCTTGACTAGACATGCGATTAAAAACATGAGGCTGTGAGAAATTAAGATCACGTGCTAAGCTATCATCATCCATATCAGATATACTAGGAATCTTCCTACTTAGACCGATCGGTGGGTGGTAACCAAGACTAGCATGAATGGGACTAGGACTTTGATCAGAAACTTTGTTCTGATTGTCTGTGACAGCCTTATTGAGAACCTTAAGAACATCTTGGAAGTGTGATTCCAAATCCTCAAAAATGGTGATTGATTCTTTTATATTGTGTACATCAATTTTGAGGGCCATGACTTGTCTATTGAGATCAACGTTCTTGCGTATCTCTGAAAACAACAGATTTCGAAGGAGTTTGATTTCCCGGAATAGATCAGGGGAATTATCGTCCTCAGTATCATCGCTGTTTTCCTGAGTAGTCAAGACAGGTGGTAAGTCATGATCAAGAATAGAAGAAAATACAAAAAATGTTCTTTCTTCAGGTTCATCAATACAACAATCTAACTCGTCATCACTGCATATAGATGTTATCGTTTTAATCTCAGAAGCAGTTTTGGAGTCGTCCTGGTCAGTCGCGACAGGTGATGAGTCAGGTCGGATGACAGAAGAGAGTGCAATATTAGCTTTTTCTCCTGCCTGATCTTCATTCTTAGATGACTCTCCATCACTCCAGGTGCACACCATGGCTTTGTCTTTATTCTTCGGGAGAAGATTTGCACAGTCAGTTTGAATGTGACCATAGCCTTGGCATTCCCTGCATGGAACACCTTCTCCTCTTCTTTTATAGCTAAGATCATTAGCAGCGGAAGATTTTAATGAACTATCAGAGTTAGAAGAGTTAGAAGGGAAAGTGTTCGTACCTTTGTTTTTCCACTTGGAAAACTTTCGGAGTCCTTTGGAGAGAAACGCGACAGATTTCTCGAACTCGTCCTTATCGTCACTTTGAGGTTTGTCTTTGATTTCAGCTTTAAGTGCAACACCTTTTGAAGTGACTCCATTCAAATTCTTTTTCAACTCGAAAGTTGAGAGGGCACCCATGAGCTCTTCGAGTGACAAGTTCTCCACATTTCTTGCTTCTTCAATCGCCTCAATTTTCATATCGAATCTTGAGGGTAAAGTGTGAAGAGTTTTCTGAACAAGTTTGGACTCACTGTACTCATCACTGAGGAGGAAGGCTTCATTAGCAATGTCTCTAAGTTTGGCATTATATTGAGCTATTGTTTCATGATCCTCCATTTTGAGTTCCTCAAACCGTGTACCAAGAATTTGTCTTTTGGATCTTTTCATGGATGGGGTACCTTCATGGGCAACGCGGAGGGCGTTCCATGCATCTTTGGCCGATTCACACTTGGAGATCAGTTTGAACTGATTTAGGTCGACTCCATTTAAAATTGCATTGATTACAATGGAGTTGTAGCTCGCGTCGAGATCTTCTGCGTCAGACCAGTCGAGCTCTAGCTTCGGCTTTCCATCTTTATCTAGTGGTGGAGTCCATCCTTTGAGAATGCTTTTCCACGCTTTCTGATTTTCCCTTTTGATGAAAGCTGTCATGCGGACCTTCCAGTATGAATAGTTAAATTCATTTAAGAGCGGCGACTTTGATGATGATGATCCCTCAACGTTTTGTGCCATCAAATCTGCAAGATCTAAATAAAACCAGAATCTCACCAATGTAAGTAGGTGATAGGCTCTTGATGCCAATTGATAGATCTTTAGGTCTAATACTTTACGTTTTAAGCAGTAGTTGCGATACCTAGTCTAGACAGATAAGTAAGACAGGTATAAGAGACAGTAAAGTAAGACAACAGATTTTAACGTGGTTTGGACTATGTCCTACATCCACGAGGCTTTCGTCTGAATCAAACTTCTTTCAACGGACAAAAGTTATTACACCCAACTGGTTTTACTCTAACACCGAATCCCTCAAATGTTGATACCACCGGAACCTTTTTTGCGTCTATTCCGTTTGACTCGTAAGACCAAAACTCTCGTAGTGATCTTCTTATGAGAAAGCTTCTAAGCGAACTGCACGTACGTATAGATCCCTCTAACTAGCGCAATCCTTTCCCGTTGAACTCCTTTCAACTCTCGTCGGCTTCTCACGTTCTTGATGTAACTCAAGAGGGCGAAAACTAAGAAATCAAAATAAAAGAGAACACCTAAAGATGTATATTTTGTTACACGAGTGTTCTACATTGATTCCTAGGATTTCTACTATTTATAGGATAGCTCTGCTGAAAGATCTCCTTGAATCTCGGCCAGTCTCCATATCCAGTCGAGACAGGATCTTTCCAAATATATCCGAATCTTTCCATGATAAGGCGATTCTTCCTTTTGATAAGTCTTTGTTTCCGTTTGATAAGATCTTCATGATCTTCGTATATCCTGCACACCAAAGACAAAGAAGAACTCCACAAGGAATAGATTACTAAAGGATATAATAAAGAGTTTGATAACGATTAACTTCCATAAGATAAGATACTATAAGATCAAGTTAAATCTTTACAAACTTACCTAAATATTCACTCGCATAATAAAGATAATACCATACAATTCAGAACGAATTAAGTAAATAAATCAAAGTAAATAAAACCGAATTTTCCTTTAAAATAATTTTGCAAACAAGGAAATAAAATCTAGTTGGACCTGGCAGTCCTGACTGTTCAATCGAGTTTGAAACATGTTGGACTTGCGGTCCTAACAATAACATGCATAAATATAGAGATATTTAGTTCATCCAGCTAGTTAATCGTGACAGAAACAATTAATAATTAACTTAATTATATATATAACTTTTCTCCTGTTGCAATTAGGACTGTACAAAAATTATCGTACCAACTGGTTCATCGTTGTCAAATCTATATGAAATAAACGAAGAGCAATTGAAATTAACTTGGATCGATAGAACGAACATAAAACTTCACTGATCAAAGTAGATTTAGTACAAACGAAGGTTGATGATTACAGAGAGATATTTATCCACTATACCCTTTTACTATTCAAAGAGGCGGTGCAAATGAATGCTATTGCTAACTATTTGTGGGTGTCTTTAATATATACATGCACAACTTTCATCATCGTCGACATACAATTTCATGAAAAAATAGCTTAAGAAAAAATATTATAGATTTTTTATTGTATTCAAATTTTACTTAACTAAAAAAAAACTAATTTATAGTATTAAAGTGAATTTCTTTGTTTGTGTTTGTATTTCTAAATTTAAAGGAAACAATTTGAATTTTTTAAAAAAAAAAAATCCCAAACAGAGCAAATAAAAGTTAAAAAGCAATAAAATACTTTTGAGTAAATACAGAAATTCTAATTTTTTTTCGATATAATTTAAGGAAATCAGCAAATAAAGATCAAAAATGCAAAAAAATAAAAAAGAATATTTTAATATGTATTCAGATTTTATTTTATTTTTGAATATTAATTTTTTTTTCAATTTTATTCAAAAAAAAAAAACTTGATTTTTTTCAATTTCTTTTAGTTTTAACAAGTCTGTCAAAGTATACCAATAAGAACAAAGAAAAGGAATTTTTGGCAATTTACCCTATCTTATGTCAAATTGACAAATTACCCATTGTGAAAAGTAAAGAGGCAAATTACATCCTTGTGATTTCAAAAATTTCCACACCACCTCCATATGATTTGTTTAATGTATTTTTTTATACTTAATGACCAAAATGCCCTTGTCATTTCAAATATGCTCTTTTTTGTAATTTCAAATTCAATTATAGCTTTAATTTAAAATATTATAAGTAAAAACATAAAATATAATATAATAGATGTACATTATGAAACCTAACTTACCTTAAATTTGTATTTTTATTTTGTATCTTTTTTAATAATTGAAAGTGTTAAACCAAAAGATTACATATTTTTTAAGAAAAAGGGGGATATAATTGTCTTTGTTCACCCAAAAAGTTATCCTTACTCTCAAGTGACTACATCTCTCCATATAGGGGAGGGTAAGTTGCTAGTTTTTAAAATCAAAGGGGTGGTAATTAGCCTATTATTTCTCACAGGGGGATATCTTGCCAATTTGGCATAACACTGGGGGTAAATTGCCAAAACTTGAAGAAACAAAAAAAGAATGATTGACCTTTGCATGGAGTTAAATGCAAAAACTACCCCTGTGTAATCTCTAATTGGCAAAAAATTCCTGTATAATTTTAATTAGCGAAACCCCCCGTGTTAATAAGTCAAAGGTAAAAAACCACCTTACACACTACACGCGCCTGATTGCGAATGGGTCTGAATTTTGAAGATGAAATTTACTTTTTAGCCTCAATTCATGTACTAATAAAATAAATAAACACTAAAAATAGTGAAAAGAAAAGAACAGTCCAAAGGATTTTGGAGAGCCGAATCAACACCTCACCCCCACCTCGAAGGGTCGTCTCAGCAGCTAGTTGTGGGAGTGGCAGGAGAGTCGAAGTCAGAAAAAACCATGAGGAGAATCGAAATCAAAACAAACGGGTTTGATTTGCTAAATGCATGTGGGTAGTTCGATTCATTCTTTCCCGAAAAGCTTCGTCTGTTTTAATGGCGCTCTTAAGTCGGTTGAGTGTAAATTTGATGGAGATGGGATTGGTGTGGTGGCATGGTGGCGGCGGTGGTGTGGGGTGCGGGTGCGGGGCAGGAGACACGAAGAAGATGCCTTTTTTTCTTTTATCTTCTTTCCAATTTTATATACTTAATAAAAACATGTCTTAAAAGTTTAAGTTTAAACTGAAACATTTTTAATTTTTAAATAAAATTTTAAATACAAAAGCTTTTCTAAAACAAATTGGTTCTTTTGCTTTATTTTCATCTAGAATTAAAACTACATGTTAAGAAAGAGATTTTATTTGTAAAAACTTCTAAATTAAACTTTAAATAATAGAAAACTTTTGTGCGAGGCCAAAATTGACATGTGTATCAAGTCAAAGTTAAAAGCTATAATGGGTAGGATCATTCGGCATTGCAGACGAGTGTACTAATGATTCAACTATTCATTTCTTAGCTTTTTTTTCCACCTCTTCTTAACATACTCCTCAGGAATTTGCTGAACGGTTCTCGTAGTAAGTACCTTCAAAGCCTGAGAGCACAAAATCCTTGCGAACTCGAGTTTCCTGCAACTACAGAAAATCTTACCATCTGAAGCATTATAAGTGACTGTGTGATAACGCCGCCTTTTTGAAGGTGTGATTTTATATTGGATTATGTCTCCCGACTCACTAGTAATTTCCAACTCTGAATCAGGCCCTTTGCTCCACTCCTCTTGAAATAAGTTAAAAACCTCATGTGTGTAAACATCACGTGCATGCATCAAAATTTCAATCTTAAATGGAAGATGTTGATTACTATAAATTGTCCTAAAATCTGCTTGCATGTCTTTGTACCGTTGATCATCAACCAATTTGCCAAACTATATAAGAAATTGTAACAAACTATTCTTACAGTTCACACATTTTTTCAAAACACTGTTCATACTCGCACTTCTCTGAGTAGATGTCATATCTGCACAAAATGTTTGTGGCCCATATACCATATACCATATACCATTGCCCATTTCTCCTTCTTCTTAAATAATCTTTTGAGCCAATCATTATCTTGAAGAGAATATTTATCCAACATTTTTTGCCATGCCTCTAGAAAGTCTTCTTCATCTTCATAATCATATATGCAAGAGCTTAAATCTCTAGAGAAACTTGAGAACTTTGAAAAGACGTGGCTGAGATGAATGGCGGCATATTGATATATGTGCCAAATACATAATCGTTGTCGAGTTTCAGGCCATTTTTCTTCTAACGCTTTTGCCATTGCAACATCTTGATCTGTAAGAATAGTTATTGGATTTTTCCCATTTATTGCTTTCACAAATGTATCAAAAAGCCACATGAATGTTTTAAGCAGTCTCATCATACAGTAAAGTTGCACCAAAAACTGTAGTATGTTTGTGATGATTCACACCAACAAATAGTGCAAATGGCCATCCTTCTTTGTTTTTCCTATAAGTTGTATCGAAGGATACAACATCTCCAAAATATATATAGTCGACCGTCATTTGACTATCGGCCCAAAAAAAAATAGTTATTAAATCGTCTTTGTCAACTTGAACTACATAGGAAAAGTTTTGATCTTCTTACTATTGCAACGATAAATAATTAAGTACTCCCCTGGCATCCCCTTCTTTCATTTGCATAGTTCTCTTTGAGTGAAAATAGTTTCTTAGATCTTTAAGAATAAATTCAACATTCTCACCACCACTTACTTGTTGAGCCATATAATCCATACCTGCTTTTGGTGGTATCCCAGACTTTTCAAAATTTTCAATTTGTTGCAGCTTGTCCCGCACTTATTTTTCTTTGAGACCTTAAAAAATGAGTTTTGTTTCGACTAACCAAATCATGTCCATTATGTTCAGGAACAAATCCAACAATTACATATTTTCGTGAACCACGAGCACTGATTCTCATATATACATGACAATACGATCTCGTTTGCGGTCAATGAGCTTTAACATGTTTGTCTCGTTTATCGGGTCCTCTTTTACCTTCACATGACAACAAAATTTTCTTTCCACAATAATTTTATTACTATCTTTATGAGATGAAGTCGTTCTAATGTTAAAACCAGTGCACGTGCATAACCATTATAAAATTGATAAGTTCAGTCTTCACTGTCAAATTCCATACTAAATTTTGGAATTTTAGCTTTTGAAATTTCGGAGTCATCTTATTCTACGACATCTTCATCTGCTTCAAGATCAACATATTCATCTTCTCTTGCATTATTTTCCTTTTGAATACCACTTGAATTGTTTTCTTGTTCAAAATTCAACCTACGACATGAAGTATTTCCGATGGATTTAACATTGTGACTAATCCTGACAAGTGAAAAATGAAATCATTATGTCATGGTAAATTTACAATAGTATATGCATGTCGTTAAAGAAGACAATAATCATCATATACAATAAATTGAACACCAGTGCATGAATGTGATCAAAAATTAGAAAAGACATCATATAACTTTAATTAAAACAATATTATGTAAGTGTCATCAAAGGTGAAAATATAAAATCACTGTAGCACAATAATTGAACGAAATACATGCATGTCTTCAAAGATTTACATAAACTTGATGGATCTTCTTCAGTTAAACTTTAAATCCAGAACTTATTTTATCTTGTCCTTATAATTTTAGACAAACCTTCTAGTAAAAATAGAAATAAAAAAATTCCATCACCATGCAAATATATATGAAAGAAACTTGGTATTACATATTTTAGAATTGCATGTGCACTGCCAATGAATAGTGATTTAACAGATCAAATATTGGTTAAGAAAAAACATTTAACAAAAAGACAATAAGATACTATATATTTTTTATCTATTCATATTTTCACCAACACTTTTGTAGCACTTTAACTACTTAGTACCATGTAAGAACTAGATGGTGTTTTTTCATACTTGATTATTTTTATTTTTCATTAATTCCAATTTTATACTTCATTATTTTTGTTTTTCATTAATTCTGAAATTTTAGATTGAGTAAAAAATTAAAATAGTAAGTAAACATATCTAACAGTAATAATAATAAGAGTAACTACTGTTATTATTATTATAATTATTAGTTTTATTATTATTTTTATAAAGTTAAATGGTTGACAAAGAAATAAATTCACTCAATGCATAAAAAGGTGTTGTGAACATGAAACTCACAATAATTATGTACTTAATTAGGTGTTATCAAGTATCAACTAATTAGCACTGATATTCTAAATTGCATATACAATCCACAAATTACATGTAGCTCGATAAGAAAAAAAAACCATTAACAATGAGAAGCATACCTGTTGATTTAATCAATGGCTTGAATCTTCACACAATAACTAATTGAAGAGAGAAGATACTAGGGTTTAATTAGAAAATATCTTAAGAAAAAAGAAGTATAAAGACGTGAGAGATATTGTTTTGTTATGTCTTCTTTTTATAGTTTTATCCAACTAGAAAAAACAATTCGTATAAAACAACTAGGAAATAGAATCCTATTTTGTCTTGAATAGGATTGTTGAAGCATGATACAATAGAATAAAGGAAGACATGTGAGTTTTGTATTTAAGTGGGCCCAACAAAATTTGCCTAAAATAAAATGTTTGGAGTTTGACTTAGAAAAAAAGGGTGAAGCCAGCTGTTTGCTTAATGCCACGTGTAACACAATGATTAGCGGTACAGGGAGGCGGTATAGAAAAATTCACAATGATTGGAGGTACAGGGAGCCGATACAGAAAAATTCACAATGATTGGCGGTACAGGGAGCCGGTACACAATGATCAACGGGTATAAATTCACACTAATAATCTACTTGTCACGCCACATCATCATGTAAAGGTTACACGAAATAATTTCTTGGTCTCGGCTCACTATGTGAATTCTGATCGAATCATTGTATTAATTTGGACAGAGAATAATTTAATATATGGAGTAGTAGATCCTAATCAACTTTTACAATGTGCAATACAATAAATGGTCTGATGCTTACACCATTCCACTACTTATTCCACATTAGACCAATCTTTTATGTGTCTCCACATTCCAGTATTTTACCAAACTAGCAATAAGTCAGAAAAGTAATGGCACCCTCCATTGAGCATCTGTCAAAATACTTATCCAAACGCGATATTTTGTTTGCAAATCCATCGGATATAATTGTTCCTTTCAAGCTTCGTTTCGAATATTTCTTCAATTCTCTGACTTGTTTAGCCGTTGTCTGTTATGCAATAAAATTGCGTTCCAATTCGGGAGATCATATAATAGAGCAACTTAATGAATTGGCAGGAGCTGCAATGAAGCGGGGTTCGAAGATTCCAAAACAAGAAAAGGATGATGAGATCGCTAAATCGCTCACAAACTACTTCGTGCCGCAGATGAAGGAGTTATTCAAGGTCCCGAAGATGGAGCAGTTAGTTATGTGTGACATGTTAGGTATTTGATCCCACAAATATGCGCCCGCAGGATTTGCCCATTATGGAATATGAAGCAAAACGAATAAATATTGACAATAGTAACAACACAAGGATTTACGTGGAAACTCCAAAACCGGAGAAAAACCACGGGACAAGAGCGGAAATTCACTATATAGAAAATTATTACAACTATATAATTTTCCCTCACTCTCAACGACACCCTCACAAAGCCCTCGCTAACAATACTCCCTAACGACACTTTACACTCGTGTATGCACACTATAAAGAACTAGAGAGAACAAGCAACTTGCTTTGTTTTGGTGTGAGAATACAATACAATGGAGGCACCTATTTATATGATGGATTTGGGGGGAAAATACTATTTACCATTGATAATGGTCCGAAATATTACGACCATAGAACCAAGAGTTACGATGGTCAACGAACTCGAACCAAGCATGGATCGAATATGAGAGGTCACCTGCGGAGATGGAGGGTCGAATAGCCAAAGAGCTACGATCGAACAGCCACGTGAACGACAGAGCATTAATGGGTGTCAGAGCTTTCGACGACTACCAGACAAGCATTAACGACGACCCATGATGTAGATAACTCTTAAATGAGGCGACTTAAAGACGACCCATACGGTTGACGGCTCTTAAATGAGCAACGTTAAAGACGACCCATACGGTTGACGGCTCTTAAATGAGCAATGTTAAAGACGACTCATACGGTTGACAGCTTCTAAATGAGCACCATTGAATACGACCACGAGGTGGGTGGGTCTTGAATGACACCCCTCGTGAAGCACATTAATACGAGCCATGTTTGACGGCCAATCAGAAGACGCCACGCGTCAAGCTCGGGCAGCCTATATATACTACGGCTGTACGGTTTATTTCACCAAGGGAAAACATATCACATTTCTACATTCTAGAGAGAGGATTTCTGCAATACTACGCTTAGTTCCAATTGAGGTACGCTTCGTACGAACACTTAGTTCAGGAACAGTGCGTTCTTAGCTTATTTTCATACGATACGATCCAAAGTTACCATACACTTTACCTTATACACGTCACTCTTATCTCACTTTTACCACACTAATTGATATTACCCTTATCAATTTGGCGCCGTCTGTGGGAACACACTTACGTTCCTTGAGATAGCTAAGATAAAAGCGAGTGTTGTGAGAAATCAGTCAAAACTACCAAAAAAGAAATAAGAAAAATGACTTCCAACCATGGAACGAGTGCGAATGGCATCGGTCATAGAGACGTGCCGGAGGATAGCAGCGAATCCTTCGTGCCAAGACGCTAAAACACAGCCGATCTCGTGTTTCTCTCACGAGATGACTTGAGAACCATGCTTCGAGAAGCGGCCGAAGATGGGGCCCGTAGAGTAATGAGGGAGACATCGAGGGGGCACAGACATCCCTCTCCAGACCAAGTGTCATCCCAGCCACGATCGCCCGCCTTCCGCCCAGTTCGGTAGATCTCCGACCAGGTGACCAACGATCCAATCCCATCAAATCATTAGGACCCTCGGGGTCGGAATGGGAATTGGCAGGAGTCCAGGGGGAGAACTCGTTCCCGACACCAAGATGTGTCGACCCACAGTGGTGAATAATGTGCAAACACCGACACCGGTGCAAAGGGAGAACCGAAATGAAGACACGGTTCAACCGAGGTCAGAAAGAGAACAGTTTCTTGAGCCTATCGAACAAGTAATCGAGCAGATGCAAAGGCAGCTTCAAGAGCTGCAGAGATCTGTCGGGTCGTCCTACGACCCGATAGTCCGACGGAGCCCGTTCATTGACGCAATCGCAAATCTCAGGATTACGCATGATCAACGACCGGAAGGGCTTCCTGTGTACTCAGGCGAGAGAACTTCGGGAGATCCCAAGAATCACATAGATGCGTTCATGAACGCAATGGATTTCATCATCGCATCTGATGCGGTGTTATGTCGTGTTTTCCGAAGCACGTTAGTAGGGCGGGCGAGTACCTGGTTCCTCAACCTGCGACCCGCCTCCATCTCATCGTTTGCACAATTCACGACGGAGTTCGTGACACACTTTGCGTGCAATCGGAAGATTCCACGTTCGATGGGATACATCTATACGCTATCACAGGGAGATCAGGAGCCGTTACGTGATTTCATGCAACGGTTCTCTGACGCAGTTCTAGAGGTATCTGACCCAAGTCCAGACAGCCTGACGGACGCGCTGGCCCATGGGCTGAAGGATTGTCCATTTGCTGATTCCTTGTACGGTACAAGGATACGAAGCATGAATGAGCTGATGGAGCGGGCAGCTCCATTCATAATGACCGAAGAGGCCAAGAAGGCCAAGAGAATAGCCCGACAAGGGCAGAAAACCGAATCGTCCAAATCAAGGGACAGAAACGAGGAGAGGCCGTCGGGTCAAAAGGATGACGATAACAGAGTCCATAGGAACTTGAAATTCACGCCCCTCACGACCGGCCCCCAAAATGTACTTCCGGTGATGTCTGTGGGAGAGCTGGGCCGAATCGCCACATGGCCAGTGCATCAAGAGAATCTCGAGAAGTACAAGTCAACGAAGAAATACTGCAGGTACCACCGAGTATGGGGCCACAAGACCAACAACTGCATGACGTTGCGATCCGAAATCGAGCATTTGATCGGCCTAGGGTACCTGAAGGAGTTTATCGCGAGTCCGACCTCCACGGCCAGAGAAAAAAGAAGAAGAGAAAACACGGAGGAGGCGTCGGGGCCGCGATCGCGAAGCACGGCATCTGAAGCGACCGCTGTAGTACCCGACCCCGAGCCAGTTGGTAGGCCCTACATGGAGAACACGTTCGGAGGACAAACCATCGGAATGATCGAGGAGAGTGCGATGGCGTCATTGTCTTCCAACAAACGAAAAAGGTTCATCCGGCAAGCGAGAGCAATAGAGCAGAGACCGATGGAAATATTCTCGGTTCACGTGCAACGCCCTCAGACCATCTCGTTCGGGCCCGATGACTTGGCAGGAATCGTGTCTCCCCACGACGAACCTATCGTCGTATCTGCCACAATCATGCGAGTACAGGTTCAGAGGATCCTGGTCGATACAGGGGCATCAACCGACATCATGTTCCTATCGACCTTCAAGAAAATGGGGATCGACCCCATGCGCCTGCAAAATACCAACATCAGGTTGGTAGGGTTCGGTGGTGAGAGGCATACCACGATTGGGACAATCGAGCTTCGATGTTGTGGGGGGAGCCGCCCAGGAGAAGGACCGAAATCGTTAAGTTCTACGAGGTCAATATCCCGGGCAATATCTACAACATCATCTGCGGGAGGCCAGCATTGCGACAGTTCGAAGCAATCGCGTCTACGATTCACTTGGAAGTGAAGTTTCCGACTCCAGCAGGAATCGGAGAAGAACGAGGCGGCCAGGCTCGGGCCCGAGCATGAGTGTAGCGGAGTTACCCGAGTTAACTCCAGAAGATGAGGCAGGCTTTGCCAAGAAGCTCAAAATAGCAGAGAACAAAGTCACCGCCGTAGGCGGTACGAAGACGATGGAGCTGGGAGAACCATCGAAAAAGGTACAAATAGGGGCATAAATGAGCCCTGAAGTCGAATCAGGAGTGATGATGGTCCTCAAAGATCACATCAACAGGTTTGCGTGGGAAGGGGAAGCGCCGGGTCAGATAAATCCAAACATTTGCTGCCATCGATTGAATGTTCGACCCGACTCCCGACCCATAAAACAAAAGAAGAGGAAGATGGGCGAGGAAAGGCGCCGCATCGTTCAAAGTGAAGTGCAGAGGCTGTTACGCCTCAAACAGATAAAGGAGGTTCGATACCCGGATTGGCTATCGAACGTAGTTTTGGTGCCAAAGAAGGAAGGAAAATGGAGGATGTGCATCGATTTCACGGATCAGAAGGAAGCATGTCCTAAATATTTTTATCCACTACCTAGTATCGACCTCATGGTAGATTCGACAGCAGGCTGCGAGTTGCTTTCGATGATGGACGGGGATCAGGGATACAATCAAATCCTGATGGCCCATGATGATATGGAAAAGACCAGTTTCATCACCGATGTAGGTGTCTTCTGCTACATTGTGATGCCATTCGGTCTCAAGAATGCAGGGGCCACCTATCAAAGGTTGGTCAATACGATGTTTGTCGGGATGATCGGTGATACGATGGAGGTTTACGTGGATGACATGATCGTGAAAAGCCAGAAGGCGAAGGATCATCCAAGGGACTTGAGAAGGGCCATGGAGACCATGGAAAAATTTGGAATGAAAGTCAACCCGAAGAAATGCACCTTCGGGGTAAGAGGGGGAAAATTCCTGGGTTTCATGGTGACCCAGAAAGGGATCGAGGTGAATCCCGAGAAGGTGAAGGCAATAATAGACATGAAGCCACCTACGTCACCGGGCGAGGTGCAACAGTTGATTGGCCGATTGGCTGCCTTCAATCAATTCATCTCGCGATCCTCGGAAAAGGGATTGTCGTTCTTCAAAGTACTGAGGAACGTAAAGGAGTTCAAATGGACCGACGAATGCCAAACGGCATTCAAAGCAATGAAGAAATACCTACTAAGTCCACCACTGCTCGTAAAGCCGATCCCGGACGAGACACTTTACATTTATCTCGCCGCGGGAAAGGAATCGGTTAGCGCGGTCTTAGTAAGGACCGACGGAAGAAATCACCAACCGTATACTACACCGGAAAGACGTTGAGAGACGCCGAGCTTCGATACCCGCAGATCGAGAAATTGGCGTATGCCTTGGTCATAGCGACGCGAAAACTGAAGCCATATTTCTTGGCTCATCCGATCGTGGTTCTCACGAAGCATCCACTCCGATCCATTCTTCAGCAGCCGGAGGTGTCGGGAAGAATGGTTAAATGGTCGGTTGAATTAGGAGAATTTGACATCACTTACAAACCTCGACCGACGATAAAAGTGCAAGTATTGGCCGACTTAATCGTTGAAATGAAAGATGGATCGGATGAGGAAAGAAAAGAACTTCGATGGTGGGACCTGTTTGTGGATGGGTCGGTGAGCAACGGGAATGGAGGATTGGGAATTGTCCTGAAAAACCCCGAGGGTGAAAACTTACACTTTGCCGTCAAGGTGGAATTTCTAGTTTCGAACAACGAAGCGGAGTACGAAGCTTTGTTGGTCAGGATGAGGTGCGCGATCGAAGGCCACGTGACCAGACTTCGAGCCCATAGCGATTCACAGCTGATCGTGCAGCAGGTGAATGGGTCGTACAAAGCAAGGGAAGAGAGAATGAAAGATTATCTCCAGCGGGTCAGGGAGTTGAAGGAAGAGTTCGACGCATTCGAACTAATCCAGATCCCAAGGTTGGAGCACTGTGAAGCTGATGCCCTTGCCCGTATGGCGGGATCGATGACACCGATCTGTACGAGGAGAATCACATTCTTCACGATCGGCAAAATGGACAAATCAGACGAAGCCATGGCGGCCGTGGTCGAAGAAGAAGGGGAGGATTGGAGATCGGAGATAACGAAATATCTCTCTGATCCCGACCAATATACTTCAAAGCTTGAGGAAAAGGTACTAGCCAAGAAGGCGACCCGTTTCTTCCTCAAAGACGGAGTGCTGTACAAACGAGCTTTTTCCCAGCCTTACCTGCGATGTTTAGGACGAACCGAGTTGGAGCTGGTGATGAGAGAAATACACGAAGGAAGCTGCGGGAATCACGCAGGCGGAAACAGTTTGGCCCAAAAAATCCTAAGGCAATGATCCTTTTGGCCAACATTGGCCAAGGACGCAGAGAATTTCGCAAAGCGCTGCCTGCCCTGTCAGCAATTTGCGCGAACGGTCCGACAGCCGGCAGCAGCCTGGGAACCAAATCGTATCCCATGTCCATTCGACCGGTGGGGGATCGATATCGTACGGCCGATGGTCAAGGACAAAAGCCAGAAGGGATTCCTACTGGTGGCGGTGGATTCCTTTACGAAATGTGTTGAAGCCGAACCAATGGCTAATATCACTGCTGGAGCCGTCATCAACTTTCTATGGCGAAACATCTTGTGCCGATTTGGGATTCCACAAACTCTGGTTAGTGACAATGGCTTGCAATTCCGAAGCCAGCAGCTCGAAGATTGGTGTCTCAAATGGGGGATCAGGCAATGCTTCACCTCGGTCGGATATCCGCAAGCAAACGGGATGGTCGAGGTAACTAATTGAATCTTGGTTAAATCCATCGAAGCTCGACTGGGCCAATACAAGAGCAAATGGGTAGAAGAAGTACCAGGCGTGCTGTGGGCATATCGAACGACGCCGAGAAGTGCGACCGGAGAAACACCCTTCAGCCTTGCATACGCTCACGAAGCAGTGACCCCAGATGAGATCGTAGCCGAGAGTTGGAGAATCAGAGAATACGAGGAGGAAAACAACTCCACAAACTTGGCTCTCCAGTTGGATCTGCTCGAAGAAAGACGTACTAAAACTAGCCTACGATCGGAGAAGTACAAGGCTCAAATGGCCGGATACTACAACAAGAAAGTCAAGGAAAGAAGATTCCAAGTAGGCGACCTGGTCTTGAAAAGGGTCGAAGCGTCGAAAGTGATCGGCAAGCTTGATCCAAAGTGGGAGGGTCTGTACAAGATTACACAAATCCTGGGGCCGTCGACTTACATCCTTCAAGATATGGAAGGAAGAGATTATCCACGATCGTGGAATTCCAGCAACTTGCGAAAATTCTATTCGTGACAGCAAGGCCAATATATTACTCAAGACTCCTTCAATGGAATAAAGTACATTTCTTGAATTTCGTTGTCAACTTCTTGTCAATACTTAGCTAAATTGTAAAAATAAATATATGTAAGTGGTCGTAGA
Source organism: Misopates orontium (assembly GCA_946800315.1). Taxonomy (NCBI): domain Eukaryota; kingdom Viridiplantae; phylum Streptophyta; class Magnoliopsida; order Lamiales; family Plantaginaceae; genus Misopates; species Misopates orontium. The sequence goes on from OX326951.1 coordinate 4,834,530, forward strand.
GATCCGATGAAAAAAGCTAAAGTATAAGAAGTGACCACAGTAACGAATATATGATCAACGATACTACCCATCGAAACATAGTCCACTCAAAGTGAACTTCGTTTCGAGGGGGGAGAGGGAGTACATCGTATAGAAAACTTAGACGTCGATTAAATTCGTTTCTAACTCTTCAACCTAAGAGATCGATCCGATTCGACTCTAGGCCTAAATAAAGGAAGATTAAATTCTTCAAGGTAAGAGATCGATTCGATTCGACTCTAGGCCTAAATAAAGGAAGATTAAATTTTTCAACGTAAGATATCGATTCGATTTGACTCTAGGCCTAACATGTTCGATCGTTGAAAATTAAATTCTTCAATCGTGGAAGATTAAATTCTTCAAGGTAAGAGATCGATTTGATTCGACTCTAGGCCTAAATAAAGGAAGATTAAATTCTTCAAGGTAAGAGATCGATTCGATTTGACTCTAGGCCTAACATGTTCGATCGTTGAAAATTAAATTCTTCGATCGTGGAAGATTAAATTCTTCAAGGTAAGAGATCGATTCGATTCAACTCTAGGCCTAATATGTTCGATCATTGAAAGATTAAATTCTTAAAAGTTAGAGGTTGATTCAATTCATTTCTAATATGTTCGATCGTTGAAGATTAAATTCTTAAAAGTTAGAAGTTGATCCAATTCATTTCTAATATGTTCGATCGTTGAAAGATTAAGTTCTTAAAAATTAGAAGTTGATTCAATTCATTTCTAAGGGTCGATACTTCAGAATAAAAGGACGACTAAGGGTCGAAGAGATGATTAAATTCATTCAAATTAAAAAAGTTATAGATCGTAGGACTTACGATCGAAGCAGAAGCAAAAAGAAGGAGCTAGTCTTGGAGGAAAATTCCATTCATTCAAAAAGATACAAAGGTACTTACAAGAAAAAGAAAAGTACATGGAAAGAAAAACAACAAAAACAAGCTAAGTGTTGGCAGGAGGACCAGAGGTCGAAGCACCAGGGTCGGGAAGCGCACTCACGTCCAAGAAGCTTAAGTTGGGGTCGGGAGGGAGAAGGCCCGATCGAAGGAACTGGGAAGTGCTGAGGTCGAATCCCTGCTGGAAAATGTCAGCACCAAATTGAGCGATCGTGCCCCGATACTCAGAAGAGTTCTTAAAATCCTCGATTGCCTGGCGCTTCATTTCGACCAGATCCTCGGATCGTTTCGGCCCAGTTTCTTTGCTGGCCGCCATCGACTCCATCAGCTTCTTTTCGAACTCTTGGCTCGTTCTCAGGGTGAGAGTCGTAGAGGCGTCGGCATCGATCTTGGCCCGGTTAAGGGCTGCAATCTGCTCCTTTGCATCGGCCAGTTGACCAACTGACTTGGCCAGTTCAGTCAGCTGCTTCCTTTTCTCCTTAGACAAGGCATCGCGCTCGGCCTCTAAGGTTCTGACTTGAGCATGCTGACGATCCAGCTCCGCCCGAGCATCGGCCAGGTCGGACCGAAGGGTCTCAACCTCCTGGTACCCTTGCCGCAACTGTTCGACCTCAGCGTCTACCTTCGAAAGGTCGTCGCGCATCGTCTGAATCTGAGCTTGATATTGCGCGTTTTGACAAAAGAGGGTTGCCCGTTCGCCCCTCAATTCCCGCTCGGTCGCAACTGACTCATGGAGTATTCGACCCAGCTGAAGGAAAAAAGCAAGTAAGAAAAAAAATAGAAGTATGAAGAAGCAATACTTAACAAAAAAAATGTTTACCTGAGCACCAACTTGGAAGCGCCAATCAAAGAGATCATCCCGATCCGCGGAGCGCAGGAATTTGAAGTCTTCATCGTTGACCATGCGGCCAATAACTTGTTCCGCATGGCCGGGTGGATAATCTTTGAAAATTGAGGGCGATCCAGGCGCGTGAACTTGTTCAGAACCTCCGATGATCCATCGAGGGAGAATCAGGGTCGGGGATCGGAGCAGCTTCGAGGCAGGTTCTGGTTCAGAAGTACCCGCCAAGTCCCGGATCGTTCCCCCATCAGGCATCGTCGTAACTACCGTCGAATCAGTGGCAAAAGCCAAAGCATTCGTGCTAGAAGCCGCGGCCGAAGAAGACGTAGCTTTCCGAATACGAAGCATCTAGCCGATCAAACCCATCAACTCGGAGGGGGTCGAAACAGGAACCGAATGAGGCAGGACGACATAACTATTCGACGGAGCCAACGACGCCCTAGTTGAAGGATTAACTATCTGGGTAGGCGTTGGCTGCATCGTAAGATTGCCGGAAGGGGAGTCGGAGTCGCTGAGAAGAACGACCGACGGGGGGTCAGAAGTTCCCGCATCATCCTGAGAAGGTTCCGGGGCATCTTTCCGAACTTTGGAGACCCTTGCAGGTTTCGTAGCAATCTGCTTTCTCTTCTTCCCCTTCGGCTTCGCCGGCGCAGGCTCGGAGGCCAGCTTCTTCAAAGCGTTGTCCAAGTATACGACCGCGTCTGCCTCTTCGACCGTAGGAAGATCGTACGGTGCGATGGACACCTGTTCGACAGCCTTCCCTGAGGAACGAACCACAGAAGGGAGTTAGAAAAAAAAACACAAGTCACAAAAAGAAGGAAGGTAGGAAATACTTACGGAAGAAAGGGCTTTTTGTCTACTCATGTGGGGCGTAGATTTTGGGTAGAGAAGAATGCTGCAAACCGACCAACACCAGAAGGGTCGGATCATCCACCAGATTCTTCAGGCTCAACGACCCGCTGAAGAAGCCTTCGGTCCCGAATCGCTTCCGGATCACATCGGCATTTTCGATCTGAGGATCGACCACCCCTTCCGAGTCGTTCATCCACGAAGTGGGAACATCCCAATCCGCGGCAACACGACCCTTCGGCTTGACGAAGAAGAACTTGTCCTTCCACACGCCATGAGACGATGGATTGTTTAGAAGGAAAGCGCTCTTCGTATCCCGAGCAGTGAAGTAGTAGAAAGGGGGAGCCTTGGAATTCAGCTGCACCCGATAGACCGCGAAGAAACGATCCACGGTGTACGCGACCCCCAGCAGAAGATGGCAGAGTATGAACCCCACCAGAACACGATAGGCATTCGGGTTCAGTTGGCTAGGGCAGAGGTGGCAAGCGTTCAGAATTGCGTCAAAGAACAGATGAAAAAACATCCTAAGCCCGCACGTCATTTGGATCGTATAGATCGTCACGAATCCAGGAGGGGGTTGGGTAGCACGATCATCTGGCCTCGGCGCACGAAAGTCGACCGTAGTCAGGTCGACCCCATACTTAACCAAAACAGGACCGATGTCCTTTGCCTTGAGAGTACTTGCGGTCGTAGACAGACCGTCTGGGTCCGATGAACTCCCCCAGCTGCAGGCGACGGGGCGGCCGTGGAGGCGGGTGGAGGAGTGACGGTGGTGGTGGTAGCAGAAGTCACATTGGTGGGAACCGGGTTCACAGTTGAGGAAATCGGCGCCGTGCACCGGCACCACTGGAGTTAGAAGGGCAGCAGAGGAAATCGTGACAGTTGGAAGATTGGCCGAAGAAGAAGAGAAAGACATTCTGAGTACTTTCGAAAGATGAAAACGGTAAAAAAGAGAGAAAGTCAGATGAAGAAAGCAAGAAAACCCTTAGGAAATTCGCCAAAAAATGCTTGGATTGCAGAGAGAATAAGTTCGCCGAAAAAGTTTGAAGGTTTGAAGATGAAGTGAAGAAGGAGACTGAGGGTCGTACGGTATTTATATGATAGGGAGTCGTGTGCACGAAAACCTAGGGAGCCGTCGAAACCATCGACTTAATGATGGGCCGTTCGAAAGCCCCAATCACAGTGTGACACGTGGCGCGTGTCTCGCACTCTCCCGAAAAAACCGCGCCAAGTCGCGCACGATCCCCTCTTCTCGCCTCGAGAGAAACGTGCCCTATCACGTACGATCAGAAGTAACCGTTGTAATTATGACGAGCCGTTCGAGCTAACCAGTCAGTAAAGGCCACGTGGGACGTGCCGAATACGCGCCCGGGAATCTCGAGCCCACGCGCACACGATCTGCACCACGCGCCCAACATTTCCACTCACGATACGATAAAGCTGCCCCACGACGTCATTAAGGCTTAGCGTATTGAAAATGCTAACGGTTGGAATCGGGACGATGCACAGCCGTTACAAAAGCAACAGTTGGCGTCATCGAAGGTCAGGTAACGATGCGAATAGAAATTCGATGCAGAACGCACAGATTGAAAAGAATTTGACCCCGACCCGTCGGAGTCGAAACTAGGGGGACTATTGATAATGGTCCGAAATATTACAACCGTAGAACCAAGAGTTCCAATGGCCAACGAACTCGAACCAAGCATGGATCGAATATGAGAGGTCACCTGCGGAGATGGAGGGTCGAATAGCCAAAGAGCTACGATCGAATAGCCACGTGAACGACAGGGCATTAATGGGTATCAGAGCTTTCGGCGACTAGCAGACAAGCATTAACGACGACCCATGATGTAGATAACTCTCTTAAATGAGGCGACTTAAAGGCGACCCATACGGTTAACGACTCTTAAATGAGCAACGTTAAAGACGACTCATACGGTTGACGGCTCTTAAATGAGCAACGTTAAAGACGACCCATACGGTTGACGGCTTTTAAATGAGCACCATTGAATACGACCACGAGGTGGGTGGGTCTTGAATGACACCCCTCGTGAAGCACATTAATACGAGCCGTATTTGACGGCCAATCAGAAGACGCCACGCGTCAAGCTCGGCAGCCTATATATACTACGGCTGTACGGTTTATTTCACCAAGGGAAAACATATCACATTTCTACATTCTAGAGAGAGGATTTCTACAATACTACGCTTATTTCCAATCGAGGTACGCTTCGTACGAACACTCAATTCAGGAACAGTGCGTTCTTACCTTATTTTCATACGATACGATCCAAAGTTACCATACACTTTACCTTATACACGTCACTCTTATCTCACTTTTACCACACTAATTGATATTACCCTTATCAACCATAACTTGAGTAGGCCCCTCAGTGCAATTCTAGGCCCTGTTTTTGACCGGTCATTTCTTGCTTTTGGCCCCTCTCAAAAGAGCCCCCTACCCAAACAACCTATCCACTCAAATAATGCCACATGCATTATTTATGACATTTGTCTGCCAACAATCTCCACCTTGAAGATTTGATTAGCGATTAATCACATCTTCACACCATCTTCGTCTTGGCCTTTCGCTACCCACAACGACTCCACCTCGACGAGATCGTCATAGCTTCCGCTACCACTGTGACGCAGCCATAATTCTTCAGAATTACCATGCTCCACCATAAAAAACACTACCACTCAGAATAAGACCATTCCAAGCATTTCGGACCATGTCAAAAAATACCCCTGCTGATAATTATGGTGCAACTCCCGCTTCTGGACCTCCTAGAAGTCATCAGCCATCGACATGAATTTTACCACACACCTTGCATCAATTCCAGAACAATGCCCGTGTGCAAATCAAGACCCACTAACATTAACATCCTGTATCATGGCAACTTTAGGGTCTCATGCCATCAGGATGTGCATGCCGCTTACAAGACGGCATCTTCACAGTAAGCAATGTTAGTGTCACCGCCAGTATCTCCTTGTACTGACCCAGAGCCTCTTACTGAACCAGCTCCCCTGTTCGGACAATTTCATTTTTTGTGACCTGGTTGTCCGCACCCCCAACAGAATTTCTTTCCAGACTTCCTCTTCCCATCGCCATAAGCCACCATCGCATTATTTACATGTGAAAAGTCACTCCCACTGAGCCTCCTCTCTTCAGAAAGAAGCTTGCTAGTGATATCAGAAAAATTGATTTTCTCTTTCCCATGAATCAAGATCGGTTTCATGTGCTCGTACGAACGCGGAAGAGACCAGATGAGTCTCAAGGCTTGATCCTCCTTATCAAACTGAACTCCAATGGATTCAAGCTCAGCAACAATTCCGTTAAGAACACTCAGATGATCTGAGATACTCGAACCCTCATCCATTCGCAATGTGTGAAACTGCTCCCTCAGGTACACACGATTTGAGACGCCCTTCGTCTGATATAACTCCTCTAATTTTTCCCAGAGTCCCTTCGCCGAAGATACTCCATGCACGTTTGCCAGAACATTTTTGGCTAGGCACATATGAATTGCACTTGCAGCTCTCAAATCGAGATCCTCCCAGTCATCATCATTCATTGCAGCTTTGCCTGTTGCACTGACAAGGGTATCTATACCCTTCAAAGCCTTGTGTAAGCCTGACTGCATCAACACATCCCTGACTTGCACTTGCCACAAGCCAAAGTTGATTTTCCCGTCAAACTTCTCCATCTCAAATTTGATCATTCCCTTGCTCCCTGACATTGCACTTGTGAGTTTTGGCGAATTTACAGTAGACCAAAATAGTACTCACTAAGTAAGCCCTCCGGGAAGAGAGATGCTCAATCTTCCCAGACAGACTTCAAGGTTCCCAGATCACTGGCGGGGTCACGACGGTCCCACTTATAACCAGCTTTCTTTGCACAGAACCGCCTTAGACAGTACGTATTCACAACTACTACCACACCAGAGCTCCACCTCAGCAATAACTCCACCTCAAACAGGACCCAGGCTCTGATACCACTGTTAGGTATTTGATCCCACAAATACGTGCCTCCAGGATTTGCCCATTATGGATATGAAGCAAAACGAATAAATATTGACAATAGTAACAACACAAAGATTTACGTGGAAACTCCAAAACCAGAGAAAAACCACGGGACAAGAGCGGAAATTCACTATATAGAAAATTATTACAACTATATAATTTTCCCTCACTCTCAACGACACCCTCACAAAGCCCTCGCTAACAATACTCCCTAACGACACTTTATACTCGTGTATGCACACTATAAAGAACTAGAGAGAACAAGCAACTTGCTTTGTTTTGGTGTGAGAATACAATACAATGGAGGCACCTATTTATATGATGGATTTGGGGGGAAAATACTATTTACCATAACTTGAGGGGCCTATATGTAAAATTCATCATAGGCCCCTAAGTGCAATTCTAGGCCCTGTTTTTGACCGGTCATTTCTTGCTTTTGGCCCCTCTCAAAAGAGCCCCCTACCCAAACAACCCATCCACTCAAATAATGCCACGTGCATTATTTATGGCATTTGTCTGCCAACATGACAAAGTGCCACCGAAGCAAAATGAGATCTTGGCCGGTTTTATGGACTTCCTACTTCAAATGTTGAATTCCGAAGCGAACCAGAATGAGCATAAAGGGAAGAAGTACGACATCCTTAAGAAAGAACTAACACTTCTTCTTACTTTTCTTGGAGATTTGCCATTTCAGCACACAGATCATGAGGATGTAAAGAATCTCTTGATAGAGTTTGAGACCGTCGCGAATGAAGCAGCAAGTTTAATCTATTCTAGTGTTCTTGCAATTCCTCAAATGGAGCCCAGCCACTTTGACGCGCAACAACACTCTCTCCTGGATAAGGTTGAGCTCTTGAATGCGATGATCAGAGCGCACTGCAGCAAGTTTCCAGAGGTTCACATCAGATGTGAAAATCGGAAGACTGATGCAGTAGCTTCACTCTTCATCATTGATTCTCTCCTTGAAGATCTTGAGAACGTGATAAATGATCGATTTGACTTGCCTATTGATGATGACATCAAGGATCAAATTGAAATAGTTCACCAAGAACTAACATCCTCACGAGCACTCCTCAAGGATTTTAAGTTCCAGCACGACACATGTATAGATGATCAGGGAAAAGAATCTTTCTTCGAGATTAGAGATGTGGCATATGAAGCTGAATATCTCATAAATTCACATGTGGTGGGAAATGTTCCTCTCTGGTACCTGAGTCGAAGGCTCCCTGCTATCATCCTCAAGATCAAGGTTACCAAGGTTAAACTTCAAGAAACCAAGAAGATCTGTGATGGTAACGTCTTGAGAGTCGAGAAATATTATAGTGGTGAAGTATCAACCCAAAGGGCTCGACCAACTGATGTAGCTGATAATCTAGTGATAGGCTTTGAGGACAACAGGATCAAAATTTTGGGTGATCTTAATGGACAATCAGAAGAGCTCAAAGTCATTTGTATTGTTGGTATGCCAGGACTTGGTAAGACAACCATAGCAAATAAACTGTATAGTGATCAATCAATTTATGATCACTTTGATCTGCGTGCATGGTGTGTAGTTTCTCAAACATATCATAAGAGAACCGTCTTGATTGACATTTTGATGAGTATGGGGAGAAAGCCAAAAGAGGACAAAATCTTGAATATGGAAGATGAAGACTTGGGTTTAAAGATCTACCAAAGTCTAAAGTGGTCGAGATACCTTATTATCATTGATGATATTTGGCACTCAAATCTGTGGTATGATTTGAGGAGATACTTCCCAGATGATGTGAACGGAAGTAGGATAATGCTAACAAGCCGCATTAAAGATACCTCTCCAGAACATAGCACAATTCACACAATTCCTCTTCTATCGACAGCTCAGTGTTGGAATCTATTAGCGAGCAAGGTTTTTCACAAAGAACCTTGCCCACCACAATTACTAGATGTGGGAAAGCGTGTAGCAGCAAAATGCAATGGATTACCGCTTGCAGTCATAGTTATTGCGGGAGTACTAGGAATCTTGGAGAAAAAAGAAAGTGTTTGGGAAAAAGTTGAAAGAAACTTAGACTCGTATATGACAGAAGATGAAAGTAAATGCTTGAAAATATTAGAGCTTAGTTATGAACACCTACCAAATCATTTGAAACTATGTTTTCTTTATTTGGGAGCGTTTCCCGAAGACTCAATCATACGAACACGAAGGTTAATGTGGTTGTGGATTGCAGAAGGGTTCATACAGAAAGAAGAAGAACAAAGCCCGGAGGCCGTGGCAGAGCAATATCTTCTTGACCTTATTAATAGAAGCCTGTTACAAGTTGCGGCTAGAAGATCCAATGGTGGGATCAAAGCGTGTAACATGCATGATCTGTTGCGAGACATGTGCTTGAAAAGAGCTCATGAACAGAACTTTTTGAAATCTGTGAAAGAGTAAGTTCACTTACTACCCCGATCTGTTTCACCATCTACCCGTGTTAATCACCACCTAATTATTCTCGTCTATATTCACGCATCTTTGATTGTAATTATAACATGGCTGATCAATTATTGTTGATGCATGTGAGTTTTATTGATTGTTTTTTTCTATATATAGCCGCTCTTCTATCTACGAGAGACATCATCGTCTGAGCGACTACTCAACATCACCAACCAGCTGGAGACATTTTAGCCTTCATTGTCGCTCTATTTCAGGGTACTTCTCAGACCCGTCTTTTCGTTTTCGGCAAATGCCACTTCTGAGGGTGATGAATCTGTTGCCAACCAGTGATGTTTCCTTTTATATCAGAAGAGTTGATCTTCTTGTTCATTTGAGATACTTGGTTCTTGATCGAATGCCGGGCCCAGAAGTTTTCAAACTTACTAAACTTGAAACACTTTGGGTAGAAATAAGCTTTATTACCTTTAACACTGTTAACTTACCATTAAAACTTTCAAAAATGGTAAAGTTGACTCATCTGCACATAGAAGACGGAGCACAATTTGGCCTGGATTGGGATGGTACCTTTCAAACAACTAATCTAAAAAGCCTTTCACATATTTGCATTTGGGACGAAAGGTATGTGGAAATCTTGAGATCTTCACCCAATCTTCAAAAACTCAAATGCAAGTGTTCCTGGAAAATGTTTCCCGATCTTCGTTCCTTCACTAAGCTTGAGTCACTAGAAATAGTATTTGGATTTAGATACTACGAAGGTAAGCTGACAAAGATACACTTCCCCTCAACAATCAAGAAGCTTATTTTGAGTAAAATTGGGTTGCCTTGGGAGGAGATGTCGATCGTAGGGAAATTGACAAACCTTCATGTTCTCAAGTTGCTCTCGGATGCCTTTGTCGGAGAAGAATGGGAAACGAGAGATGGATTGTTCCAAGAGCTGAGGTTCCTGAAACTTGATTTCTGTAAACTAAAACGATGGATCACCAAGACTAGTGACCATTTCCCAAAACTTCAACAATTGATGTTGCATAGATGCCGGCAACCACTGGAGATTCCGAGTGAATTAGGAATTATTCCATCATTGCAAATGATTGAGGTACTCTGTTGTAGCAAGAAGACCTGTGAGTCTGCTGCTCAGATCAAAGAGGAGCAACTTGAATTCGGTAATGAAGAACTTAAGGTCGTCCATAAGGAGAGCTGGTAGTGTTAAAGTTCGTTTTGGTTCTTTATGATGTATCAATATATATATAACAGTGTTTGTGATAACAGTGTTTGTGATGTTGTTTTCTTAGATAATTTCAACATTAGTCCTCTAACTTGGCGTCGATTCAGAAATCGTTCTATAACTTGGCAATACTTAAATTTTGTCTCTTAACTTGGCATAAAATTCAATTTCGGTCCTCTGAAACCGGAAATTACTTAATTTTCCGGATTCGCGCAATAGACCACCCACATGGCCCCATTCTGGAGATTATTTTATTGCAATTGACTCACAAATAAGCTCAAATTGACTCGACTCCTCTGGCCTACCCAATCCCCTCTCATCATTTGGGGGTAATGATGTGGTAAAGTTTGTTTTCTTCCCCAAATTGCAATCAAATATCTAAAAATTAGGGGCGTGTGGGTGGTCACGTGCGCGAATTCGACCAGATTAAGTGATTTTTGGTACTGAAGGACTGATATTGAATTTTTTGCCGGGTTATGAGACTAATTTTATGTGGTACCAAGTTAGAGGACCAATTGCAAATCCGAGCCAAGTTAGAGGACGAAAGTTGAAAATTCCTCTTGTTTTCTTAGATATTGTTGTCTCTACTTTTTCTCTTTTTAACTTTATTTTCTTTTCTTAAATTTTCGAATCTGTTTGAGTAAAAGTAAACAGTAATTTTTTTGTCTCGTTAAGCACAGTTGATTTATTATCAAAGGTACAAAATCAACGAATAATAATTTTAAATCTGACCTAGCGATCTCATTAGTTGGTAATTTAAAATAGATACAGCCTGTACTTGAACACTAGTTAATCATAGTTCTTTTTCTTTTTGATAATAAGTGGGTAATATCTTCTTTTTCTTTATTCCATCCGAAAGTTGGAATAAAATCAAAATTTTATTAATAATTGATCAAAAGATGCTGAAACATAATAAGAAAAAATGTATTTATAGTACTAAAATAAAACCCTACTACGAAATGGAAAGAGAGTTCTAATGATAGTAAAATTCCTAATTAAAACGACATAAAACTGTATGCTTCTTGGCTTCGCTAAACGTCCTATTTTGGGCCTAAAACTCATGACGAGTTGTAGAAAACACAAAGACGTTCGATTTAATATTTTGTGGGCCAAAACAGAGCACTGGATCAAAAGTTATGGCGGTTTTTGTGGAGGTCTTTTTTATTGCAAAAATATCCAATATCTGGGGGTTCTTGTCCTACATCAGTCGCTCCCACTTCAAAAAAACTCGACCTCGAGTTTATATATCGCTATGAACTCTCGTTCCTCAGAAAAATTATCAATTAATCTCCTCCTTTGAACCACTTTCGACATCTCGCCATTTTCTCTTTTTTCTTGTGCTTCTCATTCTTTGCCTTAAATTTTGCTTCCATATCGACTTGAACATCCGAGATATCTTTGGCCACCTTAATATTTTTCTCGAACTCACTTTCAAAAGTTAACAAAGATAATAAAGAATGATTGACTTAGCATCTAATTCTTCTGAATTTTACCACAAGGACCTTAATTTTAGTTTTATTACATTTGTTAGGGTTTATTAATAGAAATTACTTAGAGGGGTGATTTGTGTAATTTCTCAAACATGAGGGGTGGTTTGTGTAAATTTTCAAACATGAGGGGTGGTTTGTGCAATTTATACGTACTATTTTGAATTTATTTAAATTTTTAAGAAAAATTGCAAAATATTCCCTTTAACATTGGTGAAAACGTTTTTGAAGTTAAAAATTCCACGTGGCAAAGCTTTTTTTACACATGGACTAACAATTTAACAGTTTGTTGTCAATGTAGACTAAAAGCCCATTTACAGCACGATTGAGCATATTTTGCATCAAAACTCAAAACCTACATGGCAAGATCATGGCCCTAGAGCAAAAGTGTCATATTGCCCAAGTTAGTGGGCAAAAAAATAACTTTTCATCTAATATATGATGACAATATTAATGGAATGCCGCATGACATATAAAAAATAACCAACTTAATGAATGAGTGTATCATACTTCAATAATTGTGTACGAACTTAATGTAGATACATTTTTCCACTCTGTCGGAAATTCCTAATTTTCAATTATTTTGATAATTCTTCATTCACATGTTAATTGTTGTATCATCTATTAATTCTATTATCTTCCATCAATTATATATATATATATATATATATATATATATATATATGTATGTATATGTATATTTTATGTATGTATTTTCATCGTTGGTTACTCGATAATTTCCACAAACACAAATGCTTAATTGACATGTCCAAAAATTCTTTCACAAAGTAATAGATATTTTTCCTATTGGTTATGTAATGAAAAAGTATAGGATTTTCTCACCTCTCCAACTATCTCTCGACCAGGCAGGATTCTATGTCCCAAGCGCTTATTTGCTATGGAGAAACTAATTCAATTCGTAACTATCGATGTTTATACCGATCTTTCTTGGAATAAATTAAATATTCTGATTCATTTAAGCTTTCTTTTAATTTTTCTAGAAGTTTTCCGCATATACAAGGTAATGATTCAGTTTCAGAGCTAAAGATTGCAGTTCTCGAATGAGCAATTGATACGATTCTGAAGCATTCTCAAGATAAGGTATTGTTCCTCCAATAACTTATTAATTATACTATATATATATATATATATATATATATATATATATATATATATATATATATATATATATATATATAAACTGGAAATACTACTATTTTACATATTACATATTTCATTATACCGCATATATTACTTTCAAAATACACTAAAGCATTTAGCCACGTGTGAAAAAGAAGGCAAACTAATTAAAAAGCCATAAAAATAGCAGAAAACAATGATGTCATATTATCATCAACTCCAAAGCTTTCTCCACCACGTAAAAATATGAAGGAAAAAGATTATCACTTCCATTGATATTTTGATAATTAGACTAGAGTGTACAAATTAGGAAAATGTACAATAAGTTTAAGGAAAAAGAGGGCATTTGATTGAACTTGAAGTTAAATCGTGATGAAACCCCATATTTACGTTTCAAATTCGCCAGATATCCGACCAAGGGACAAAATGCTTATTTACTCTATAATACAATGTCAAGTTGCCAAAACAAAAAAGATACGAGACAAAGCGCAACATGGAGTATAATATAGGGGTTTTGATGGTTTTATCCAATAATAATAGAGATTTCAGAACACCATCCGTTTTTAAAAAAGTTATAGACTATTCCATCAAAATCCAGTCATCGAAACTGGACTCAAAATATAAAAATTGACTCCCAAGCTCTATGAACATAGAGAGAGCCTCAAGAACTTCACCGCCAAGGCTTCAACGTCAGGAATTGGCAAACCTCTTGTTATCCCAGTTGGGATGAGCCAAGCCGTTCTCAATTCCCAACCGGGTTTTTTGTTCAGGTATTCGGGTTACCCCAAAATCCCGTCTCTGTTATCGAAGAATGAACTTGGATATGCCAATTAAAGAAAGGGATTTTAACTTTTGGGGTAGTAGCAAAAACTACACTTGTGTTATTTCTAATTGACAACTAACCCCTGTGTAATTTTAATTGGCAAAACCCCCTGTGTTATTTAAAAATTTGCAAAAAACCCATGACATCATATTTTTAGTTTACTGTGCCGATAACTAACAAACACTCTTCATTAAATTCCTATATCAAAATTATAAACTTTGTTATAATTTTTCAAAATTGTTTTAGAAAATTTTTGAAACATAACAAAAATAATCAATAAGATCTAGAAAATAATACTGTTTTCAAAAATTCATAATACAAATTATGTGTTATTCAATTTGAACAACATTTACTCATTATGCATCAAATTAGTAAAATAAAAAATAAGTTTTGTTATCACTTTGAATACGTGTAAATCAAATAAGTGTAGAAGGAATTTTTTTTTCTAATTTGTAAATTAGACAGGGGGATTTTTGCCAAATAAAATTACACAGAGGGTTATTTGCCAATTAGAAATAACACAGGGGTAGCTTTTGCGATTACCTCGTTTTTTTCTGCTCTGTGAGTTATGGGGTCATCTAGCTAATTATTGACTGAGTTTTTCTTTTTGTAATTTTTATTTATTTAAGTATTTTATTATACTAAAGTTTATAATTAGGGTTGTGCGATTCGATATTATCGTTCAATTTTAGAAATGGGGTAGGATTCGATAATTTTAGAAGGAGGATCGTTTGCCGGATCAAACTAAGTCGGTACGATTCAGTAAATACCGTGCTTAGTTCAGTAATTATCGAACGATTCGGTATTTTTACCGAACTATTTTTGAAACTCATTTCTTGCAACAAAAAAAAAACACTGTGAAAGTATGCTGGCATTTATTATTATCTTCCAAGATATCTACATTAAAGGTGTGAAATATTTTGGATCTATGTTTTATCATTTACTTTTCCAGTAGGTTCTTATCATCATTGTTCTTGACATATTGGTAAAAAGTAATTCGTTATTTTATTGCTGGATCCAATTATCTAATTTTATTAAGTAGGAATAAATATTATATGGTTAGGCTCTTCTTACGATCGTAGGAATAAATATTATATGGTTAGGCTCTTCTTACTTATCGATTCATCAGCTTGTTTAAAATCAAATATAATACCAAAATCAAAACAGATTTCTCTTAGAGAAACTGGTTGAAATTCTGTGCTTTTTTAGATGTAATTACCGGTTGTTCTTCAATTTTCTCTCAACTTTGTTCTATGATATATCAATATGTGTTACACTAAATTTTAAAAAAAAAAACAAATTATATAGGGTTCGGTATTGGGTATAATCCGGTATAATCGAACCCTTGTATCGATTATCGTATCAAAAAATGTTTGGTAATTGGTATGTGATCGTTTGCCGGATCAATTGAGTTAATCCGGTCAATGATCCGTATAGTTTATCCGATTTTTGATCCGAATCGTTAATTCGGTATTTTCGTCACAGCCTTATTTATAATAATTAAGTGTCGTTTGCCGGCAATTAACATTGATATACTTATACCCATTTGTAGTTGCCAGAAAGAAAAGAGGATGAGGAAAAGGAGTAACGCGTCTTCGCTTCACGTCTGGTTTTTGTGTAGTATTTTTTTTGGGCTAACTGCAGCAACCCTCAACCTATGGAGTCTATTGCGCTTTGCCTCCTACCTATGAGAATGAGCAAATCTTCCAAGATATCTACATTAAAGGTGTGAAATATTTTGGATCTATGTTTTATCATTTACTTTTCCAGTAGGTTCTTATCATCATTGTTCTTGACATATTGGTAAAAAGTAATTCGTTATTTTATTGCTGGATCCAATTATCTAATTTTATTAAGTAGGAATAAATATTATATGGTTAGGCTCTTCTTACGATCGTAGGAATAAATATTATATGGTTAGGCTCTTCTTACTTATCGATTCATCAGCTTGTTTAAAATCAAATATAATACCAAAATCAAAACAGATTTCTCTTAGAGAAACTGGTTGAAATTCTGTGCTTTTTTAGATGTAATTACCGGTTGTTCTTCAATTTTCTCTCAACTTTGTTCTATGATATATCAATATGTGTTACACTAAATTTTAAAAAAAAAAACAAATTATATAGGGTTCGGTATTGGGTATAATCCGGTATAATCGAACCCTTGTATCGATTATCGTATCAAAAAATGTTTGGTAATTGGTATGTGATCGTTTGCCGGATCAATTGAGTTAATCCGGTCAATGATCCGTATAGTTTATCCGATTTTTGATCCGAATCGTTAATTCGGTATTTTCGTCACAGCCTTATTTATAATAATTAAGTGTCGTTTGCCGGCAATTAACATTGATATACTTATACCCATTTGTAGTTGCCAGAAAGAAAAGAGGATGAGGAAAAGGAGTAACGCGTCTTCGCTTCACGTCTGGTTTTTGTGTAGTATTTTTTTTGGGCTAACTGCAGCAACCCTCAACCTATGGAGTCTATTGCGCTTTGCCTCCTACCTATGAGAATGTGCGAAATGCTCGTCAACCTATTTAGTTTTGTGCTATTTGCCTCCTACTGTCAAATTTGACGGACGAAAACTTAGACATGTGTCCAAAATGAACGGTTATGAACGATTCAGGGATCAAATTGCACAGAAAATAATAGGTTGGGAGGCATTTTGCACATTTTCATATTTTAGGGGGCAAAATGCTACAGACCACATAGGTTGGGGGTTTGCTGTTTTAACCCTTTTTTTCATACTTGCTTTACCTTTTCCACATGGGGTGTTTCTTCTATAAAACTCTCAGCCTTTCCCTTATAATTGAGTTTATTTTACTACACGGCAAATGGGTTAATTAGGATTGATATAGACAATATTTTCTTGTATATGAATGACCGTGGCTGATCATGGTATTAATTAAGACTGTACGTAATATTCTGCATTGACGAAGACTCCTCGAGTCCTCCTCATATTTTTCTTTCTAAGATATGTATTATTTAATTAATCAACCTGCAGTAAGTAATACATAGAATAAATCTGTGTGGTCTAATGCATACACCAGCTGTTCCACTTTAGACCAAGCCCTTTTTCATCTCTTCTCCATGTGTTCATACTATCCACCATTTCTTTCTGTATTTGACCTTACTAGCATACATCAGAAATATAATGCCTCCCGCCATTCAACATCTGTCGAAATACTTAATCGAACTCTATGATTTTGATAGATTCGATCATTTGGAGATTAGTCACGAATATTCCTTCAATCCTCGCACTTGTTTAGCTGTTATCTGTTATGTAATAAAATTTCCCTCCAAGTTGAGTGATATAATAAGGCAACTTAATGATTTAGCTACGGATGCAATTATAGGGAGTCCGATATATAGATGCCGCGGTAAGGATGCAGAGATCTCTAAATTGTTTACGAGCTCCTTCGTGCCGCAGGTTAAGGAGTTTTTCGAGGTACCAAAGGTGTGGGACGAAATACCCCTCATGGAAAATGAAATTTTGGCAGGTTTTATGGATTTCTTACTTCAAATATTGAATTCTGAAGTAGATATGAATCCGGATAACGAGCAGCAGTACGCCATCCTTCGGAAAGAACTGACGTTTCTTCTTACTCTTCTTGGTGATGTACCATTTCAGCGCAATGATCTCGAGGAAGTAAAGGATATCTTGAAAGAATTTGAAATCGTGGCGAATGAAGCAGGAAATTTAATCTATTCAAGTGCTCTTGCAATTCCTCGGATGGAGGCCAGCAGTTTTTCCGCACAAAAACACGCTCTCTTTAAGAAGATTGAGCTCTTGAATGCAATGATCAAAGAGCATTGCATCAAATTCCCAGAGTTTCACATGAGATTTGGAAATCGGTTTACTGATGCTATAGATTCATTATTCATCGTTGATTCTCTCACGGCAGATCTTAACGACTTGATAAATTGCCGATTTGACTTGTCCATTGAGGACGTCAAGGATCCAATGAAAACTGTTCATGATGAGCTTACATCCTCACGTGCTCTCCTCAAGGATATTAAACTCCCGCACGGCATAGATATGGATGAGGTGAAAGAATCTTTCATCAAGATTAGAGATGTGGCGTATGAAGCTGAATATCTTATAAATTTGCATGTGGTAGGAAATGTTCCTCTTTGGTATCTGAGTCTCAGGCTCCCTGCTATCATTCATAAGATTAAGGTTATTGGGATAAGACTTCGAGAAACCAAGAAGATTTATGATAGTAAAGTCTTGGGAGTTTCAAAATGTTATATTGGAGAAATATCCTCCCAAAGGGCTCGACCAACTGCTGGATTTGATAATCTAGTCATAGGCTTTGAGGAAAAAAGAACAGAAATTCTGGCTGATCTTGTTGGAGGATCAGAAGAACTCAGAATCATTTCCATTGTTGGTATGCCAGGGCTGGGTAAGACAACTATAGCGAATAAAGTATACAATGATCAATCAATATATGATCACTTTGATCTACGTGCATGGTGTGTAGTTTCTCAAACATATCAGGTGAGAAATGTCTTGATTGACATTTTGACGAGTATGGGGAAAAATCAAGGAAAGGGCAATATCTCGCAAATGGAAGATCAAGATTTGGGTTTAGAGATATATCAAAGTCTAAAGTGGTGTAGATATCTTATCATAGTTGATGATGTTTGGCATTCAAATACATGGGATGATTTGAGGAGATACTTCCCAGATGATTCAAATGGAAGCAGGATAATGTTAACAACTCGTATTAACGATACAGCTCCGAAAAATAGCACTATTCACACAGTTCCTCTTCTGTCACGGATTCAGTGTTGGGATCTATTAAGGAAGAATGTATTTTATAAAGAACCTTGCCCACCACATTTACAAGATATTGGAAAGTGTATAGCAGCAAAATGCAATGGATTACCACTTGCAGTGATAGTTGTTGCAGGAATACTGGGGAGTCTGGAGAAAAAACATGGTGTCTGGAAAAACGTTGAAAGAAATTTAGAATCGTTTATAATGGAGGATGAAAGCAAATGCATGAAAATACTAGAGCTTAGTTACGAACACCTGCCAAATCATTTGAAACTTTGCTTTCTTTATTTCGGAATGTTTCCTGAGGACACAATAATCCAAACACGAAGGTTAACTTGGTTGTGGATTGCTGAAGGGTTCATAATGAAAGAAGAAGAGAAAAGTCTGGATGATATAGCAGAACAATATCTTGTTGACTTAATTAATAGAAGCCTCCTACAAATTGCGCGTAGAAGATCTGATGGCGGGATCGGAGCATGTAGAATGCATGATCTATTGCGAGAAATGTGCCTGAAAAGAGCTCATGAAGAAAGCTTCTTGAAATCTATCAAAGAGTATGTTCACTGACTACCTATCGTGCTGATTGATTTGCACCTTTTTCATTCTTATCCAATTTATTGTGTCTCTAATCACGCCTGTTTTGCTATTTATATTATGGAAAAGTACTTTTAAATCTTTTTTTTTATGAACTTTGGTTTTGATAGCTGGTCTTCACTCTGTTTGTATCATAGTCACTCTTCTATCTACGAGAAACATCATCGCCTGTGCGGCTACGCAACATCAACAACCAACTCAAGACAGTTTGGCTTAAATTGTCGCTCTATTTTCGGCCATTTGTCATACCCGTCTCATAGCGTTCCGCAGATGGGTCTTGTTAGGGTGATGTACTTATTGTCGGCCAGAGTTACTTCACCTTTAATGCCTCGACTTGGTCCACTTGATCGACTTGATCTTCTAGTTCATTTAAGATACTTGACTGTTGATCGAATGCCCGGCTCAGAAGTTTCCAAACTTATTAACCTTGAAGTTCTTTGTGTAGAACATAAATTTATAGTTGAAAATATTCTGGAAATACCATCAATTTTTGTAAAGATGGTGAAGTTGAGTCATCTGCGTGTAAGATATGGAGCGAGATTTGAGAAGGATTGGGATACCAGTCAAACAAGTAATCTGAAATCCCTTTCATGTATTTACATTGACGACCAAAGGGATGAGAAAATCTTGAGATGTTCACCCCATCTTCGCAAACTCAAATGCAAGTGTAATGTAAAAGTATTTCCGGATCTTCGTCCCTTCACTAAGCTTGAATCATTACAAATACAATTTGAATTGGGGCATTTCAAAGGTGATTTGATAAAGATTAATTTTCCCTCAACTATCACAAATCTAACTTTATGTAACATTGGCTTGCCTTGGGTGGAGATGTCAATATTGGGGAAATTGCCAAATCTTCATGTTCTCAAGTTACTCTGGTATGCCTTTGGGGGAGAAGAATGGAAAACAAGAGACGGTGAATTCCAAGAGTTGAGGTTCTTGAAACTTGATCGTTTTATGCTAAAGCAATGGGTCACCGAGAGCGAACATCTTCCCAAACTTCAGCGGTTGGTGATATGTGAGTGCACGGAACCACTGGAGATTCCAAGCGAACTAGGAAACATTTCAACATTGCAAATGATTGAGATATTCTCTTGCGAGAGTGAGACCAATGAGTCTGTCGTTCGGATTGAAGAAGAACAACTTGAATACGGTAATGAAGAACTTAAGGTCATCATCCAAAAGAAGAGCTGATAGTGGATTGCAGAGAAAACTAAGTTAAGCTCTTCAAGGTTCTTTTGTGCTTTCTATACAAAAATTCTAATTTCACTATTTGAACAATTATTTCTTTTTTCTTTGTTTCATTTCTTCAGATTTTCCACAAGAAACGGTTCCACAGCTTTTACAGTCCCTTCAAAAGTATAAACAACCGACAAGTAATAGAAATGCATCACTTGCTCTGTTTCATCGTTTATTAATTATCAGATTGAAGCAGGGGCGGAGCCAAGACCCCCTACTATAATATATAGTTTATTTCATATATATATGTATATGTATATATCTATGTTGTATATGTATTTATATATATGTTTGAACATATATTTTTAAATATTCAGAAACTTTAGTAAAAGTTTTTCCCAAGTTTTTTTAATTTATTTTTTCCTTTAGTTGATTCAATTATTTAGATTTATTGCAATTTATTTTACTACTTTTTAAAATTTGTCCTAAAATCCTCTTACTCTTTTCGTGCAATGAATAAATAGAAGGGTGATTATCCAATATAACATTAAGTGTATAACTTCTTAGACACCTTTACAATAATTTGTTTTTTCAGGAAAAATAGTTGTAGAGATAAAAAGAAATCAGAGACTAAAGATACTTTCTTAAATATTGCATTAATCATACACAATATTAAGAAAGATGTTATTTAATATTTTGATATTAATTATTCATGATATTATACTCTATTAAACTGTACAACACAATTACAAAGTTTTAGTGAACATAAATAATAAAAAATCTCTTGGTACGTATACAATGTATATATTATTATGACATGTATTTTGTATATGTTTATGTATTTCTTTTTTTTTACAAAATTTAGCTATAATTGTGTTACTTTAGAGTAGTTTGTATAAAAAAAAATGTAAATATATGCGTCTTAGTGTACTTTTATTTTTAAGACTATGTATTATTTTTAAAAGTAGTTAAAAATTAATTAATAATGATAATAATAATAATAATAATATCCGTTTTTACATTAAAAAAATTTCACGTGATCCCGCCCCCCCCCCCCCCCCCCCCCCCCCCAAAACAAAATTTCTGGCTCTGCCCCTGGATTGAAGACAAAAAACGATAAAATTAAGACATTTTCGTCAATAGCAACTGTTTAGTGATAGCATTTGATAATAAAAAGAAGCTTAATAAAATTATTGAAGTTTACAAACACATTTTAAATAAAAGTTGCAGAGAAAACCCCTCAAAATCGCTATTTATTTTTAAAACCCAAGAACCAACCACATTTTCTTTCAAAAATGAACTTTAGATTCACATTCAACGAATATTTCGCTTATTTCTACATAAAGAAAATATATACTGAAATGATGTATAAAAGTATTATGTAGATTTACTTTCTTTTTTTCATGTAGTGCTTAGTGATTATATTAAGGCTGGCGATATTGCCAAAGCATAAAATGTTGTTGCCAAAGCGACTCTTTTAAGTTCTCTCATTTACCCTTTTTAAATAAGGAAATACAAATAATTATGTTCTTTGATATCTTGTAATATCTGTTTCTTAATTGATATCCCTTAATTGTAGAAACCAATTTGAATTACTCAATTACTATATTACTAACTCTCTCTATCTCTCTATAGATCTCTCTCTAAATAAAGAAACATGCCACCAATAATAACCTGTAAAAAAGAAAACAATAATATAAAAGGCATGGATCGGATGCTTTAAGTAATTATTATTAATCATTTATTAAATTCCCCAGTAAATATATACAAATAAAATATATGTGCATAGTTTTCAACAAAATTAACAGACTAGCGTGGGGGATCGGAGTAGGACTATTTATGAAAATAAGGTTTGAAAACGTGTAGTATATATGAAATATATATGACCTAAAATGAATTTATTTTTAGTTTTATTTCCTTCTTATCTAAACCCCAAAGAAACTATTTTTAAAATATTCATTATTCAATCTACTATCTTGAATATTATGAAGTTGAATCATCAATAGTTTAATATATCAAAGTCATATTTGTAATATATACTATTTTTTTTGTATGTCATGAACCCAGATTAGCAAATTTACTTTTTCTTTAAGTTTCAATTTCCAATAACGTATTAAAAATATGTAAAGTATCAATTTACATTTACTCAAATTAGCTCTTTTCAAATAGAGATTCTTATGTCAATAAAACTAAATATATAACTAGATTAAATAAAATTTCTTATTTCCTAAAAAATAAAATAAATTCTGGCTTTATAATTCACAACTTTGAAATGTTTATGCGTAACTCTAAGGATATAGGTCCGTCAATATATATAGTAGAATTGAAAAGGAAAATCTTATTAAAAATTAAAAAGAAAAGAGATATGCATTTATTTTAATTGAAAAATCTACTAATACTAATTTTTAAAGTGGAATATTTTGGCACCGAAGATTGATAGTTAAATGATGAATAAAAAAAAAATGCTTGATATAGTAATTGGATATATTTATATCCTGACTAAATTATTTAGCCGTGTATGGGGTATGTTAAGTAAGAAAATAACTTATAAGAGAGAAGATTAACATACTTTAATTAATGAATAACTAATTAAGATACTAAGATATTATGGAAGTTTTAAATTTGACTTATATATTGATTGATAAAGAGGGGCAAAAAAAGAACTTAGAAGAATTTCTTTGGCAGCAACAATTTCTGCTTTGGCAATACCGCTAGCCTTATATTAAACTTATCATGCTCTTGCCTTTGTGTTGTTATTTACTTTGTATTTTGTTAGATCACTTTTATACTAATAAATTATTTTAATTGTTTTTTTAGATTTTTTTTATAATTACTTGTATTACTTTTATGTATTTTAGCCTAGGTTTAATTTAAGCATGAATCTTTTTGTGTAGACTTTTATTTAAATTTGGTTAAATATTTAAAAAAAAAATCCATAAACTAGCCCTCCCGAGATAAAATTCCTAGATACACCTCTGGCAGAGTTAGATTCATTATCAAAAGTATAAATCTTAGAAATGATAATACTAAATCTCACCGATATGTAAATTGTAATAAGTTGAACACTTATTAGTAGATCATTTAAAATATGTTGTTAGTTTTTTTTTTTAATTAACTAATACAATTTATTTGAAAGTGAGGATACGTAGCTATCGTTTATAACAGGGTCAACTGAGTTTTGCCCCTTAACGTTTGGGGTGTTTTGTGAAGTGCCTCCTAATGTTTTAAAAATATCACTTTGCCCCCTAACGTTTGTAAGAATGTGCAATTTGGCCCCCAATGTTAAATCTAATGGAGCCACGTGGCAAAAATCAACGGCAGATCAAGAACTCAGGGGCAAATTACAAACGTCAAGGGTCAAAGTGCTCATTTTAAACGTTAGGAGCACTTCGCAAAACACCTCAAACGATAGAGAGTGATCGCAATTGACCATTTATATTAACGAATTAGTAATTGAAATATTATGTTCTTCAGACTGTGTCTACTCTTGAGAGTCATTATTTGATCTATATATAATTATTGTATATGAACGATTGTCGTTCCTACATTCTCATCTTAATTAGTTAAGTGAATTCAAAATTACTTTATTACTATCACACTTTTTAAGCAATCAAAGATCCGATTAGAAGATTGTTGAGTATCTGAAAGTTTTACTGAAGTTCTTATGTGAGTGAACATAAGAAAATCCTCAGTTATTCCTGTAATTTGTATGCACTTGAGAAATGTAGAATTGTACTCTGCAGTCAATATTTATTTTAGCATAATGTGAGTTAAATTTTTAGTTTCAATTCATACTTTCTTTAAAAAAATTATGCTGATTTTTTTTTCGGTACATGTTGTTTGTGATTGTATTTGTTATTATGTCATAATAATCTTAGAGTAGAGATGTTCTTGTCTTTCAATTAATATGTCCTTGCCCCTCAAAGAATTCCGCAAGCCATCCATGATTGGAAACTTGCTCAGAAATGAGGGGTTATGGTATAGAAAAAAGGAATGCAAGCTACAGATGTTCGTGTCTTTCAATTTGTTATTGTGGGTATCGCTTAATTATTTAAGACTATATATTATAATATTCTGCATTGACGAAGACTTTGACTATATATGATATGCAGTCAGTACGTAATACATAAAATAGTGAATGGTCTAATTCATTACACCAGTTCTTCCACTTTGGACCAAACCCTTTTTTCTTGTGTCTCAAACGGTCAAACCATTGCTTTCTGTATTTTGACAAAACTTCATACAACAGAAATTAATGGTTCCACCAAAAAAGGATGAGGTTTATTAAAAGGGATAATTAAATGTGATCTCGTTATAATTGTTAGGGGTTTTCAAGAAACTATTACAAAGATAAGGTACTATATAACATGAAACTGCATTGAAATTTCAGAGACTAAGACATCACGATTTAAATATGATGGATAATTGTGAAACTTTAATCAAACTGTGACGACTTTTTGTTTTAATTTTTCTTTATTTTTATATCTACATCATATGGTGATATTATATATTATCTCGGTATGTTTTTATTTATTTATTTATTTTTTTTATCCAGCTTATGGCAAGATAATGGCTAAGAAATAATAACTTATGCCATAAAGTCAACTAACGTGCCGCCCTTTACTTCTCTTTTATTTAAAATATATTTTCTTATCATCACATTACATGTATAAACAATTAAACACAGAGATATTCAGTCAATCCAGCTAGCTAGTCCCGACACAAACAAATAATAAGTAACATAATTATATGTATATATATATAACTTTTATCCTATTCAATTAGGGTTGTCAAATTTTTTTGTACCAACCAGATCATCGGTTATATATCAAGTCTGTCAGTATGGTTTTTCTTTTATATCATCGGTTAATGTTTATCAAATCAAACAGTTGTGAGTTTAATCATTCTCAAACCAATTCTAGATTGAATTTATTCAATTCGATTCAATTGCAAAATGATCGGATGACAAACTTTCAATTTATACTACGAAGTACAGGTCAAAATTACAGAAACAATTCGCAAGTTTTACTTGGTTCTTATTGACGATCAATGTGATCAATCAACCTACATCTACGAGAGAATCATAGAAATTTTATTAAATCAAGTGTTTACAAGTGTGATGAATTCGAGTGAATGTTCATCTTCTAATCTACGACAAATCATCTGCCAATATACACCCAATAAGCAGAGCACTCACACAAAATATATAGAAATTGATAAAACGACCTAACAAACATGACAAAAACTAACTTTCCCACCCAAATGTATAAGCTCAAAATTGCTGTCAGAATTTTCCGTTTTGCTGCTGAGATGCGCTTACTAAGAGTATTAACCGAACCAACTCTCAACACAACCAGATGATTGACTGGGTAATTTGTTCATACCAAATCATTGAATCCATATAATTTTTTAAATGGTTCTTGACCATGATAATATGCTCGTATCGGTTTATCGAACCCATATATATACTCATGCCCGTTACAGAGGAAGTTCGCACGCCGGTCCCGACCTAAGATGACCCTGGACCCGGCAAGCTCTTGGGGGAGCATTGGGAGCTCGTTGGGACTGTGCATATTATAATATGTACCCCTATATAATTTAAGACTGTGCATATTATTCTTCATTGACAAACACTTGCTCGAGATCTCTATTAAACATATGCAGAAACTAATTTTTTTCTTTTTATTTGTTAAATATGCAGAAACTAGTTAGTTAATCAACTTACAGTGAGTAATACATAAAATAAGATCTACGAATGGTCTGATTCATTAGACCAAGCTCCTTTTTCTTGTAATACATCAGAAATTCAATGGCTCCCTCCATTCATCATCTTTCCAACTATTTAACCGACCGCTATACTTTGTATATAATCGATCCCTCGGAGTCTGAAAACATTATGTATTTCTTCAACTCTCAGACTTGTTTAGTTGTTGTCTGTTATGTATCAAAGTTCAGCTCCAATTTGAGTAATGCAATAAGGCAACTTGATGAATTAGCATATGAGAAAAAGGACGACGAGATCTCTGAATTGTTTAGGAACTCTTTCTTGCCACAGGTGAAGGAGTTTTTCAAGGTCCCAAAGGTGGAACAGTTGTGTGATGAATTACCTCCCAGAGAAAATGATATTTTGGCAGGTTTTGTGGATTTCTTACTTCAAATATTGAACTCCGAAGCAGTTTTGAATGCGTATGCGGGTAAAAAGCAGCGGTACGCCATTCTTGAGAAAGAACTTGGGTTTCTGCTTGCTTTTCTTGGAGATTTACAATTTCAGCGCACTGATCTTCAGGAAGTAAAGGATCTCTTGACAGACTTTGAAACCGTGGCGAATGAAGCAGGAAGTTTAATCTACTCAAGTGTTTTTGCAATTCCTCCTCTGGAGGCCAACAGCTTTGAGGCACTAAAACACGCTCTCTTGAGAAAGGTTGAGCTCTTGAATGCGAGGATCAAAGACCACTGCCGCAAAGTGCCAAAGCTTCCCGAATTTAAAACTTCGAGGAATACCGATGCTGTAGATTCACTCTTTATTGTTGATTCTCTCCTAGCAGATCTTGAAGACGTGATAAACGACCGATTCAACTTGCCTCTTGATCACATCAAGGATCAAGTTAAAATAATTCACGAGGAGCTAACATTGTCACGAGCCGTCCTGAAGGATATTGAACTCCTGCACGACACAGGTAGGGATGAGGTGAAAGAATCTTTAGTGAAGATTAGAGATGTGGCATATGAAGCTGAATATCTCATCAATTCACATGTGGTGAGAAGTCTTCCTCTTTGGTACCTGAGCCTCAGGCTCCCTGCTATCATCCATAAGATCAAGATTAGCGGGATAAGACTTCAAGAAACCAAGAAGATTTGTGATGGAAAAGTCTTGGGAGTCTCGAAATTTTATAGCGGAGAAATATCCTCCCAAAGGGCTCTACCAACTACTGGAGTTGATAATTTTGTGATTGGGTTTGAGGATAACAGAATAAAGATTTTGGGTGATCTCATTGGAGGATCGGAAGATCTCAACATCATTTTCATTGTTGGTATGGCAGGACTTGGTAAGACAACTATAGCAAATAAACTCTACAATGAACAATCAATTTATGATTACTTTGATCTACGTGCGTGGTGTGTAGTTTCTCAGACATATCAAAAGAGAAATGTCTTGATTAACATTTTGATGAGTATGGGGAGAAAGCTAAGAGAGGACACGATCTCGAGAATGCAAGACGAGGAGTTGGGTTTAGAAATCTACCAAAGTCTAAAGGGGCGAAGATACCTTATCGTCGTTGACGACGTTTGGCATACAAATGTGTGGGATGATTTCAGGAGATATTTCCCCAATGATGTGAATGGAAGCAGAATAATGTTAACAAGTCGTATAAAAGATATTGCTCCAACTAATAGTATTTTTCACACAATTCCTCTTCTATCAAATGCGCATTGTTGGGATTTATTGGTGAAGAAGGTGTTCCATAAAGAACCATGCCCAGAGCAATTACATGATATTGGAAAATCAATAGCAGCAAAATGCAGTGGACTACCTCTCGCAGTTGTAGTTGTTGCGGGAATATTAAGGATAATGGAGAAGAATGAAAGTACTTGGAAAAAAGTTGAAAGAAACTTAGACTCCTACTTAATAAACGATGAAAGTCCATGCATGAAAATACTAGAGCTTAGTTACGAACACCTCCCAAATCATTTGAAACTATGTTTTCTTTTTTTGGGAGTATTTCCTGAAGACACAATAATCCCAACACGAAAGTTGATGTGGTTATGGATTGGTGAAGGGTTCATAAAGAAAGAAGAAGTGCAAAGACCGGAGGACATAGCTGAACAATATCTTCTTGAACTAATTAACAGAAACCTCATAGAAATTGCAGGTAGAAGATCAGATGGTGGTATCAAAGCATGTAGCATTCATGATCTATTGCGAGACATGTGCCTGCGGAGAGCTAATGAAGCAAACTTCTTGAAAACTATCAAAGAGTAAGTTCATTGATTCCCTATTTGATTCCAGGGATAAAAGCATTAAACCCCCTAAACTTTACCCCCTGTTGCACTTTGCCCCCTGTCCTTTTATTTTTTGCAACTTGCCCCCTGTACTATGGATAAATAAGCACTTTGCCCCCTGAGTCGTTTTTTCACCATTGGATTTGAACATGTGTCAAGATTTTTTGCCGTTGGATTTAGACTAAGGGGGCAAAGTGCTTATTTATCCATAGTTCAGGGGGCAAGTTGCCAAAATTAAAAGGACAGGGGGCAAAGTGCAACAAGAGGTATAGTATAGGGGGTTTAACGCTTTTATCCCTTGATGATTCAATTTACTAAGTTTAGCTTCGGGTTAAGTTTCATCTATCTCCTCTAAGAAATTTGGTCATTCTCGTGTACCCTCTAGTTTTATTTTTATATTGATCTCCTTTATGTTGAGCTTATTGTTAAAGGATGCTAAAAATAAAGGGTACTATGGTCCATATCCTGGAACTGTATGTACCTCTTTGGTAACCTCAAAGTGCATCGGCATTTTCACTAAATAAAATTGTCAAGCCTATTTTATTTTTGAATGATTCATGTAGAACATTACTTTTTCTTCAGAACGCAATATCAGCAAATTCATAGTTTAAATTCATATTATTATGTTTGATGCATGTAAGTTAATTAGTTAAAAGATGAATTTCTAGAACTTAAGCCTTTATTTTTTCCTTTGTTTCATATGAACACGACAAAATTACCATCCATTGGCTTTTGAGTAACGTTCAACTAGATGAAGATGTGTCAAAAGTAAATTTTCAGAACGGAGGTGATGTGAATAGAATTTATCAATACCATAAGATAGTTAGATGAAATTTACCCATATTCTTGTCTGAGTATCTGTAGTCAAAACTTTTGGTTATTAAATTATGGAACGGTACATTTTAAGTAAATACCCGTTGACTTTCATACTAGTTGATAATTGTTTGTTTTAATGATTGCTCGATACCGTCTTTCTGTATGTAGAAACGATTCAATCTACAAGAAACATCATCGTTTGAGTGACTACTCAATATCAGCAACCAGCTTCAGACATTTTGGCCTACATTGTCGCTCTGTTTCAGGCCATCTTGTGTCATCCCCGTCTTCTCTTTTTCCGCAAATGGAACTTGTTAGGGTGACAGACAATGCGTTGTATACCATAGATGCTTTCCGTATTAATAGCAATAGACTTCATCTTATGATTCATTTAAGATACTTGGTTGTTAGTCGAATGCCAGGCGCAGAAATTTCCAAACTTATTAATCTTGAAGTCCTTCGTGTAGAAAATAGACTTACTGCATCTAGTATTGTTGAACTACCATCAATCTTCTTAAAGATGGTGAAGTTAAATCATCTACACATTAAAGACGGGGCGAGACTTGAAAAGGATTTGCAGACCTGTCAAACAACTAATCTAAAGTCCATTTCATATATTTGCATTGATAAACCAAGGGACGAGGAAATCTTGAGATGTTCGCCCCATCTTCGCAAACTGAAATGCAAGTGTTATGGAAATCTATTTCCTGATCTACGTTTCTTAACTGAGCTTGAGTCGTTAAGAATGGTTTACGAATCAAGACTTTTGAAAGGTGAGGCGGCAAAGATTAACCTTATAATTCCCTCAACTATCAAAAAGTTAACTTTATCTAGATTTAGCTTGCCTTGGAAGAGTATGTCAATACTAGGGAAATTGCCAAACCTTCATGTTCTCAAGTTGCTCGTGGATGCCTTTCTGGGAGAAAAATGGAAAACGAGAGACGATGAATTCAAAGAGTTGAGGTTCTTGAAACTTGAGTCTATTAGACTAAGGCGATGGGTTACCGAGAGTGAACATTTCCCAAATCTTCAGCGTTTGGTGTTGCATTTGTGCTGGGAAGAACTGGAGATTCCGAGTGAATTAGGAAACATTGCAACACTGCAAATGATTGAAGTAACCTCTTGCTCGGATGAGATCAATGAGTCTGCCGCTCGGATTGAAGAAGAGCAACATGAATTTGGTAATGAAGAGCTTAAGGTCTTCGTTCGAAAGCATTAGTGGTCAGATTGCAGAAAAAGAAGTTAAGCTAGCTCTTCTTGGTTCTTTTGTATTTCTTATATATAATTTTTCATTTCACTATTTGAAATATTCACTTTTGCTTGATTTATGGCAGGTGTGTTCCTTTTCAATGTCTGCACATTTTGCACAAGCAGCGTGTTGGTGAAGCTGCTACTGTTGTCCTTAGTTTTTCTTTTACCCTTTAACGTTTTCCTCTTAAATGACAGAATTTGCAAACATCTGTTTGTGTAAATCAATCATGCTTTTTAGCATTTGTAGCTTACTTTTATTCATTTTGCTTGTGAGGAATGTTGAACTTTACTCTGTAGTCAGCACAGTCTTTAGCATGAACAAACTAAAGTTTTTGTTTCAATTTGTACTTTATCAGAACATCAGTCTGTTGATGCAACGCAACACTCTCAGCAACTGAATTAAAGAGCTAGTTAGAGTTAGCTCAACATCTTAGTTAGTTAGTTAGTTGATTTGGTTAGCTAATTATTACTTAGTTAGTACTCTTTGTAACATAGCTAGATTGTAGCTCATAAGTTCAAATACAATAACATCTCTTTGCTCTCTCAATTACATTACATTTTTATGCACTTGCTACAACATTTCATCTACCATCATCTCTGCTTTAGCCTCTGTCTTAACATGGTATCAAAGCAGTGAGATTCATTCTCACTGTCTCTCGATCCGCAAGGTCACTTCCACAATTATGATCACATTATTTGTTCACAATGCCATACACTAATCAAACTTACGCTCAAGTTCTCACCGGAAAAAATAGAGAAATCAGAGAAATCAAAGAAGATGCTTCAAATCCGTTATTCCTTCATGGCAAAAGACCAGGTTAATTACTATAAGCCAAAAACTCGACTCTCAAAATTACCATAAATGAAAGCGCTCAATATATGTTGCATTATTTGCAAAGAATGAGTTAGGTTTCATAGATGGAATATTCCCAAACCTAATGCTTCAAATCCGACATTCTCGAGTTGGACGAGGTGTAATTACATAGTTTTGGCATGGATTACTAACAGCTTATCACCAGATATGCTAGTTACACATTGTATTTTGATTCAACTCTTCAAGTTTGGAGAGAATTGAAGAAGTGTTTGTCAATATCATGCACTAACAGAAGTTACATGCTTAAATAACTGTTACCTCACACTAAGCAGAAAGGGAGACCTGTTTGAGTTTATTTTTCAAAGATCAAAGCACTTTGGGATGACATATCATTCTTTGAGGAGCCCTTTGTATGCAGTGTACATGATTGTGTTGTATTAGTAGAAATGAATAAGAAGAATGAAAAGCGACGAGTTATGCAACTTTGATGCGACTCGATGATAGTCATATGCAATTAAGAAATTAGATTCTCTACTAGGCTATTATCGCAACCCACCAATCGAAAGCATATATTAGTTTCTTTAGCTAATATCAGTCGAACACCAATCAAAAACATGCCAAACAAATATCTTGATGCAGTAAAGAAAGATAGGGATTTTTATTACTCAAAACGAGTAAAAAGTCAAAATTTGTCGATTTTTGACTAGAAATTCAATAGAGCCTTACTTTGATACCACATTTCCAAGTGGAAACAACCACCTAATCAAGAAACTAAGATCTACGTCATTGCTCCAACATGAGTTTTGCCAAATTTGAATGTTTTGGGGCTTAAACTGACAATTTTATATTTCTGGTGAGATTCTTTTTTTTTTTTCAGAATTTATTAGGTTTATTACAATTTGTATCATATTATAATTCTATTTTCTTGTTTTAGTTAGGTTATTTGTAAGAGATATAAATAGCTCGTCTTCCATTATTATTCAAAACATTTTTTGATTAAATATAGTTATATTCGAGATTATCTCAGCTTTTTGTTAATTTCTTGGTATTCTTTATGAATGACCGAGTTCTTGATTTTCAAGTTCTCGCTATTCTATGTTAATAAATGAGTCTTTTGTTTCGTGTATTTTTTCATATTTCTGACTCCCACACCGCTCTAAGTCAGCTGGCATCAGAGACAAGTACGTTCCTTCACCATGTCATCAAGGAGATACCCTAATGACCATGATGTCTTGATAAAAAAAGATAAACGTGATGAAATCAACACAGTTACTTCGGAGTGGACTTGTTCGAGCAACAATTTGCTGCATTGGTTGCGGGACGGTCAACGCCAGTGCCAGTATCCCCATCTTTTTTGAGGATTTGAACGACAAAAATTTGTTTGCACCACTTAGAAAGCCATTGAATCCGTCCATTCTCTAGACACAAGATGGTCAAAAGGACAATCAACAGAATCAAGGTTTAGAGTTGATATTTCAGATATTCATGGTGATCTTACACCTATAATTTTTTGGGCTTATTTCATGCGACCTCAATGATACTGAGTGTGTTGAGGTTTGTGAGCCTTCATATGACGTTGTTTATGGTGATTATTGTTACTTTGTGAATGAAGTTTAAGTTGCTCTTTGATGGAGGGTTTGGACGAGGAGATCAAGAAAGAGTGTTCATAGAAGATGATGGAGCAGTTGGAAAATAACAAGGTTGACCCAAAAGATGATCCAATAGTAGGTTCTCCGAAGGCAATTGAAACATTGGGTTTGAAAGTGGTTGATGATGAAGATGTTGATGGTGTCACAACTCAAATTTTCATCACCAATAATGTTTCACTACTTTTAACATTATACATTTTAATTATTTTTCTGTTGAATAATTCTGCAATTGTTAACCAAGCATTAGATTCGAGGACGAATCTTTTCCAACTATGAGAGAATGATACAGAAAGATAAGAATTTTATTAACCAAAATACTGAAAAGTCAAAATTAGTCGAATATTTACTAATAAGTCAGTAGAGCCCCATTTTGACAAAAGATAAAACTTTTTCAAGTGAAATGCCCACATGAGCAAGACAAGTCTACTACTTTTGCTCTTTTAGCCAAATTTGGAAGTTTCAAAGATCAAGATGAAAGTTTTATATATTCATAGAGATTTTTTGTTGTTTCAATTTTTTTTTTAGATTTATTAGAAATTTTCAGATTAAGACTCTATTTCGTTTTTTGAGTTAAGTTATTTGTAAGAGCTATAAATAGCTCATCTTTCCTTATTATTCGAGAACTTTTAATTAAATAAAATTAGACTTGATATTATCTCATTTTTTTGTCAATTTCTCGATATTACTTTATGAATCAACGACTTCTTAATTTTAAAATTTTCAATCGACAAGTCTTTAATTTCGTGTATTTTCTTAGTCTCACCTTTTAGCCCCCACAATGACTTTTGATTAATAACATATAGATAAAAAACTAAAACATAATTTTATTTATATTTAAAATTTTGTAAATTACATAAGTTGTGTTCGGTGCACAAATCATCGTTCATTTCTTTTGCTTGAAATGAAAAATAAATAAATAAATATAAACTTAGTTAGCTTACACCGATGAAAACTCGAGACTGAGTGTTGAATGTTTAAAAAAGATGTTTCTGTTAGGTTGTGTTTCTCTTTTTCTGGGGAAAGGTAGAAAGTTGTAGCTTATAAGTTGTTGTAAAGTTTATTTTTTTTTTCCTTTTTTTTTTTTATAGTTTTTGATTTCTAAAATTTAATTCATAATCTGATCGGCACTTGTATTGTAGAGAGATTTACAAATGGGATGCACTCTCTTTCATATTTGGTTAAAAAGTGGATTTTATTTGGACCATTTATATTAGTTAATGCTTGGACTCTTTACCAACTTATAATATATTGTTGGATTAGCTTCATGCATGAATATTTATAGAGAATTACACAAATTACCCCGAAATATAGGTAAATTACATAATCATCCCTCATGTTTGACTAATTACATAAACTACCCATATTGTTAACTTCTGTTAAACATTTCGAACATAATGGCAAAATTTTCATACATGCCCTTGCTATTAAAAAAATGTAAGAATTTTTTTCCAATTAAAAAATATAAAAAACAACATAAAGTAAATCCGAACGAAACCCCACCCACCACCTCCACCGCCACCCTACCCCACCCCACCCCCCCAAATACTTCTAACAATGCTCTGTCATGTCGCGACTAGGTCAGTGCGACTTGGTTGCTGCGAAGCTTCAGCTGCTACAAAATCTTTTCAGTTCGTTACAGCCAGAGTCGCACCACATCGCAAATTTCAAGTGCGTATAAATTGGAGATGGTGGGTTGTTGCTAGCGACTCACTATCTCTAGTCGCACGACTACAACATCTTCCACATGTCAGGTCGTAATGCGACCTAACATTATCGGCGCTTGGGGAAGGACGACTTCCCTGTTTTGGTTTTTCTTTTCTTTTTGTTTTTGGTGTTAATATTAAATACAAGAAAAAAAAATTAAGAAAAAAAAAACCTTTTAATATTGACAAAATATAAATAAAGTTACAATAACTTGAAGTAATAAACTTTAAAAAAAACTTTATATTTTTTTAAATTTCAATTGGAAAATATAGTTTTATAAAAATTAAAAAAGAGGTTATTCAAGGGTAATTTTAAAATTTAGAGTAAACACTTGATGATCTCATCTTTTTGTGATAGTTTTAACAGCTTATGTTATCTGTAAAGGGATAACTGTAATGAATAATGATAAACTTAAAATAAGAGTAATTTGTGTAATTTACTCATAGTTCAATGATAGTTTGTGTTATACATGTATTGAACTGAGCTCAAAATTGACTCACATAACATTTGTGGGTCCTCCCCTAGCGAAGACCAAACATATTCTTGAAATTATCCCATATTGTTTGGGAACTCTTCTGGGCTTCTGTATATTAGTAAGTTCCCCCTCCTCCTCTAAAAGGCCTTTTAGGGGGAAATATGATGGGGTCTGATCTTTACATTGTATCAGAGCCACTTCAGCCCAAGTTAATGTTGGGCTTGCCTAAAACCCACGTGTTAGGATCCGATGCTCATTCCGGTCTACACGTGAGGGGGCGTCTTGAAAAATCCCACATTGCATGGAAACTTTTATGGACTTCTGTATATTAATGAGTTCCCCTTTCCCTCTAATAAGGCCTTTTAGGGGGAAATATTAGGAGGCCTAATCTTTACACATATTAAAATCAAATTTAAAATCTATAATGAAATTAATGTTATTCCTGTCAAAAGATGTCTTTTAGGGGGAAATATTAGGGGGCCTAATCTTTACCCATATTAAAATCAAATTTAAAATCTATAATGAAATTAATGTCATTCCTGTCAAAAGATGTCTTTTAGGGGAAAATATTAGGAGCCTAATCTTTACACATATTAAAATCAAATTTAACATCTATAATGAAATTAATGTTATTCCTGTCAAAAGATGTAATCACGGTTCAGTTCATCAAGAATATGGAGTCCTCTTAGGAGGTTAAGCTATCAATATAAATGCATTCATCCAGTTTTAAGAGCAACTAATTCAATATTTCCTCAGCAATTCACTGATCTGGAATTTTTTTTTTAAATATGCACGAACGTCAATTGTCCATAGACTCAAAGCAAGCGTACGGTGGATACAAATTCTTAAGTTGACATATTGAAAGAAAAAACATGTAGCCTATCTTACGATATTTCTTCGAACCCGTAATCTATTATGATAATAGCTAGAAACTTTATATCTTCGAACGCGTTGGACCAATAAATATTGAATAAAATAGCTTTCATCAGAAAAATAATAGAAGAAAGATGCACTCTCTCGATATCGAATCTATAGTATCTTAAAGACCACAAAAATATATCATGAAACACAAAAGTAGTGGAATAGTAGGTACTACGTGCTAAAGGTTGTCGAGAGAGAGACCGAGATCTGAGAGTTTTAAGATCTATTTCCTAAAACCTTTGCCTAAATCAACTCTCCTTCATTTCTACATGTACCTCATTTGACATGACGAGTGAAATGACTCGCTCCACTGAACATCTAGACACATACTTTGGTTGGATTGGCTTGTGGGACAACTATATAAACGATCCTTATTTTCGGCGGCGTTACCAAGTTTTCTTCCAACCTCAAACTCTTTTACCTGTTATCAGTTATGTAAGAAAACTTCGCTCCAATTTGAGCGACATAATAAGCCGACTTGATGGATTAGTGGCGGGTGGCTGGGAGCGCTTTCCGAAACTTTGGTACACGAGGGAAAGGCATGAAGAGATCTTTAAATTGCTTAGGAACTATTTCTTGCCACGGGTGAAGGAGGTTTTCAAGGTCCCAAAGGTGGAGCAGTTAATCAGCAATGCCACTGAAAATGAGATTTTGGCTGGTTTTATGGATTTCTTACTTCAAATATTGAAATCCGAAGCAAGTACAGATCCCGATAAAGAGCAGCTTTACGCCATCCTTCAAAAAGAACTAACGTTCCTTCTTACTTTTCTTGGAGATGTACCATTCCAGCGCACTCATCTTGAGGACGTCAAGAACCTCTTGACAGAATTTGAAACTGTGGCGAATGAAGCGGGAAGTCTGATCTATTCTCATGTTTTTGCAATTCCTCGGATGGAACCCAGCAGTTTTGAGGCACAACAACAAGCTCTCTTGGAAAAGGTTGGACTCCTGAATGCAATGATCAAAGAGCACTGCATCAAATCGCCAGAGCTTCTCGTGAGATTTCAAACTCCACGGACTGGTGCTGCTGATTCACTCTTCATCGTTGATTCTCTCATCGCAGATCTTGAAAACGTGAAAAATGGAAGATTTGACTTGCCTATTGATGACGACATCAAGGATCAAATAAAAATAGTTCATGAGGAGCTAACATCCTGGCGAGTTCTCCTCAAGGATATGAATTTCCCACATGACACATATGGATGAGGTGAAACAGTCTTTTGTCAAAGTTAGAGATGTGACATATGAAGCTGAATATCTCATAAATTTACACGTGGTTGGAAATATTCCTCTATGGTACCTGGGTCTCAGGCTCCCTGCTATCATCCATAAGATTAAGGTTATCGGGATAAAACTTCAAGAAACCAGGGGAAAATGCATAAAACCCCCTCGTGGTTTTGAAAACCTGCACAGAATCCCCTTGTGGTTTGATAATTACCTAAAATCCCCTTGTGGTTTCAGAAACCCTGCACAGAATCCCCTTGTGGTTTCAAAAATCCTGCACAAAATCCCTAATCCGTTAAACTCCGTCAGAGAGTGGCGACCACTCGCTCTATGTGAGAGTGGGTTTAACTTTTGTGTACTTTTTCGAATTAAAAAGTCTATTTCACCCTTAAAAACTGAAAACATGAAACCCCCTTGTGGTTTGACAACCTGCACGAAATCCCCATGTGGTTTGAAAACTCTGCACAAAATCCCCCAGTGGTTTGAAAACCCTGCATAAAATCCCTGTTTTTTTATTTTTTTTTTAACATCCAGATTTTTTTTTTTAAAAGAAGTTAAAAATAAATAAGGGCAATTTAGTCATTCTTAAATAAAACTAACGGAGTTATGTTAAATTTAACAAAAGGGAATGTGTGCAGGGTTTTTGAAACCACAAGGGGATTTTAGGTAGTTTTCAAACCACAGGGGGATTTTGTGCAGGTTTTCCAAACCACAGGGGGTTTTAGGTTGATAGCCCAAGAAACCAAGAAGATATATGATTGTAAAGTTTTTGGAGTCTCGAAATATTATGGCAGAGAAGTATCATCCATAAGGGCTCGACGAACTGCAAGAGTTGATAATATAGTAATTGGCTTTGAGGATAACACAATAAAGATTTTGGGCGATCTGATTGGAGGATCAAACGAACTAAAAATCATTTCCATTTTTGGTATGCCAGGAATTGGTAAGACAACTATAGCCAACAAACTCTATAATGATCAATCAATTTTCGATCACTTTGATCTACGAGCATGGTGTGTAGTTTCTCAAACATATCAGGTAAGAAGTGTCTTGATCGACATTTGGATGTGTATGGAGAGAAATCTTAAAGAAGACAAGATATCATAAATGAAAGATCAAGATTTGGGTTTAAAGATCTACCAAATCCTCAATGGTCGGAGATACCTTATCCTCATTGATGATGTTTGGAGTTTGGATGTGTGGTATGATTTGAGGAGATGCTTCCCAGATGATAAAAATGGAAGCAGGATAATGTTAACAAGTCGTATTAAAGACACGGCTCCAGAAAATAGCATTTTTCATACAGTTCCTCTTCTATCAGATGTTCAGTGTTGGGATCTATTAGTGAAGAGAGTGTTTCACGAAGAACCATGCCCACCGCAATTACTAGATATTGGAAAATCAATAGCAGCAAAATGCAATGGATCACCCCTTGCAGTCATACTTATTGCTGGAATACTAGGGACTTTAGAGAAGAAAGAAAGTACTTGGGAAAATGTTGAAAGCAATTTAGACTCGCATATAATGGAGGATGAAAGCAAATGCATGGAAATATTAGAACTTAGTTACAGACACCTGCCTAATCACTTGAAACTATGCTTTCTTTATTTAGGTGTGTTTCCCGAAGACTCATTAATCCAAACACGAAATTTAACGAGGTTATGGATTGCTGAAGGGTTCATAAAGAAAGAAGGAGAGCGGAGCCCAGAGGAAATCGCACAAGATTATCTTCTTGACCTTATTAATAGGAGCCTGTTACAAATTGCAGGTAGAAGATCAGATGGAGAGATCAAAGCATGCAGCATGCATGATCTATTGCGAGACATGTGCCTGAAAAGAGCTCATGAAGAGAAATTCTTGAAATCAAATGAAGAGTAAGTTCACTCACTACCTATATATCTTGATTAAGTTTACACTTTACTGGTGTTCAATCTTATGTATTTATCATCTTGTCTCTAATCACGCCTCTTTTGCTTATTCCCAAATACTTTTTTAATCTTTATTATTGATCTTTAGTTGTGATGGTTGTTCTGCACTCTTTTCCTTAGTCACTCTTCTATCTACGAGAGACATCATCGTCTGAAGTACTACTCAACATCAGTAACCACCTGGAGACATTTTGGCCTCCATTGTCGCTCTATTTTTGGTCATTTGCCATACTCGTCCTACAATTTTTCGCAAATGGGACTTCTTAGGGTGATATATTTCTTGCCAGAGCGTTTTTATATAAGTTATACCCCTGAACTTTATCGACTCGATCTTCTGATACATCTGATACATTTAAGATACTTGGTTGTTGATCGATCGCCGAACTCAGAACTTTCCCGACTTATTAACCTTGAGGTTCTTCATGTAGAATCAAAATTTTTTGACCGTCAATTTGTTCAAATACCATCAGTTATTTTAAAGATGGTGAAGTTGAACCATTTGAGAGTTAGTCCAGAAGCAGAATTTGAGAAGGATTGTGATGCCTGTCCAGCAACTAACCTGAAATCGCTTTCTAATATTTGCATTCGCAACCGAATGGATGAAGAAACCTTGAGATGTTCACCACATCTTCGCAAACTCAAATGCGTGTACCATGGAAACCTTTTTCCTAAGCTCTGTTCCTTCCCTAAGCTTGAATCACTAAACATAAAATTTAAATCACATTTGAAAGATGCTGTGAGAAAAATTAATTTTCCCTCATCTATCAAAAAGTTAACTTTAAATGGAACTGGCTTGCGTTGGGAGGAGATGTCAACTCTAGGAAAATTCCCAAACCTTCATGTGCTCAAGTTGCTCTCAGATGCCTTTGTTGGAGAAGAATGGAAAACGAGAGACGGTGAGTTCCAGGAGTTGAGGTTCTTGAAACTTGATCACTTTACACTAAAGCGATGGTCCACTGAGAGTGAACATTTTCCGGAACTTCAGCGGTTAGTGTTGAGTAGGTGTCGTGAAAAACTGGAGATTCCGAGTGAATTAGGAAACCTCCCAACATTGCAAAGGATTGAGGTAATCTCTTGTGAGAATGAGACCAATGAGTCTGCTGCTCGGATTGAAGAAGAACAACTTGAGTATGGTAATGAAGAACTTAAGGTCTTCATCCAAAAGAAGAGCAGATAGTGGATTGCAGAAAAGTACGTTAAGCTCGTTTTGATTCATTTGTGCTTTTTATATAAGATTCTAGTTTCACCATTTGAACTATTCACTTTTCCTTTTTTTCAGTTTTTGCAGATTTTCCACAAGCTTTCACTGTCCCTTCAAAATGAAGTAACGGGACTGAGGGTGATCACTTGCTCTGTTTCATCATTTTCTTTTTTCAGTTTGAAGACAACGGTATGATTAAATAAAGACATTGGTTTCATCATAAGCAACTACTTAGCGATGATTGGAACAGTTTGTTGATGTTGTACGCTATTATTGTTGTCCTTATGTTTCTCTTTTTATGTCTAGTCTTAAATGTCGGAACTATAGAAGTTCTGTTTGAGTGAAATAACAATGTTTTGTATCGTTTTTGCATCTTAACATTTAGTCATTGAGCACAGCCGAATTCATTATCAGTAGTATAAATTGTAGAAATATTAATATTAAATCTGAACTAGCTCCTGATCATTAGTTGATCATTTAAAACATGTTGCAAGTTTTTTTACTAGTTAGTTAACGTGTTTACAATTTCAAATGTAGAGGGACAGAGCTTTAATTTTAGGAGGAAATGCAAAAAATGCCCTTTAAGTTTGGCGATTTGGCACTTTTGCCCAATATCTTTTCGGGCCGTACTTTTGCCCCGTACGTTTCGATAATCGCCGCAAAAAATGCCCAATCGGGCTCAACACGGGCTTTTGCCCTACGTGGCATGCCAACGGACAAAACATCATCCTACGTGGAAAAACACAATGCCACGTGTAATTTTTATTATATAGCAAAAATTACCCCTGTTTTATCTCTAATTGACTAAAAACCCCTAAACTATGGGTACATTACACAAATCACCCTCTCATGTTTGAAAAATTGCACAAACTACTCCTATAAGTTTGAGCAACAACCATGTCATACGGCGGCGTGGCGACGGCGGTCGGCGTTCACCCGCCGCAGCTGTACTTCTGCCACGAATGCTCTCGCACATCCTCCATCTCCCCCACCTCCGGCGATCTCCTCTGCCCCACCTGCAACTCCTCCTTCGTCGAAGAATACCAAAACCCTAACCCTAACCCCCAATTCATCCCAGACCCACTCTCACTCTTCCTCTCCCAATTCCTCCTCACAAACCCTAATTCACAATCTCCGCTCTCCCAAATCGACGCCTTCGACCCCGCCGCGTACCTCGTTAACCTCCTCGCCAACCGCCGTGCTAGCGGCGTTAGTTAATTTTTGTTAAAAATCCTAATAAAACTGAATGAACCCAAAATCGAGAATCGCCACCCAACACCTCCACCGCCACCGCCACCGCGACCCCCGCCCAAACTTCTACTCCGTGTCGTCGCAATCAGGGCGATGCGAATCGATTGTCCTGAGGCTCCGGCCCGCTGCCCGTCACTTCACCGCGGCCGGAGCTGCACCAAATATCCCCAATTGGAGATGGTGGGTTGCTGCTAGCAACCCACCATCTCTAGTCGCGCGACGGAGAGGCCTGCACCAGGCCAGGCCGTCGCGCGACAGCGAATAATACATCGGGGAAGACGACTTCCCCGATTTTAGTTTTTCTTTTCCCCATTTTTTTTATTTTTATTTTCAATTTTGTTTCTTTTTTATTTTACTTTTACTATTTAACAAATGGAAAAAAAAAACAAACCTAAACAAGAATTACATTAATTTGAAGAATAAATAAATATTATAAAATGTAATTTTTTTTAAATTACCTTTTTTTTTAGATTAGAAATATAATTTTTGAAACTAAAGTTAAGTTATCCAAAAAAATTTTTAGTCAATGTCATATTTTATTTAAGTGTATGTTCTAAAAAAAAAAGAAATGGGTAAGTTGTATATCAAACATAATATAAGAGGATTTTGTGTACTTTTTAAAACATGAGGGGTGCTTTGTGTAATTTATGAATAATTTAGGAGTAGTTTGTGCAATATTTTCCAAGTGTGTAAAAATCGTGTTTTACAGGTGGCAAATACACGTGGCGCGCGATTTTACAAGTGGAATGGCGATTTAGCCGTTGGCATGCCACGTAGGCAAAAAGCCCGTGTTGAGCCCGATTGGGCATTTTTTACGGCGATTATCGAAACGTACGGGGCAAGAGTTCGGCCCGAAAAGATATTGGGCAAAAGTGCCAAATCGGCAAACTTAAAGGGCATTTTTTGCATTTCCTCCTTAATTTTATTGACAACTTTTATTATTCGTGTTTTACTATGACATTTTTTAGTTATAAGGACCATCAGAAGACTATTGAGAATTTGAATATCTCGTTGGACTTTTCATGTGAGTAAAACTTCAAAAGATCCGCAGTGAATCAAGTATTTTGTCTGCATGTAAGAATCTAGAGCTTTATGCTGCAGTACCGCGTATGATGCCAAATGCCAATAGAAAACTTTATGCTAAAATAATAAATTTTTTTTTTTTTTCGTTTGAACAACCGGTATCCTGACCCACTGGGCCGACTAATCCGGTATTGGAGCGGGTCTCGGGGTTAAGGTTTTAAACTCCTCCCAACGGGCTTGCGGGAGATCGAACTGTAGTTCTCCCTACCAAGTCTAGCCCCTGGCACCACTAGACCAAGACACCGTTGGTTATGCTAATATAATAATATTATACATGCATATATTGTACTAAGTCTGACCATAGATTATTTCCATTGATCTCGTATTATTTAGGTTGTTTATTGTTTGGTTAAAGGGACATATTGTACATGCATGGTTTGTTCGTTCGGTTAGGTGCCTTGTTAACTATTACTAGTTCCTACTATGACATTTGTTTTTGCCCCTTCTGTTCCATTCTTCTGTAAAATATGATTAGCTTTTCCAATTTAGTAAACAAGAAGATGAACTGTTCTAGGCAATTTACCATATTTTGCCAGTTAGCTACTTAATACCTATGGAACTATATATGTAGTTTTCTAAACTCGAGGTTTCTTAAAAAATGCATTCGAGTTATATTCACCAAAGTACTCCAAAACCCGTGTCCAAACAATGCTAGGACATTGTTATGCACGAACAGTTAGAGATTTTCTGTCTACACGTTATGGAATCATGGGACAAATGAATATATAGGCACATGAGGCTTTAGGCCTAATTGCATTTACAAAATTTGCATGATAAACTATGAAAATCTAATTAGTTCAGCTTTTCACGTACGTACTACAGTTGAACCATTCACCTACGTCCAGCGACAAGATCCCTAATAAGTATCAATTATCATAAAATCCAAATTGAACGAACTCCAAAGAAAATATTTTAGTAAGAAAAAGGTTAAAGGAGTGTCTAACCATGGATCAAAATTTCATATGTTTTTTCAAAAGCTACCTAAAACGTTTCCATTTTTGACTTCATAATAATGAAACTAATAAATATTTTTCAATTTCGTTGCAACTATAATTTTTACGAAATTTTTGAAACATGTCGAAAAACACTAAAAAACTTACGTACGAAAGTACATTTTTAATATCTAGTAGAGCGAAACATACATCGAAAACGGAATTATGATCCATAAACCCAATTCACAAGTATACACTTTGAGTACCAGGAAATCAGTTTATAAAGAAATTAACTTGAGCATATTGTTATTAACTCTGCATTCTGCAACCCTAGAGTTGCAAAAATTAGTATTATACTCCCAAATACGTACGTGTCATTTGTGATTATTATATCTGATCAAGCTTCAGAAGTGCAATAATGAAGAGATATTTAAAAAATAAAAAACTAAACTAAAGCATGCATTGGATACACGCTTTGTAGAAAAAAATATGTACTTGGATCATACATTTATACTAAGGATATTTACCTTTAAAAATAATATACTAGTGATATTTAAA
The DNA here is from genome assembly GCA_946800315.1 of Misopates orontium. Taxonomy (NCBI): domain Eukaryota; kingdom Viridiplantae; phylum Streptophyta; class Magnoliopsida; order Lamiales; family Plantaginaceae; genus Misopates; species Misopates orontium. The sequence goes on from OX326951.1 coordinate 4,878,607, forward strand.
AAATTAAAAAATAAACTAACGCATGCATTGGATATACACGCTTAGTAGAAAAAAAATATGTACTTGGATCATACATTTATACTAAGGATATTTACCTTTCAAAAAAAATATACTAGGAATATTTATTTATTAAACGATAAAGCATGAAATATATAACGTGTGACGAAAAAAATAACTAAATAGATATGAACCTCTCGATGATCCCTCATCCCTCTCAAGTGAAAAACTATTTCCGAATCAAATCAACAAATAAACTCAGTCAGATAAATGGGGAAAAAGAGGCGTTCTAATTAAAGTGAGAAGATATACATACAGATTCATTGAAAGATTCTGTATATTGTACTACATTTCAGATATATCAAGATACATATAAGCAGGATATAAACCTAAGATTCTTGTAGTTTTGAACACAAAATTCCCTCCGTTATATTTTTATCAAATGACTAGTAGGACTTTACTTCAACTTTTGTAAATATGTACATATTTTTAAAAAATTATTTTTAAAATATTCTAAATATAAGATTTTGTATATATATTTGTAGAGAAAAAAAAATAATTTTTATAGTAAAATAATTAAAAATGAGGATTTTGTACAGTATTTTGGTGCAGTTTTTAAACCACAATAAGGGTTTCATATCAAAGTCTAAAGTGCTTGCGCGAATGAATATTGTGATGAACCGGCACGGAAAAGATCGATTTTATTTGAGTAGCGGTGGAGGTAGTGCAAATTGAAAAGTCAACAAGTCAGTGAAGCTTCTATTATTAGGGACAGGTTTCCCAAGTATAATTAATTTTTCAAAAAGAAAAAATCGACAAAAGTCAAGTCTACTCTCACATAAAGCAAGTGTACACCACTCTCTAAGGAAGTTAGAGAAAAAACGTACAAATCTTATAAAATCATAAGCAGGTTTTGAGCATTGTTAGGAGTTTCTAACATTTATCAAATCAAAAGAGAGTTTCTGCATGTTTTCATAACACACATAAGTTTTATGCACTTTCACCTATATAGATATAGATATATTATCGTAAACACTAATTCAGCGTATCAATACGTACGCTTTGCCTCATGAATCTTCCTATATTCCTTCTTCTGCTCCTTTTTCTTCCTCTCCTGGTTTCATGCACAGAAAAAAAGGTTCATTCATCATGGTTCTGTTAAATTTACTAATTTAAAAGCTTAATTCCAAATTTTAATGGCGTTTGCGAAATTGTTCTTTTTTTTGTTTACAGGTATACATTGTATATTTCGGAGAGCATAATGGAGAGAAAACATTTGAAGAAATCCAAGAAAACCATCATTCATATCTACTCTCAGTGAAAGAAACTGAGGAAGATGCAAGATCTTCTCTTGTTTATAGTTACAAACGCAGCATCAATGGATTTGCCGGTTTACTCACTACAGAAGAAGCTTCCAAGCTATCCGGTGAATAAAAACTCTCTCTTTATATACCCTCATATGCAGGCCGTAAATCTATTGTTACACTGACACGTGCCTTTTCTTTTTTATAAGTGTGTTGGCTGTGAGATTTGAACACAAGACCTCTTTTTTGGTCTAAACTCTGATACCATACTGTATCGTCATCCCTCTAAATTAAAGATGAGGCTTATAAAGAGGGTTGACACTTAATTATTTTTATATAAATCACCAACATATTCATAATGAGGATTGGTTTGATTTCACAGGGATGGACGAAGTGGTATCGGTGTTTCCGAGCAATCCGAGAAAGTACAGATTACACACAACAAGGTCATGGGAGTTTTCAGGTGTACAAGAGGCCAGGAAGTGGAACAAGTTGGACAAGAATGATTTGTTGCTCAAATCTAAATATGGCAAAGATGTTATCATTGGCTTGTTAGACACTGGTATATTCATAAAATCTTTTACTATACAATTAGACATATAAGTATTTACGAAGTAATTTAAAAAATGATCTTAAGACGAAGTTATATCAAATTGTTAATGCAATTGTGACAAATTTGGTGTTAATCAGGTTTGTGGCCAGAATCGAAAAGCTTCAGTGATAAAGGGATGGGGCCAATTCCAAAATCGTGGAAAGGAATCTGCCAATCGGGTGATGCATTCAACTCGTCAAATTGTAACAGGTGAGTCCATATTTATTTCAGATTCCCTAAGAAAATATTTCACCGGATTTTTAGGTCTCCGTATCTATAATTTAGTTAAATTTCCTATTTTAATTCCTGAATTTACTCGTAACAAAAACAACCTAATACGAAAATCTACTCTGATCATGAATGTCAATGATTCGCTTTCTTATATCCAAGAGCACAACACCTAAGATTCTAAATGTTACCCTTTTTCCGATAAAAAAAAAAAAAAAACCTAAGATTCTAAATGAATAATATCTTTTAGCAAATTTCAAAAGGGTATTTTAATTATATAATAATTACCTTTTATTCTTTTCTTGGAATACTAATCCAGAATAAAAATTATTCTTGAAACGATAAGGAGATCAGTTTATTATGTACTAACATAGATCAAAATTTCTTTTATTTTTCTCAAAAAATACCAAGTTGTTCCCAATTTTGACTTTATGGAAACGAAACATGCAGTATTTTTTACTGTTAACGACAAAAACAAATTTACGTATTTCTCAAAATATGTCAAAAAGATCTAAAAATGTTGCGAAAAGTATCTAATATTTAACAAATTGAAACATAAAATCGAAATGGAACTTTGATACATGTGTATGAATATACATAGCCATGTATAGGGTCATATTTATAATATATCATGCTAATATAAACAATATGAATATGTATTTTAGAAAGTACACGTTACAATATTATTTTGTTACGAAGGAACAAAGGAACGAAACAATGATGTAAATAATTTTTTTACATAAATGTTGATAGAATAAAAAAACGCCATATATTCAAATATTTTGTCTCAAGTTCTGTGTCAAAGTTAGCACATATATCGTAGAAAAATTCCATAAAAATATTTAGGGTTTTTTCAGGAATAATAAAGTTTTATAGAGTTATCACTTTTGGTGAACTTTGTAATCAAAATATTTATTTTCATATTTATACATTCATATCCACTAGAAAACATATTATCCGCACAAAATTGCACAAATATTGCAATAATACTTTACTTTTATTTTCATTGAATAGAAACTTCTTTTTTGCTCGTAGAAACGCTTGCATATGACTTCTTACTTGCTTATTATTTGATATGATTCGTTTTACATATTTTATTATCTTAATTTGTACATATTGTTGATTAGTATTAGACATTCGAAAAACTTTCTTACAAAATAAACAATCAACTTTCTTTACGTAAAAAAATGTAAAATTTCCTTTTTAGGAAACTGAATGGTCGTTTTTTATTTAAAGATTCCGGTGACTATTGGTCGTCATAGAAAAGGAAGATTGTTGGGTTTTTTTTTTTTAAACTTTGGTCCCTATTGACTCTATTTTTGGGTTTTTTTTCAACTTTAATCCCTTAGTGAGTACTGACTTCGTCTTTGATCCTCTATTGAATTTTTTTGCAACTTTGGTCCTCTTATTTGTCTCACAATGCATACTTGATCCATTTTTCCACCGAAATCATCCTTTTGGGCAAAAAAAGAAAAAATCACGTGTTGTGCATTGTGCACTTGGTCACATGAGGGTTGTTTTCATGTGGGAAAGAAGTCACGATTCTGAAATCGCACCCCTCTTTTGTTGTTTTAAGACATCACTTATTCTATTAGGGGACTAAAGTTGCAAAAAAATTCAATAGGGGACCAAAGATGGGAAGGGACCAAAGTTGAAAAAAAACCCCTCCATCTTTGGTCCTCTATTGAATTTTTTTGCAACTTTGGTCCCTCAATGAATACTCGTAATTCACACTTGATCATTTTTTGCCAAAGTAGACTATTTTGACAAAAAATGATCAAGTATGAATTATCAGTACTCATTAATTAAAGGACCAAAGTTAAAAAAAAATTCAATAGAGCACCAAAAATGAAGTCAGTACTTATTAAGGGACTAAAGTTGAAAAAACTCCGAAGATAGTTAAACCAATTTATTAGGGAGCACTGTAGTAGAGAATAATGAAATATTCATTGATTTTAATTGGGTATTTCGCTCTATGTAACTTGCCTTAATTTAGGTTGGTAGTGAGAAAAATAGCATTGACTTTTATAACTTACATCGAGAGTTGTTGATATTCATGTAGTTAGCAAATGGTAAATTGATCTAGTCCACAAGCAAATAAGTTCGAATTGTTTCCCTACAATTCTTCAAGAGTTGATCCATTTATGTAAATAAGTGCTTAAGCCTAGACGTATCATGTTGATCACGTAAATAAGAATTGTAGCGTTTTTAATCATCCTCAAAATGAAGATAAATTAAACGACACAAAGTAAATTTGCAAGATATAAAATAGCCTGGATTTCTTTTTCTGCATTTCAAAATTGAGAAATTGCAACTTTCCCTTCATGAATTTATCATGTCAAAATCTTGTTTTCTATGTTATTGTGTTCATGAGTGAATATCAACTATCAAGTACCTAAGAACCTTCTGAAAAGTATATATAGCAACGTTGCTTCAATTGCTTCCTTTTCCTCTGTTTCCTACTTTCTGATGAATATCTCTTGTGTGGAATAAATTGAGTCACATGATTCGTAGCAAGAAAGATTAGAAAAACTCAAAATCACGCTGCAAATTATATCTACTCAAATCCTAGTTGGTAAATAAGATTTTTTATGAACTTGCAGGAAGATTATTGGTGCTCGATACTACATAAAGGGCTACGAAGCATACTACGGCCCACTGAACAGAACTCTGGACTAGCTCTCCCCTCGTGACATGGACGGCCACGGTTCACACACATCATCCACAGTTGCGGGAAGGCAAACCACCAATGTCTCGGCCCTCGGAGGCTTTGCACGCGGTACTGCCTCAGGGGGTGCGCCACTGGCTCGCCTAGCCATGTACAAGGTGTGTTGGCCGATACCAAACAAAGGCAAAGAAGAAGGCAACACGTGTTTTGATGAAGACATGCTCGCTGCCTTGGACGACGCCATCGCTGATGGAGTCGACGTGATCAGCATTTCGATTGGGACCAGAGAGCCCGTGCCTTTTAATAAGGACTCCATTGCTATTGGCGCGTTGCATGCTGCGAAGAAAAATATTGTGGTGGCTTGCAGCGCGGGAAATGAGGGCCCTGGTTCGTCGACCTTGTCTAACACGGCTCCATGGATTATTACTGTAGGTGCGAGTAGCGTGGACAGGAAATTCGTGGCTCCAGTCGTACTAGGAAATGGCCAAAACATTGAGGTAAATTTTAGTGAAACAGCGATAACGGTAGAAACTATAATCCATTTTTCAATACAGTTTTTTTTATGCCTATGAATCATATCAGGTGTTTTTCGTTATTAGCTCCAAAAATCTAGATTAGAGTTAACATACAATTATGTATTTTACTTTACCAATGATTTGAAATGAATGTTAATTTATATTGTTCTTTTGCAGGGACAAACATTAGCTCCATATGAGTTGAAAAAGAAGAATATGTATCCATTAGTATATGCAGCTCAAGTAGTCAATCCCAATGTTCCCAAAAACTTAACAGGGTTCATTATCTCTCTCTTTCTCTCCATTTCTTTCATTGCTTCCATTTTATCTTGTTCTTGATCACAAAATTGATGAATAAATATTTATGCAGGCAATGCTTACCTGGTTCGCTTTCTCCCATGAAAACAAAGGGAAAGATTGTATTCTGCTTGAGAGGGACCGGAGCGAGGATCAGAAAAGGGCTGGAGGTTAAAAGGGCAGGAGGTGCTGGTTTCATCTTAGGTAACAGTAAAGAGAATGGTGAACTAATACAAATCGATCAACATTTCCTTCCTGCCACCGCAGTCAACTATAAAAATGCTATGAAAATTCTCAAATACATCACTCGGACAAATGGCTCGACGGGATATATTGTTCCCCCGGGGACCGAATTACACACCGAACCAGCTCCATTCATGGCTATTTTTACCAGTAGAGGCCCCAGCGCTATTGCACCTGATATTTTGAAGGTAATGAACTTCAACCTTTTATCGAGAAAAAGAGAGTCTATTGAGGAATCTGAACTAGTTCAGTTTGTTTTTTTGACTATGTTGTATGTGTATTTAACAGCCGGATATCACGGCCCCAGGGCTATTCATTTTGGCAGCATGGAGCGAAGCATCTTCCCCGACAAAGATGGCATTAGATCATCGGGTTGTAAAGTACAACATTATTTCGGGAACTTCCATGTCGTGTCCACATATAGCAGGGACGTCAGCACTTCTCAAGGCCATACACCCGACTTGGAGTAGTGCTGCAATAAGATCTGCTATTATTACCTCAGGTAATTACACCATATTCTGAACAATCTGTAAGAGTGTTTTCGTCTTCTCGCCTTAAGTCCTTCTGAAAGATATAGTGAAAGGATTTTAATTCCTGTATCGTATGGTATATATCCAAGACTCAAAATGTTAACACTCTAACTTATTAAAGGAGTAACTTCAAAAAGTAAAAACCAGTATGCTAATTAATGGACAACACTCTTAGTTATTTTCATTTATATATAACCCCTTGTGTTATGACATGAGATTCGTACTTGATTAAGTTGGTAGCAACTCATAACTGAAATGATCAACAAGTTAGAAATTTGTTCTACATAATAGAAACACACCTTGTAACATATTTGTATAAACATAAATAGTTCTTTTTCCCTCTCAACAAGGCCTGTAATCTGGAGGTTCAATAGACTTCAGTGTTCACAAATTCAACACTTCATGTTCTCTTTTCCTGCAGCGGAGCCACGAAACAACGTAGGAGAAACCATCACCGACGTTTTTGGCAATCCAGCTGATTCGTTCCAGTTCGGTGCGGGTCATTTCAGGCCAACAAAAGCAGCAGATCCTGGACTCATTTACGACGCTTCCCATGCAGACTACAATCTCTTCCTCTGCGCCAAAGGATACTTTAAATGCCCCAAAAGCTCACCTTCCGCAGCTAACCTTAATTATCCTTCACTGGCAATACCGAAACTCAACGGAACCATTACCGTTACGAGAACCGTCACAAACGTTGGAAGCAGCAAAAGTATTTACTTCGTCAGTGTCAAACCTCCACCGGGGATTTCGGTTAAAGTCTCTCCATCGATTTTGTACTTTAACCGCGTGGGGCAGAAGCGGAGTTTTACCATCACGGTTAAAACACGAAGTGCAATGACGGAGAGTGTTGATGATCGGAAGGGAAAATATGAATTTGGATGGTATACTTGGTCGGATGGGATCCACATTGTCCGTAGTCCAATAGCGGTTTCAGTTGCATAGGTGTTTCATTTGTTTTGTGAATTAATTAAGCTTCATTGGACATTGTACATTCTCAAGTTTTTAAATGTTCGATTTGTTTATTCTTGTAATTAAATTGTTGATGACATCTGAATTGGAAGTTTAATTATTGAAGAAATATGCATTTCTACATTGGCGACTTTATTACATTTCCCGGGGGCCGTACAGCTCAATGGTTCAATAGCCTCTATATCTATTCTATTTTCCGACAAGACATACAACAAACACATTATTATTAGCATGCAGTGTAAGGGTAATTTTTTTATGTAGGTATTTTGGTTGCAAGTCTGAGTATAAAATCGACCTACCAGTTGAACTGGGTGAGGATCCGCTGTCCCACATTTTGTCCCATTTTGTGTCTCACTTACTAATTATAGTTCAATTTGTTAAACTTAATTCAAACTCTAGTTATTTAATTTCAAATTAATTAAATAAAAATAAAAGCACAGAATGCCGAGAGTCATTCATTTTTATCTTTTCTAATTTTCTCTCTCCTATCTCTCTCATCTCTTTCATCTCGTCATTGTTGAAACAACTTCAGGTTTCTTTTTTTTTTTTTTTTGAATCAAAACAACATTAAGGGTGTATAATTTCTGTGGGATTCTTTCTTCATCACCAACAAATTCCAAGGTTATATAATTTTTATATTCTTTAAAAAAAACCTATAATTTACATCAGATGTCAAGAGTTAAAGAATTTTTATACCTCCCAACTTGACAAGATCTAGAGTTATCAAAACACTCAAATCTATCTCGTTCTGCCCTTTATTTTAATTTGCAACATCAATTTATTTATAAGAAAAAAAGCTTTAGTTTTAAACATCTTAATTATTTTTAGTGAAACTTTAAAGTAAATATATGGAGATGAATTCTTCTGAAAATGCAGAATGCAACTGTTTTCAAGCAATAGTAGTCAGAGTTTAATTCTATTTTTTACAGTAAACTTTTCTTTTATATTAGTATTAATATGATGAAGAACGAGAGACAGTGGAATCGCGACACAATCATGTTTTATAAGGAAAACGAAATACTAGAAAATCTAAAGGAAATATTAGAAAATCTGAAGAAGATTTTATCTTTCTCAGGAAAGATGTGTGAGATGAGAGAGATGGGAGAGAAAAAGGTGGAAAAGAAAAGAATGAATGACTCTTGGAATTTTCTCTTTTTTAAAAAAAATTTAATTAACTAGAGTTTCACCTTATATTAACTATCCATAATTAGTAAGTGGAACGAACACAAAGTGGAAAAAAAAGTGGGACAGATGATCCTCACCCAGTTGCACCCTAGTACCAATCTAGGAATTCCAAATTTCCAATGGCAATATTATATTATTGCTAGCTGGTGAGTCTTTTTTTTTTTTCTTTTTTACGTAATTATTATCAGACGCAAACTTTGTGTTACCATTAACTAAGTTTAGGGACAAAAATTATGTGTACTTGATAATAATCAATTGGCAACTAAACACTTGATGTCGAAAGTTTATAGCCCGTCGCCATTTGATTTGTCACATATACCAACATAACGTACACATAAGGCAAGGTATTCGATTCAATGTACTAGAGTTATTTTTTAGAAACAATTTGTTTTAACTCTTAAATTCAACATATGTATTAAGGTTATTTTCTAACTGGTAAATATTATAATTATATAAATATATAGACGTATCTATAAAGTATCATATTCTTATATTTTCAAAAATTCGTGTCAATGTACCCGTACAATATCATGTTCCAGATATTCGTAGCCTTGAAACATATATAGTCCATTACATTTTATTAAACAATAATGCAATTAATTAGCATAACGTGATCAACATAGGACATTAGTACTTACTATGAGCAAACACTATGGGTAATTGAAAGAGCATACTTTGGATTGTTTTCTGAGACTACAGTTTTCGCCTTTTTTGATATTACTTAGATGGTGTTTGTAAATGTTTATAAAAGGGTTTATTAGCTTTTGCAGCCTTATAAGTACATTCTTAGTGTTTGCAACACATGCTTTTTTTTCTACTTGTCATAAAAAAATTTCATAAAAAGCAGAAACTGCAAAAGCAAGGTTTGGGTTGCTGCTTCAACTGCTTTTGAAAATATGCTAATTCAAAAAGTTTTTAAAAGGAAAATTCATTTCTCATTAATTATTGTAAATACACCTAATAATGCTTTAAGTACCTTCTTAAAAATATTTGAAAACAGTCCGGACATGTGTCAAAAGTCACTTTAAGCAAAAACTGTAAACAAGCTTCTTCTAAAGCTCTCGTAAACACCCCTTAAAAATTAGAGAGATGTCTAATGGGTCGGGCCGGGACGCTCGGTCCAATCACTCAGGCCAGACACTGTTTCAAGTAGTGTCTAGTTTGGACTTTGCTCTCGTGTTGGGCCGCGTGTAGTCCAAACTAAAAAACAGGCCAATCGACGGCCCCTAAAATGTGTGATAGTTCATGGTCAGGTCCAGTGTTTTTCGAACCGGACCAAACACAGAACCGGTGACCTAACTAGTTACTGGTTTTAGTGGTTCAACTATCGAACCAACCGGTCCGATTTTAAAATACTGGTCTGGTTGTGCTGAAATCTCTATTCTAACTTTTAAAAGTTCCATTTAAATTAGTTTCTTTCGCAATTGAGACCCGAACAACCTGACCTCGCCTATTTTTGGTCTATTTTGATGCGTGACGCCAACTACCAAGTACCATATTCAAACTATAGTCTTTAACTTATTATTTAGGTCACACAGATATATGATGCGGATACGAGACGATACGGACATAGAGACATAGATCTTTTAAAAATTTCAAAATACAATACATATACGCCAAATATTTTGCTATAATTATTTAATCTATATAACAACATAATCAAAATAAAATATCTGTCAATAATATTTTTAGTTAGCTCCGAAAAAAAATTCAAACGATATTCAACTTTTACCACAAAAAATTAGTTAAGCAAAAATAAAAAGATCCATAATTCATGTAAACTAAAAGTAGCAAAATATAAATTCAAAGCTACACAAAGATTAAAGAGTTTAAATAACAATAAGTCAATATTCAATTCAAGCTCCAATAACAGCATGATCGCTTTCTCAGAAAAACAAAACTGACTTACTTGAACAAATTGACACCCCACACAATTCAGCCTTGTTTAAAGTAGTATTTGCATATTTAAATCCATATTTACTTGATATTTCTAAGTGACCTCATTCATATTTTTGAAAACCATCAAAATCTTCCATAAATGACCAAAACATATTGGACACGCCACTATCGCGTGTCCGATACGCCTATTCTAGTATTAAAAATTAAAATGAAATTAAATATGCCACGTGGCGTGGCGTGTCTGATATGTATCCGACAAGTCTCATATCCAATATGTATTTGATACTACATTTATTTTATTCAAGTATATGCGCACCATAGCTTATTGCTTGGTCCAAGTAATTTTTTTTTTCAACATTTTTAACCTATTTAAAGTCTAATTGTTAGACATTAAAAATAATATCACCAGAAAAAAATTTCAAATAATTTTTCTTATCTTAGCTATTAGCATTATTGGTAGTTAGCATAAATAGTGGTATATATTTCCCATGTAAATATTTTTGTGCATATCTTTAGGTAAATTTATTGGTTTAGAATTCTTGTATCGCTATATATTCTTTGTACATTTTGCCACCTCAATTTTTTTTCACATAGAAAATCAGATCACTCTATTTTTATTTTGAAAGAAAAAAGATTTTGCTTTCTTACTGCTTTATGTGGATGATGTCATTCTGACTGGATCCTTTGACTAGTCGTGACACTCTATTATTTCCAGTCTTAATTTTGAGTATGCGATGATGAATTTGGATCATATTAGCTACTTTTTGGGCATTTTTGTTACATGCCATCCCGGTGGTTTATTTCTCTCACAGGGGAAATATGCACGCGAGATTATTGGGATAGCTGATATGTCATCGTGTAAAGCTGTCGTGACTCCTGTGGGTACAAACTCTAAACTTAGTTCTTCTGGCTCTGTGTCTCCCGGGCTATCTCTTTTTTGGAGTCTTGTAGGAGCATTACAGTATCTCAGTTTCACACGTCCAAATTTCTTATGTCGTACAACAGGTTTGCTTACATGTGCATCATCTAAATCCTCAACATATTACAGCCTTGAAGCACATAATTCGGTACATACAGGGTATAGCGGACTTTGGTCTTCACCTCCTCAAGTTTGATCCCACCTCTCTTGTTTCCTATACCTATGCATATAGGGGTGGCTGTCCCGACAATCGTCGTTTAACATCAAGATATTATGTTTTCCTGGGTGATAAGCTCATATCTTCGTCTTTCAAATGCCAGCCTACGTTGTCTCATTCAAGCGGCGAAGTTGAATATCATGTTGGCTACGCAAAGGCGTAGCGAATGTGGTTTCTAAATCATGTTGGCTATGCAATATATCTTTTATTTGAACTACACTTTGCTATCTCGAAGGCAACTTTGATTTACTATTAAAATTTGAGTGTCATTTATTTGTCAACAAATCCGGTCTGACATCAACATACAAACTATATCAAAATGGGCATTAATTTTGTGGGTGAAAAAGTGGTCCGAGGCCAGGTTCGAGTTATTCATGTTCTGTCGCGGCACCAAAGGCATTCCTTTATGTTTTTATGAGTTCTGGTCCAGTCTTTGCGTTAGAGAACCTTCCGCTTCGACTGTGGGGGTGGGGTGTATTAGTATTATTCGTAGTTAGCATACTTAGTGATATTTATTTGACATGTAAATATTTTTGTGCATATCGTTAGGTAGTTTCCTTAGTTTAAAATTATTGTACTGCTATATATTTTTTGTACATTTTGTATTAGATTCAAGGGAATATCTTCCTAAAATTAGCAACACTACACGACAATATTATCATATCGGGAGGGTTCTTATCTTCTTCTTCATTTGTATTGAAACCCGAATTAAAGTGAAAGAAAAAAGTCCAATAAGTTGTTTTGGTTGAATATAATTTGGAGATTCTAAAATCCCTCTAAGTTAAGGACAATTGAAAAATGGCTAGCGATATTGCCAAAGCAAATAATGTTGCTTCCAGAGAAATTCTTTTAAGTGCTAAATTACCCTCACCTAAGATCAATCATTGATTGCACCAAGAATATCTCCTTAAACTTTGCTCAGTAATTTAATTTTTTTCAATAATAGGACATAGAAAATGGAAAGAAATCATAAGAGATTTTTTGCAAAAGAGAAATGCACTTCGTCCATGCTTTTTCTATATGAATATAAACTTTAATTAATCTTTAGTACATGTGTACCTAATTATTTAATTACCTTTACTATATCGAACAATAAGTATGACACTTTATATTCATACTTCAGATTTATATAATTTTAAGCTAGAAAACATATACTTTGTTATGTGAAAAAAATTAATTGGTGGTTAATAATTTTTTTTATTATTGTTAGTATTAATGTATTATTATTATTATTATTATTATTGTTATTATTATTATTATTATTATTATTACCATTATTATTATTATTGTTGTTATTATTATGACAAGTAAGTATCAGCAAGTGTCTTATATATAACCAGAACCAAAGCATTTTAAAGTATAAAATGAAAACGATTTAGGTCGGCTATAAGACATTCTAATGCATTAGTAAATAACAACAAAGTTATGTAAATATTGGCATGAACAAATTACTAAAGTTGTTAAACTTTTAAGAATATAGTGTTAATTTGTTGCTAATAACTAAATATCTTTTACATGTTGGAAATTAAAATACTAACTTTTAATTATCTTATTAATACAAAATTGCACTTTTTATTTATTAGGCATATATGAAGTAACTAAATAATTTATGCTATTATAAATACAAGAGAAAATAACATGTCGATACTAAGGTGGTGTTTGCAAATGCTTATAAAAGGAGCTTCTTAGCTTTTGCAGCCGCAAAAGCACATTTTTAGTATTTAGAATACCGACTTTTGCTTCTGCTTGTCTAAAAAAAAAGTCAAAAAAAGCACAAGCCGTAAAAGCATGCCCAGGGGTGCTTCTCAGACTGCTCATGGAATTATGTTATTTTTGAAAGGTTTTTAAAAAGAAAAGTTACTTCTCATTAATTTTTGCAAACACTTAATTAATGATTTAAGTACTTTTTAAAAAGATTTACAAACACTTCCGACTTTTTATTAAAAGTCACTTACAGTAACTTTAAGTAAAAGTAGTGAACAAGCTCATTTTATAAGCATTTGCAAACACCACCTAAGCAGTGGACGAACTTCATTGTCCCTTTTGAAAGCAAATCAATTACTGGTTTCTTTCCATATTATGCATTAGCAAACAAAATTTAGGGAGATTTTTTTGGTATAATTAATGCATCTTATACGAGTCATTCAAATTCAAGTTTACACTTTTAAAAATAAAACTGTGAAATATCTTCGGGTGAAGGTAATTTAGATAACTTAAAAGAATTGCTCTGGAAGCAACATTATTTGCTTTGGCAATATCGACAGCCATGAAAAATAGGCTTAAATTAGGAAATATGCATTTTTATGCGCGTTTCGTAACAATTTTACTCCATGCCCTAGTGGAAACAAACAAAACAACAATCTTTCATCTCATTGGGTTATTCAAACAAATAATAAAAAACCATTTTCAGATATACTAATTTATACATAAAATTAATGAGAACAGTTACAGATTTTAATTTTGTCTACTAATTTTTGTTAGTAAAAATTTCTATTTAAATTCAACATTAATAAAAAGTAAACAGAAAAAGAAAGACATAAAAAACTGAAAATGGGATTACGTTCATCTTCATAAATGCGGTCGGTTGTTTTGCATTGTTATTTCACTATATATGTACCTAAACATACGGCGCTGAAAAAAGAGTAGCAAAAACCATCAGCACTGACCCACTGACCCCCTCATCCTGCTATGGGTGCCCCATGTTTTCTCAATCTAACAACCACCTTCAAATTAATTTTCCACTCAACCACTTCTGCATGCCTATAAACTCCACTATATAGTCACCTTCATATTTTCTGTGTGATCAAATAAACAAATATATATTCATTTCTATTTCCTATTAAATATAAACCAGAATCTCTTTAATGGCTTCACTTATTCTTCTATTGTCCGAGCTACTACGCCACGAAAACTCCGACAACCTTATATCATCGTCATCGTCTTTTTTTTCAACCGCCAAAGTGGCCGAATGCAAGTATGGGAAAAGAAAGTTGCCTACTAAATGTAATAATATGTACGGCCACGATCAATTACAAGAAGACACACCCAGGGTCTGCGTTGACTCAGTTTGGCCATAGATTCTTACTTTTCTTTGTTCTATGATTTTTGTAATGTTTAGTTAAGGTGGTTTCGCGTGTGTTAGTTTATGGATATATTTCATGACAACTTTATAATTTTCTGAGTTGTGACCGAACTTATGTAGTCATATACAATTGCAATATCAAATGGAGGATATAGTTTTTGTGTTTATTCTTGCTATTTATGGTTTATTCATACGAACTTTTGAGGTAGTACTTCTATGAAAAATTGAACAGTAAAAAGTCTAAGAAAAAGGAAGAAGAATGTTACAGGACAACAGAAAAGTATATATTATTTTTTTATTATTTAACTGAAAAATCTATTTTATCTGTATGTTCCTAGCTCTTTTTACGTTAATTTTGTAGTTACTGGCGGAGCAACTGGGGCGTATAGCCATATGGGCATAGCATAACCAAATAACCAATACATATCCCGTATCCCAACTTAGTGCTCCTAAGACTTATACTGGACTTTTATTAAAAAATTTGGTACAAAATCCATTGCCGCAAAACCTCAACGAGGTCTGTTGCATTATAGCTCCTAACATATGCAATTATACCTCCTAACCTATAAAAATGTGTAATATGACGCATAATTTATTGATTTTGTGTGATTTGTTCTCTCAAATTTAATTGAGGAAAACTCAAACATGTGTTCAAAATGGATGATTGATAAATGATTCAAGGGCAAGTAGCACAAAAATCAATAGGTTAAGGGGCATATTATAATTTGTCATATGTTAGTAGCAGTGTTTTAAAAGGCGAAGGCGTAGGGTCAGGCGTTTTGTGTCTCTAGAGCCGAGGCGTAAGCCTCGCGAATTTTTACATTTAATATTTTAAAAATATATATGGGCTACTTATAATAATAATAAAAAAATTATTAATATTATTATTATTATTATTATTATTATTATTGCATAAAGAAAACTTTCTCAAAAACCAATAAAGTTGGAGAGTTGCAATATGAAACCATTCAATTTGATACTTAAAAAGTACAAGAAAATCTCCCAAATTTAGAAATATTTTAAATTAATGTGAAAACTAAAACATGCACTGTATTCACATAAGAAATATTAATATTTACTACATCAAATCTTCAAACTCATTCAGTACATCAACTATTCGAACAAAAAAGAAAAAAAAAACCAAAACAAAATCTAAACAAAAAGAAAAACAATCGTGAAGAACAACCAATCATAACAATATTATGATGTTGATGCAATTCTCACACTCATTAGATCATATTTAATGAACTGATGATGATTCTGAAAAGAGGAAAAAAAGTTTTTCTTTGACTTGAGGTGAAAGTCTCAAAAAGCCGTATTTTTTTTTGTTCAAGAAATATTGCACTTTCTTTTAAAATTGAAGTGAGATTCGCTTTTTGCCCTCGGTTTATTAAGTAATTTCATTTTCTTACCTTACATCAGAAAAACTTAGATTTTTTAAGTAAAGCGCAAAAGGCGTAAAAGGCGAGCCCAGGGCGTACGCCTCGACAAAAAGGCGTATGCCTTTTGACATTTACACCTTTTTTAGTGCCTCGAGACGTTTTAGGTGAAATTTGCCCCAAGGCGAGCCTCAAGGCGCGCATCAGAAGTACGATTTAAAACACTGGTTAGTAGGCAAATTGCAACAAACCCCATAAGTTGGGGAGTTTTATTGTAATTAACCCCAACTATTTTATAATTCTGGGATTATCCTGAATAAATTTTTGTAACATGAGTAAAACATATATAGCGAAATATGTTCTTCTTGGTAATGATCGAAAAGAGGATTCACTTCTTTTTAGCAGGGTCAAATTTCATATACAATTACCAGCAATAGCTATCTATTCTTAACGAGGTATTTAATTATCTAAAAGAAATAATTCGATTCTTGAGGCTAAGCTTGGATCATCTCGGTCATAATTGTGGCAATGTATTTTTGAGGCTTTTGGTGTGCTGAAAAAGGGTTTGCGATGGTCAACAAATTTCAATATGGGATGAGGCCCCCACCCCCCAACCCCCCCCCCCCCCCCCCCCCAACCCACCAACCTCAGCCCACCCCCTATAACCTTTACATATTTTATAATATATATGTATTGTATATATTATGTTTAATAAAATATTTACATATATATTTTTTATATAATACTTATACAGACATATATATATATATATATATATATATATATATATATATATATATATATATATATATATATATATTGTAAAACATAATTTTACATAATCTGAAATCTTAACATAACTATATACTCAAAGTTTTGTGTTATTTCTAATAATCTATTCTACTGTTTAATTTCACAATATAATTAATTCGTAATTTATTATACTACTTTATGAATTTTATCTAAATTTTCTCTTACTCCTTTTACGTAGTTAACAGGGACATTTAATATAACACTTGAGTGTGTATTTTACTTTAGGATGATTCGATATTTTTGTTAAGTTTTTTTAACATGTGGTTTTGTATTGAAAAGGTAATTGAGCCCAAGTATAATTTCTTTAGTATTGCACTAGTAATTTCAATACTTTGATACTAATTTAGTTATAAGTTAATACCCTCTTAAAACATGCGACAGAATAGTAGATATGAAAATAAATATCTTAGGAGCTTATGCAATATCTCTATTTCGTATGACATATTTTTGTATACATAATCTTGCCCCCCCCCCCCCCCCCCCCCCTCCTCCCCCTCAAACCAAATTCCTGGCTCCACCCTTGGTGGGTGCCTTGCCCGACGTTTTTCGGGTGATAAGACCTCGTCGCCCGGAGTTTAGTTGGACCACTATGAAAATTCTTATGCGGAGAGGAGAATATGGATTGCCCAGTTAATTCGTAGTACTTTCTAAGTAGATCTGGAACAAGCTTTTGGAATTCCAGTTGGGAGACCGAATAATTTGGATCGACAAATTTGGCATTACAACAAGCAAGGTATTTTATGTGAGGAGCGCATACTTCATGATAATTAATCTCGGACATACAAAAAGGACAGGGGAGAATATTGAGAGAACAAGTATTCCGAGGTACTAGAAATTTATTTGGAAGTTTAGCTGTCCGAGTAAGATCAATATTTTCTTGTGGCGCTTGTGTAGAAAACTTATGTTGTCTAAATGGGGGATGGCTCGGCGACACATTCCTAGCGACCGAACTTGTATGCGTGTGGATGGGGGCATGATGTTCTGATGGCACTTTACCGATGATAATGGAAGTTTTCATCTACCAAAAAAAAAAAAAAAAAAAAAAAAATCATAGCGAATGCCTGCTGTCATATTAAGTATTTGATTTGACAAATATGTGCCACATGATATTTCTTTTAAAGAATGAAAATAGCAATTGTAACACTATAAGGATTTTAAGTATTACTCAAAATGCAGTAATTTTGTGAACCTTTGATATAATTTCAATTGGTAATTTAATTTTAGCATACTATCAATATGTTGGTAAACTCTAATTCAAAGATATTATAAAATATTGTTGTTCCATGCATAAGTTTGCTAAGTAAATATCGGTGCACGCAACTCATAAACTACTCTCAAATTTGGGAATTTCGATTTGAATTATAAATTACAAAAATATACATTTTACACTTTAAAGAAGCAAATTCACTAAAAAGATACACTTACAAAAAAAATTAATAGACGCATCATGCGTAAATGACTATGAAGTCGAAGATTTTCTATCTTTTAATACGGAGCAAGATGTACTGCAAAAGTCATCCATCGATGTAAAATTTAAATTGATGGTATAAATTATTTGGTTTCATCTATCTCATTGTTCTTCATATCATCTCAAATGTGGAAAGAATAATGTATATATATACTCATAGATAAAGAAAGTGATATCAAACAATTTATTACACCAACAACTTTTGATTTCCAAGTTTAACTTTATAATTTATGTTCCACAATAACAGCTTGTTATTAGTCTTCCAATTTAGCCCTACAATTTAATTTAGATAATATAAATCATACCATTAATTAAGAAGAAAGATTTAGTTTCTCCATTTCCATTATACTCCAATTACGATGATTTATTCTTCCACTAATTCAAACTATTTTCATCTAAGCAAATCATGTTTTTTTGTCTTTTTGGTTATACTAAAAAAATATTTCTCCACACTTGAATATGAGCATATAATTCTTAGCACTATAAAATATTAATGTATGTGCGGCCCACGTGTCCCAATTTCTAGCTCTTGTTAAAGTAAAAGTGAGTCCATCTTATTAGGGCTCGAATGGTTGTGGGATTGGCCCAAGCTAATCCAAATCTTTGGCTCAGAATTAAAGTAATCCACAAGGCAGCTATTTGGATCCCAAAATTGTAACCTGAGTCTTTCATACTTAATCCACCGGACCCGGATTTAATCCTTCATAAGCAACAATTGTTCCTTTTTATTAAAATATGAGATTAAATGGTTGAGTAAATGAGATTGAGAGTGATAAAGACGAGGCATCGATAGAATTTGATAGCTAGATTGTGATATGGTTTTTGTCTTTAATTGAATTTAAGGTTAAACGTGATTAATTTTGAAAATACGGTAAATAACTATTTTTTCCTTCTACACAACTTGTTTTTTCTGTGATTAATTCATATATTTGTAATTAGCAACTACAGTTTTAGATATTAAATTCTATTTCAAAACTCTAATTTACTAATAATTCTATTATTTATTATTTAACATCATTAAAAAATTATGAAATGTTATTTTCCAATTTTTTTTACAATATAAATAATTTTATGATATTTACTTAAACTTTTAATAAGTCAAAGTAACATAATCAAAAGGGTTGATTTCAGCAAACCCCACGACCTTCATTTGCACTTCACCCCTTGTACAAGATCAGGTTCATAAACCTCAACTGAAAGCTAAGGAACGGGAGGAGAATATGGAGATTGGATGATCCTGAACCTTTAGGATTTTGTAGTTATTTGTTGAGCATATCTTTGATATACAGCTTGATGTATTTTAGATAAGATTAAACTCTTAGAGATAGAAATAAGTCTCTATATATAAGAGACTGACTCTTGTATCTGAATCATATTGAAATATACGAATTCTTTGAAATCATAGATAGCTTAATAACGTTTTACACCCCTTAACCTATAAAAATGTGCAGTACGCCCCATAACCTATTGTTTTTTATGCAATTTGGAGTACGGGTTAAACTGAATAGGCCCAAACCCTCTAATGTTCATATAAAGGACACAAGGAGCATAACCTTAATAACTTGTATTCTAACGAATTGGATATCTTTTATAACATACTGGAAGAATATGTGACAATTTTGAAAGAAATCGCAAACAAATGCACATTGTTCCTTCTTTCTAGGAAGACGCCATAGCCACTACATACTTTCTAAGAAATTGTGTACCACAAATAGAAACTAATAAAGAGGCCCGCGATCATATAAAAAGACATTGGAATCCCATGTGGGAAAAAATAATTTTCTCATACGAATAAGAGGTATTGGATTCCACCAAGATAAATGGAAATTCCAACTAGTAAGAATTCTAATGAACCTAAAAAATTGATAAGGACTCAAAAACAATTACTTAGTTTTTGAGACTCGTCATAAGTTCCATCTGTTTATATTCTGGTCCCAGAATCATAGTTGAGTTGACTGCATTTCAATGAAATTGGAAAAATACCTCAAACTATTTTAACTTTACTTTTTGTTTCCCGACAAGCTCTTATCAACTAGCACTGGTTAGATTTGATAGGAAAGAGTAATTCAACAATATAGTTTGCTCAAAAATAGTGACACCCTTCATATGATCCAATATACAAACTGATAAACACGCAGATCTATTGCATGTACTCATTTTGTCCATCCAGTGATCCTAATCTATTCAAAACTCGCTAGAATTAATTTACCCATAGGTCATTTTCAGGCATAACAACTTTGTTTTCCTTTATGTTATGCAAAAATCACATGTTATACCATATTTGTCAAGACAAATATTTTAGTTACCCTACAAGTCCAAGTTTCAAAAAAAAGTTGAGATTGGATCCACTAAAAACAATCTTGTTTCTCCGGGCCAAAAAGATCGTGTATCACTCCCCTAAAATTTATCGCGCCTTTGCAGCCTAATGTTTCACAGTCCACAATATTATCGTCAACCTCACAACATGGTACATAAATCTGCAATTGTAGTTGGCTACAAAGGTATGACTCTTGACACTATATCGAAACGTACCATTGTCACTGTTCAAAACTCTCGCCACTTTCGCCCTTGTTGTCACGCATACACCCCCAACCCTACCCCCTGCCCCACTTACCCTGACCACTATATATACATATATATATATATATATATATATATATATATATATATATATGTATATATATATATGTATAATATGAAAGAAACACCGTTCTCAGATTGCATACTTCTAGCTGGGGTTTCGACATTCTAACGGGAATGGTGAGCATAAGAAAAGAAGAGGCAAAGAAATATTGTTGCGGAATAAAATGTCAACCTTCCATTTGTGCATGAAGATTCAGATCTCTCCTTTGAGCAGCTTCAAAAAATCCAAATCGAGCTTCAAAAGGTTGCACCATTTCTAGTGTTAAGTCTTTTATGCGGTCTATCATGATTTGTGATTTTTAGTGTGGTTTACATGGATGCACTTAATTTTTATGCATTTTTTTTCCCTCGTGTAGAAATATATGTTGGTTAAATTGTGTTTATATTGAAATGAGAAATGTATGTTTGAGAATATTTAAAGGGTTACTATAAAAACTTATGATAGTCTTTTAAGTCTATAATTTAGAATTTTGATTTTTTTTGTTTTCACAAAATTGGTGATTATATTTTAATAAAATTTTAGCTCAAGCTTTGTGGCCAAACCTCGAACTTATGGCAGACATAAGATCCAGAATTGTGTGTTAATTTGAAATAGTACTCTTTATCTTATTTCAATTTTGTTGATGATATATTACCATTTTCAGAACAAGCCACATCAATTTTTTAGAATGTTAATTCTAAAGCCACAAAACTTTTTGGAAGAAAAAAATTCCGTCTAACTTGAAAGTTATATTAATCATATAAGTTCAGTCAATAATAATGCTGTGTACGTGCACGTGAAGGCATAAGTTTATGAGTGTCGATTCTCTTTTTTTGTGGTTAAAATTAATCCAACATGGTTTCAACAAAGTTTGGTCACATTAGTTGGTTGAAGTTATTTATGGGTTTGTATAACAGAAATAAGCAAAAAGATTTTGATCGTTGATGTAACATGTGAACTGTTAGTTCATTCCAGCAAAGCAAAGTTTCATTTGTACCAAAAATATATAATATTATTTATGTGGAACAGCCAATCAATATTGCCAAAATAGCTTTCCCTCTCTTTAACATATTCATATTGTTCCATCTTAGGCGCGATTGCAGCTTTCACGGACGCAACTAAGTCACAAGAGGAATTTGAACTTCACTTGATACCAGATGGAAATCACCAAAACAAAAATTTGCACTAATGAAGCGAAGTGTGTGTACAAAATCTGTACAACAAGAAGTCTATTCTGCAACCTTCTTGCATCCGAGTACATGAAATAATCAAAAGTTACACAAACTTTTCGACAAGCTCGGCGTTTTAACTTGGACTGATATTGGGTTGGCAAACATCAATAATTATAGAGTCATTATTAGCCAGATGATTCTTCCTCTACTCATCCGCTACTTCTTCATCTAGACGGTCAGCTAGTCCTTTGCTTCAACATAAGGTTTGCACTTTACCCTATGTGTATCTAAAAGAAATTCGATGAGTTCTTGAGCATCATGCTGATTAAAACCGCTGTGTTAAGGAGAAAAATGGGCAATTTTCAATTTGAATGTTCTTGGGGCCACTAAACTTGCACCCAAGAGATAATAATTGTCTCTTTTTTCTTTATTAGATATTTAAGTATTCGGACTATCAAAGACTCTACACGGATTATTGCATCAAGTTTGCAAGTCTAGCAACTCTTTTCTGAATACTAGGTCTTTCTAATTGATCTTTATTCTCTGTGTTTTATTTTTTAGCTTAAATGCATAAATTTTGAGGACTCTCGCAAGCGACAAAACTATAACCTAAACGTGGAGCAAGATGTGGTAAAAACTGTAACCATGTAATCATGTATGCATTGTCACATACATGTAGTTTCGCACTTGAAATCCAATCTTACTTGTCGCAGTTAAAAGATCAATAAATATTCAAATCTTTTGCGCAGATAGTGTTACCAATGTTTCTTTTTCAGCTTCAGCAACGATTCCTGCATTTCTCACTTTTTGAACTGCATGTTGCAAATTTGATTAAACATGACCTATGCCTAATCCAGTAACATAGGTGAACATTGTAGTACTTTTTTTTTTTTGTTTTCCCTACTATTTCAATGTTCGTATAACCATCCCACATCTTACTCACGAGTTTTACAAAAAATTTGGTAAATTCCTCCTCATTTTCCACTTGTTCTTCATTTGGAGAGGAGATTTATGCATTTATTGCAACAATCTCTTCTTAGTTAAGCTTCATCATAAAACTCTCTTTCCAAATCACATTAACCCAAATAGAAAAAACAAGGCGATATTTTCAAGCAAAATCAAGGATTCTAAGCATGTGTTATTCTTTCATGAACAATGTTCTGCAATGTTTAGCACATACACTAAACCTAGTTGATTACTTTCTTGGAGACTACATGATAGAAATAAATAAATAGAACTCTTTAGGCATGAATGGGGAGATTGCTCCTGCTTTTGGAGATCTAATGAAGAAATTATGTGCTCTTCGTGTAAGTCCAGTGGCACCAAGAACATTCAAATTGAAGCTTGCAAATTTTGCCCCTCCAAATCAGGCGTTTTAATCAACATTTCCCCCAATACTCATTTGCTGAATCTTGGATGTTCCCAGTGCCATTTGACTTGCATCAAGAGCCCATAATTTCTTCATCACATCGCCAAAAGCACAAGCAGTCTCACGATTCATGCACAAAGGGTTCTCTTGGTTTATCTCTCTCATGTAGTCTTTGAGAAAGTAATCAACTAGCTTTGGCGTATGTGTAGACACTGAAGACCACTGTTCATGAAAGAATAAAACATACTTAGAATCACAATTTTGCTTGAAACATCCTTTTTTTTTTGAGTAAATGTGATTTGGAAACAGAAATGATAAGTATCAAGAAGAGACTATTGCAATAAATGCATTGATCCTCTGTTCAATTGAAGAACAAGTGGCTAATGAGGAGGAATTAAGCAATATTTTCCTAAAACTCAAAAGTAAGAGATGTGAGAGGGGTATACAAATACTGAAATAGTAGGGAAAGCAGAGCAAAATATTACAATGTTCCCCTATCTTGTTGGATTACGTGGAGGTCAGTTTTAATTAAATCTGCAACCTGCAATTTAAACAGTGGGAAATGTAATAGTCACTGCTAGAGCTAAAAAAGAAACATTGGTAGCATTATCTTCACAGATATATTTTAACATTTATTGATCTTTTAATAGCGATAGCTAATATTGCATTTCAAGTGCAACACTACATTTATGTGACAATGCATAAGGGATTACATGATTGCAATTTCGACCACATTCTTCTCCACTTTTAGGTTATAGTTTTGTAGATTGTGAGATTCCTCAATATTTCTGAATTTAAACTAAAAAGTAAAACATAGAGAAAAAATCAAAGATCCATTCAAAGGACCTGTATTCAGAAAAAAGAGTCATTAGACTTGCAAACTTGATGTAATAATCATGTAGAAGTCTTTAAAGTTCAAATACTTAAATATCTAATCAAGAAAAAATTGAAAAATTATGGACTACTGGTTCAAGTTCAGTGGCACCAAGAACATTCAAATGGAAGCTTGCTCGTTTTGCTCTTCAATCCAGTGGTTTTAATGAGCATGATTCTCAAGAACTCCTCGCATTTCTTTTAAGTTGACTTTGAGTAAAGTGCAAACTCTATGTTGAAGCTAAGGACTCAGATGACCGTCTAGATGAAGAAGTAGAAGATGAGAATTATAGGAATCACCTTGTTCGTAATGACTCTATAATTACTTTATGTTTGCCAACATCAATATCGGTCGAAATTATGCCCAGGTTGTATAAAGGTTTCTATAGCTTTTGATCCTTTCATCGGATGCAAGAAGGTTGCGAATAGATTTATTGTTCTACAAATAAAGTTCTCACATTTCGCATTATTAGTGCAATTCTTTTTTATTTATCTTCATCAGTTATCATAAAATTAAGTTCGAATTATTTTTGTGACTTGATTGAATTTGTAAAAGCAGCAATGGCTCCTAAAATGGGATACTATGAATATGTTAAAAGCGGAAAAATTATTTTGGCAATATTCTTAAGTTATATGATTAACGTGTTTCCACGTTTCACCTTTCACATTTTTATGTATATTTGCACCACAAATACAATGGCCACAAGAACACATGATCAAAGGCCTTTTGACTAACAAATATGACCCAAACAATACGGAATGAGTTATAATAGGCAGTAATAGAAATTGCATATATTGTTGACAAAGATTTTTGTAATTGGTAAACACAAGAACCATCGGCTCGGTCATACTTCAATTTGAGTTCTTGTCATACCTGGAGGGCGGTAGTGAAGTAGAGAAGACTATGATGGAGTTCCTTAGAAACGGATTTAAGGAGCCACGACAGGACCAAGTCAGTTGGCCTTGGTCCAGCACACACACAAGAGATCTTCATCTTCAGGAATAGGTAGTGTATCGTAGATGAAACGATTTTATTCTTGATGTTGAGGGCTATCTGGATGCCATTACACCAAGAGATGTAATTCTTACCCCTGAAACCGTTGTAGAAAATAGAACCACCGGTAAAGTCTTGAGAACCAACAAAGTATACCGTAGAAGTGTTTTCGCTTGGATTTTTTGCACCAACTGTAGTAGAAACAGGAGTAGAAGCCATAGTATGGTAAAATCCAAAAAAAAAACTCGGTAGATCTAAAAGATAAATGGTAGATCTGGAAGGTAATAGGTAGATTTGATGAAATCAGTGAGGATTTCCATAAGAAATCAAAGAAATTGCGAAGAATAAATCAATCGCGCAGAAAACAGTGCGAAGGAGGATTTTGCAAGGGAATTTACAGAAAAAATATGCAGCAGAATAATTGATCGATCACTCCTAACGATACCATGTGAATTGATACAAATCTCGGCAGATTTGCGTATTGAATTTAGAGATAGAAGAGAGGCGGAAAGGATTAGGGTTCATGAGAGAGAATTGGGAAGAAAAATACTGAATTAACTAATAAGAAAAATATCCTAAATGGCCCTTATATACATGAGGGGCTCGAGAGTAATGTGCAAGATTAAAAATGACTCAAGTGCAAATATACATAAAAACGTGAAACATGAAAACACGTTTATTATATATTTTATGAAATATTTATTGGTTGCTCCACATAAATAATATAATACATTTTAGGTACAAATGAAATTTTGCGTTTCTTTGATGAATGAATGTTAACGTGTTACATTGATGATTGAAATGTACTCTACTCTATTTTGACTCAAACGGACAATGATGTTGACTATTATAACAATTGATGGAACCACTTTGTCATCCTCAGTTACTGTTACTGTTACCGTATCCAAGAATGGTAAGTTTCAAGATTTGACTCTTGCATTAAGCATTTTATGCTCGTTGAGAATCGATGAAACACTATTGGTAGCTGAGATACACAACCACATTATATATTTCTAGGATATCTTGGTGATTCATTTTTTTTAATTAGAGAAAATAATCAGTTAATTGCGTATAGACTACCAAAGAATGTGAAGGAAACTCCTCTAATTGCATTTATGTGTCAGCAGATTGAAGAAAAATATATTAGCAGAAAATTAAATCTTATTAATCTATATTTTTTCCAGCACTTAAAACAAGCGGTGCAAGACCTGAAGAACATCATACATAGCAAATACCGTATAAGAAAAATTCAAAAATTTATAGGCTGATTTTAAACCATATTTGATGTCAAAGTATGTATTCTCATAGGCGAGTGTTTTTGGGAGAAACACATTTGTGCCCCTAGCTGGTAATGGCAACATGTAGTAAGGTCTCAATTTGTCTGCCTCCCCGATACAACAAACCAACAACAACATCATCGTCACTTCATTCTACCTAGAAGATAAGTATGTAAATCACTCATCGGTAGCGTGCACTTCTTTAATTGTTCACTCTTGTTAATTTTGTGGTGCTTATATGTTTGTTTTCATGTTTTTAAGGTTTACGAGTAAACATTGACAAAAATTGTCAACTTTGAGTTTGTATTTGCTTTTCTTGTAAAGGAATTAGGAAGTGTGCTATATATATTTGGAAATTTATGTATGTCTAGTTTTCCAACACTAAAAGTGGTTTGCAATCTTGACAGCTCGAGAAGATGTTATAGCCGAAATGGTGAAGCGGCACAAAGTTGGTGAGGGAAAAAATCTGTTGGAGAACACATAGGAACTTGGCTAGTAGGTGCTACTAACACCAGACTGTTAGACACATACAAAAAAAACAACATAAAGGGGTTTTAGGTCATTTTTTAGGGGAGAAAAGACCTATATATACCTTGAGACAATCATACACGGAAGTAACTAGTTACAACGGGACAACACATATAGAGAAACATAACACAAGTGGGTGATTGAAGATTACAGAAGTACGCAGACTGAAAGAGTTAAAAAGAATAGGGTCTCGTTCAATGATTGACCCATCAGTATATTGCTCTATATATAAAGACTACAAAGATAAGATTACATGAGTTTGAAAATAAAATATACAAGAATATCGGAACAGAAACTTATCAACTTGTACAGTGTTATCTATTCAAGAAACAACTTCTGAGATAATGACGGATGATTGAGGATTGTCTTTAACATTTCCCCGCAAGCTGAAGGGGGGAGTGACACCTGCAGCTTGTCACGAAGCAGACAAAAACGAGCAGAGCCGAGTCCTTTGGTGAATACACCAGCAACCTGGTCCTTAGAACAAATATACTGAAGCTTCACATCTTTGTTGGCAACCTTCTCCCGAATGAAGTGAAACTCGACTTCAATGAAAAATAGGATTAGAGGCCAAGGACAATGCAACAAGGCTGTCACACAAAATAAGAGGTGGAGCAGATAATGAAATGCATAATTCCCTGAGAAGCATTCGAACCCAAAAGAGCTCTGTTGTAGTAAGGGCTAATGCTCGAAATTCCGCCTCAGTGCTAGATCTGGCAACTACATGTTGTTTCTTTGATGTCCAGGACATCAAACAAGAGCCAAGGAAGACACCATAACCAGTAGTAAAGCGACGATCATCAGGATTTCCAACCTAATCAGAGTCACAATAAGCTTGAAGACAAAGATCACCTTTAGTGTACCACAGTCCATGATCAATTGTTCCCTTGAGGTATCGCAGTACCCTCTTTGCTGCAGTCCAGTGAGAAGACGTTGGACAATGCATAAATTCACATAGTTGGTTAACAGAGAAAGCAATGTCAGGACGAGTCAATGTACAATACTGTAAAGCACCAACAACTTGTCGATACTCTGTAACTTGAGAGGATGTGAGTGGTTCTCCTCTATGAGCAGATAATTTCAGACCTGAAGAGTATGTAGAAGGATAAGGCTTGGCACCAACCATTTTTGTGCGATGGAGGAGAGGTCCAATATATTTAGATTGTCGAAGATGTAAGCCCGTAGAGTCCCTGTGAGCTTGGATTCCTAAAAAATAATTCAAGGATCCGAGGTCTTTCATTTTAAACTCAACCTGCAATCTGTTGATCAATGATGAAATAAGAGAATCATGTGTCCCTGTTACAAGAATGTCATCAACGTAAATAAGAAAGAACAAATGCACTTCATCCTCGTGATAAACAAATAAAGAAGAGTCCACATGAGAAGAAGTGAATCCAAACTCATGTAGAGACTGAGAAAGTCTTAAAAACCAAGCTCGTGGAGCTTGTTTAAGACCATATAAGGACTTCTTGAGTTTGCAAACATAGTTGGGAAATGATGGATGGCAAAATCCTTTAGGTTGCTCCATATAAACATCCTCGTGCAATACCCCATGTAAGAAAGCATTAGAAACATCTAACTGATGTATAGGCCAATCGAATTGGATGGAAATGACTAATATGATTCGAATGGTAGATGGTTTAATAACTGGGCTGAAAGTTTCAGTAAAGTTCATACCACTCTTGTTCGAAACCTTTTGCCACTAATCGAGCTTTAAGTCGATCAATTTCACCTGTGGAAGTTTGTTTAACTTTATAAACCCATTTATTATCAATCACATTGTGATCCGGAGGGCGAGGACAAAGTATCCAGGTTTCATTTGCAAATTGCAATTAAAGCATCAAATTCTTCTTGCATAGCCTTACACCATTCAGGACTTAAAGAAGCTTGCTTGTAAGAACGAGGTTCAAGTGGTACTACAGTACTGGTTAGTGCAAGAAAGGGGTGTTTCGTTGAATAAAAAGTCTTAAAGTCAGAAAAGGAACGAGGTTCAGAATTGCCTGTTTGTGAGCGGGTAGACATAGAATGAGAACGAACAGGTTGAGGTGGATCTGTTGGAGATTAAATTTCAGCCAAGAGAGGACTAGTGGGATCAGATTCTGTAGCAATAGATACATCTAAAATAGGCTGAGTTGGTGGAGATGGATGGTCAAATTCTGTAGCAATAGGAACACTAGACAAAGAAGAATTAGCTGGCGGCAAAGTAGAATTAGAGTTATAGATAAAATAATTAGAAGAAGTAGAATCAAAATTTGGAATGTAGGGAATAGGATTACCTTCAGCGAAAAACACAGTGGAAAAGGATGATGGTTGTAATCCTTCCTTTGTAATCTTTCATTTGCAGAGAAAGTTAGCTCATCAAAAACCACATGTCGTGACATGAATATTCTTTTTGATACAGGATCTAAACATCTGTAACCACGAAAATTTGAGCTATAACCAAGAAATATACATCTCTTACTGCAGAATACAAGTTTGTGAGAAGAATATGGGCGTAAGAGTAGATAACAAGCACATCCGAAGGATCTGAGAATTGTATAATTGGGGTATTTGCCAAATAATTTTGAAAATGGTGAATGGTTATCAAGAATCTTTGTGGGCAGCCTATTAATGAGAAATATAGCAGTTAAGAATGCATCTACCCAGTAGAGATGAGGTAAATGAGATTGCACCAATAATGATAATCCCATTTCAGTTACATGTCTATGCTTTCTCTCGGCAATACCATTTTGTTGAGGAGTGTGAGGACAAGTTATTATATGATGGATACCATTACACTCAAGGAAAGACTGAAACTGTTTAGAGTTGTATTCCCCTCCTCCGTCAGTTTGGAGTTCTTTGATCTTACAAGACAATTGATTCTTGATTAAAGTTTGAATTTGACAAAACAGGCATACACATCAGATTTATTTTGAATTGGATACAACCAAGAATAGCGAGAAAATTCATCAATAAAAATAACATAGTAACGACATCCACTGAGAGTTTTAGTTGAACAAGACCACACATCAGAATGTTAAAGCTCTAACGGAGTACTTGAGATTCGAACAGAACTGGAAACGGGAGTTGCTTGCCTTTGCCAAGTTGGCAAGTTTCACAAACCCCAATTTTATTTAAGGAACCAACATAAGGTAGAGAATGTCCGTGTAACACATTGGATAAAACAGAATTTGAAACATGGCCTAATCTAGAATGCCAAATTGAAACAGAAGTCTTGACCCCAACGATTGCTGTCATGGCAAATGGCTTTTTGAGAGCTAACTCTTGCAAATTTATAGGATAAAGTCCACCACTACTCCTGCTTTCCAACAGTGTCTGACCCGTGGCGTTGTCCTTTACAAAATAATGAGTGCCAGTTAGAATAAAGAAACAATGATTTTCAAGACAAAACTGATTTATAGATAGCAAATTAGCACAAGCCTGAGGACAATGAAGAACATTATTTAGTTTAAGAGTGGCAAGAGGAGTTTAAAAATTCACTGAACCAGTATTGTAGATACTCAAACGTTGTCCATTACCAACAGCAACATTCTCTTGTCCCGTATACGGTTGTTTGCCAGTCAGTTGCTCAAGATTGGTTGTGATGTGTTGGTTGGCACCACTATCAGCAAACCAAGTGTCATCTGCGTATTGAGCAACCATTGCTGCTAGTTGAGCCAGTGGATGACGTCCTTGATAAGAATAGTCCATCCAGTGAAAGCAATCAAGAGCTTTGTGGTTTGATTTACCGCAAATCTGGCATGGTGATCTGGGAGGGGCAAAGTGGGATGGTTGTCGTTGTTGCTTAGGAGAGCTCGGTTGTCTAGTTCCATTACGAGAGTGAAATGGTGACTGGTTGGTTTTTGGTGAATATTTAGGCTTGCGGTTAAATGACTGATGTTGAGGTTTGGTGGTAAAGAGAACAAAGTTATTTGCTTCTGGTGCTACTGTTTTGAATTGCCTTTCAAGAAGAAGTTCATTAGACAATAATTTGGCCTGAAAGTCATCAAAGGACAGGGGAGTATCTCGTGTGGTTAAGGAGAGAGAGGTTATAAAGGGAATAAAGGAATGGTTCAGTCCATTAACAACATAAGTGATTAAATCATCATCATCGATAATTTTGCCTGCAGCGCCTAATTCTGCTGTAAGTTGCTTGACATCATCAAGGTAATCAGAACAATTTCGAGAACCTTGAGTTAGAGTTTGAAGTTTCCGCCGTAAATGGCTTATGCGAGAACGAGACTGAGAGGCGAACTTATTTGACAGTGCTATCCAAGCTGGACGAGCAGAGGTAATTCCATATACTGTAGGAGCCACCTTCTGAGAAAGTGTGGCATTAATCCACCCCAGGACAAACTGATCATTTTTGTTCCAAAGAAGATAACTGGGATTGACATCAGTGGTCTCGTTCCCTTGATCATCTTGGAGAAACTGAGATGGGCACGGTTCAGAACCATCCACG
The DNA here is from genome assembly GCA_946800315.1 of Misopates orontium. Taxonomy (NCBI): domain Eukaryota; kingdom Viridiplantae; phylum Streptophyta; class Magnoliopsida; order Lamiales; family Plantaginaceae; genus Misopates; species Misopates orontium. The sequence goes on from OX326951.1 coordinate 4,910,192, forward strand.
AAACCCATCAAGTCATTGCTCTTAAGAATTGGAACAAGCTGAGATAACCATATTAAATAGTTTGATCCATCTAACTTAGCAGCAACCAGTTGGCTGACAATAGGAGCAATAAAGGTGACATTCTGAGAAGAAGCCATTGTGAAAAAAAAGTTGGATCAGATGTAAATATGCGTGAGCAAAAAAAGAGGCTATGATACCATGAAAGAGTTAAAAAGAATAGGGTCTCGTTCAATGATTGACCCATCAGTATATTGCTCTATATATAAAGATTACAAAGATAAGATTACATGAGTTTGAAAATAAAATATACAAGAATATCGGAACAGAAAATTATCAACTTGTACATAGTTGTCTATTCAAGAAACAACTTCTGAGATATTGACTGATGATTGAGGATTGTCTTTAACACAGACAAATTGCAGAAGGATACAAAACAATTCAAAACTTGGATTTGCTCTTTTCTCTTCTTTTTCTTTTCTTTCTTCTTCGTATTATGTAGTTGTTCAGTCCATGTAATTTTTATTGCTACATAGTGAGCCAAAACTTTCTTGTAAAACATGAGTCTAATTACTAATGAAACTTATGGGCTTGGAAGTAAAGTTTTCATATAGCCTAAAATGTGTTTTTGTGTTTATGTGGAACAATCAAACAATATTGCGAAAATTGTTTGGGTTTTAGGGTTACGAATTGTTTTATCCGCTTTTAAACATATTCATATTATTCCAATTTAGGAATCATTATATTGGAGCTTTCACGGATGCAATTAAGTGACAAGAAGCATTTCAACTTCATTTGTTGATACCAATCGAAAATCACATTCTTGATGAGCTCTTTGTCAACCTCTGAGGTTCTTGAATAACATTAAAGATTTTAATAGTTGCCATTTTATGATAAGTAAATGCAGAAGGTGGCATATATTTTTGTCGTCAAAGGACGCGCATGATCATGTCATTGGATCTTATGTCTTCTGTTGGAGTTCACTTTACTCTCATTCTAGATTTATGATGTCTCATTTGGTAATTCATTGTTGAGAGCCTTAGCGACTCAATAAAGGTCTCTGAACTTGATGATTTCACTATATAGTAAAATTTGTGTCAATTGTTACCGTGTTGTATTCTCAAATTTTCTCTAACTATTTTAATCTTCTTTCTTAATAAATTGGGAGATGATTCGGGTTAAATCAGGTAGGTCTCTACCTACAGTCCACGACAAGCAAGTTTGTTCATGGACTTGTACAACTGATGTAGATCACTAATACAATTGCTCATGATTTTTTAGTGTATTTTAGATTTTGCACTAATGAAGCACAATGTGAGAACTTTATTTGTGTAGCAAGAAGTAGATTATATAGCCTCGTTCCAGCTAAGTTATCGCTTCATTAGCAGAATTCCTAATATTAAATTCTATTTTGGTACATTTTAATAAATGAGTTATCACTACACTAGTAAAAATCCTAATTCTTCATCTGTACAAATAAAACAAAATATGATTGATGACGCATACTCTCCCCTTTGGAATCGTACCCGTCCACGTGGTCAAATCCTCTAATCGTGCTCTGTCTCACGACCCCCTCTTTAGGATTCTCCGCCCCAGGTAAGTAAGTCCTCGGTTTTCCCAACCCTAACAAATATTTATTATATTATCTATCGTGCCAACCCCTCGTTGAGCCCGGGGGGGGGGGGGGGGGAGGGTCGTATCCTCCACAGGCAGATATAGCCTCCTTCGTCGTTAAGCAAGGGCAACCGCCCCCTTTGGCCAACCAGGGGGTATTGTCAGACGTCAGCCTTGGCGTCATCTTCCACTACCCGAGTGCGTTGTCGCCCCCATAGGGCTCGACCGCCCCGCTTCCCCAATAAAGAGCGAGGGCTCGGGGGTCATAAGATGTATACGGAGCACGGCATGCACCGAGGGTAACATGCAGACACCACGTGCCCTATCCTACGAAACCTACCACGGCATCACATGCCTATTTCCTCCCAGACTCAGGAAATCCACATACCCTACTCTACGGGGACACGTAAATACCCTATTACCCTCGAACCTGCATGCATGCCAACACGTGCCCTCAGTAAAGTTACATCTATGCCCTCCCCCTCGCCCTATAAATAGGGAAGCAGGTTAGTCATAAAGACATCTCAACTAGGCACATCTCATCCCACCTGAGATCACACAGATCCCGATATAAGTGTAGAATAGCCACACCTAGAGAGAGAAACAGCAGAGCGCGAGCAAAGAAGGTCGAAAGAGTTTGAGCCTCGGCCAGGAAAGCAGTTTAAAGGGAGATCGTGCGAACAGAGCCCGAACCCCCAAGGGTCGTGGATAGTTGCAGCCGACGGCTCCCCCAACGGAGTTTTCACCCCGCCAGGAGCTTGCCGAATCCAAGATCATCTTACGTCGGGACCGACGTGCGAACGGCCTCGGTAACAGGCACGCCGATCGAGGGGCGTCATCAATGATAATTTATGTGTGCAAAATAAAGTCTATTATAAAACATTTTAGTGAATAACTTATCACTAATACCTTGGGCATAGAAGGTTCAATTTTTTACAGCCCATTATATATGTCAATAAAGAATTCGACGGTAAGGTATTGCAACATTAAGGAGAAGTACAGAGAGATGAGGAAGCATGGATATGCCAAGAGTAACGTTGTGACGACCGCGTCAGGAGTCATGCTTCAACCCGAGTTGGTCCGATGTTGGTCAAACACTTTACCCAACTCAAACTAAAATGCAACCCTCGGGGAGGGGCCTCACTTTCCACGATCAAAGCAATACATATTAAAAAATATTTATATTTATTAAAGCAGGAGTCCTTGAAAGTACAACCAAATATTACATCTTCATAAAATGTTCTCGTTGTCAAAATTAATCATAGATTTGCAAAATTTTCTAAAATGCTCGGTGAATAGTCGCCACGCTTTAAATAAGAATCTTGGTCTTTCAACTCAGTCGTGTCGTCAACTGCTCCTTTTGAGAAATGGACAGACAAAACAAATTGAGGAGTAAGTCTTTGATGACTTAGTGAGATTCTAAAAACATAACAAGTAAATCAAGAAATAAAAGGGGCTTCAGTACATTAGGAGTTCATGAACGAATCATCAGCAAAAACGAGAAATTCAAGACGAGATAAGATATATTCAAGCCAAGAAGTTAATGAAACAAGACATAACAAATCCAACCATAGGACTCCCAAAGTTCAACCCTATATGTCCCCCAACCATAGGACTCCCAAAGTTCAACCCTATATGTCCCCCACGAGGAGCGACCTCGCACAATATGAAAAGACATGTTTGAGTCCATGTCTATGTAGCCTACGGTTTACAATCAACTCCTAGTTACAAGCGGTGGTTAGATGAATGGGTATCGAGTAGAGTTACTTAAACCGACAACCATTTGTTACCCAGCAATAAGTAGACACAATCCTTGGGCCCAACTTCCCAAAGGCGTCCCAGTGGGTAACAAAATATCAGTGAGCTAATTTACCGGATAAAATTCGTTGCTCTGCAGGTAACATAGTTCGTAGCTCATGGCAGAATCCAAACCAATAGATGCAATATCTTTTAAAACATACTCGATATGATTTAATAAACATGATATAACTAACAAGAAAATTCAGTTCAGTATGAAAATAATTTATCCGAATACGGAAAAAACAAGAAAATGAGTTAAAATATTTAGTAAGATAGTTGATGAGAAATATAAGTACAATCAGTAAATAAAAGTTCGTTCGTGATTCGAATACAAATAACCACGAATAATCTGTTCAAGTTCCTCAAGGTTGGGTGCCAAATGGGCCTGGAACAAATCAAGAACCAAACCTCACATTTTACTGGTAAGCATAATATCGTCTTATTCTAATTATTTTGTCGTCTCCTAAATATTTAAAAAATATGTTAATTAAAAAATAATAAGACTATTTTTCTATAATAGAACTACTTTAAGTTCAAACAATAAATAATAACAAGTTAATTATTTTTTTATAATGATAAACATCAAAAATGTTTGTTTTGATAAAAACAAATAATGATAAAATAATTTGTTAAGGATAATCATGGTCTAATTAGACATGTAAAACAATGGAGTTGTAAAGCTAGTTAGATATTTTAACAAATACATGTTCTTAAAATAATAACCTTTCGAAGTTATTAAGAGATTTGAAACTTGTAACTAATTTGTCTTATCAACCTATCAAAAGAAATAATGAAATATATGGAATCCAAAACTAATTAGTACTTGGTAGCTAATCTATTTTTCTAGTACTAACCTAAACTTTACTAAGTATTAATATAAATACTAACTTACTAAAACTAATAATATAGCATAAATATCCCTACTCTAAACATCATTATTATATCCTAATGTCTCTGCTCCTAACACCAAATATAAGAATAAAAGTGAAATAGTCATATAACTATGAAACAACTACAAGTTTTATGATTAAGTTACTTAATGAAGTAATTAAGTTATCTTAGTACCTATGAGCCAAATTCAATTAATAATCAAGCATCCAAATTTGAACTTTTGTAGCAACATAAACCAAAGCATTGTAAAGGTATAATAGTTACTAAATCATACTTAAACTAGCAAGTAGCAAGTAAACTTCCAAAAACACCTAAAATTACTAAGCAAAAAATTAGTCCTTAATACTACATCATCTAAAGATCTTCAACTAGGACTTCAAACACTATGAAACGAGGAGGGGTTTCCACACCATCCACAAATTCCAAAACCTATATGTGTTTAGTTTCTAAATCATCAAGACAATTACAATTATAACCATCTATTTAAGAGAAATTAAATAAATTCCACAAGATGTCATTTCTGGAGCCAAAACAACGATATGTTGAGGTTTGCACCTTTGATCTACCATTTACACGCTTCAAATGGATAAGTTTTGTTCATGAATAATGTTCTAACTCACATGGCGATATTTTGGAACAAACCCCATCTCAAAATAAGATGTTTTAGATTTATAGGAATTCTTGCAATGCAAGCCCAGATTTCTGTTTTCTGGCGATCGGAAGGAAAAGAGCTCAAATCGACCTTTTAAGTTGTTTGGATGTGAGTTTGTTTGTACACTCTTTGGAGAGTATGTGGTTAAACGTTCAGAGCAAAATATGGAGTTTTGATATCCCTTTTGGGTCTCCAAAGTCACTGCACCCAAAACTGCCAAATTTTATAGGACTCAGTTTTGGTGATTTGAAGGAGGAAGAAGGAGGTATTATGACATGAGATAATTTATTCCATAATCTAGAATGAAAGGAATGAGATCCTAATTCCGACTAAAATGGTGTGTAGAAAATGAAGAAGAAGCATTGGTGTTATAGGCAGAAAGTTTCACTATTGTAATAAGTCATGAATAATTAAATTACTATCTTCATGAATTTTTTTATTTTTTTTATTTCATGTTATCATTTTATTTTTGGGTTAATTATATTCTGTATTCCCAGAAACTTTTTCAAGAATTTTATTTATTTTGGAATTATTTTAATAGGTTAAAAATCAAACTTAGTTTAAGTTTTAACTCCTAGGTAACTCCTCCAAAAATATTTAAATTATCATGCAATCATGAAATAGATTTTATATAGATAAAATAAACTTTATAAACATGGCGTTTAGGATTAATCTATTCAAACGTTAAGCTAAAAAAAATTTAAATATAGCTCTAAAGAATACGTTAATGTCATATTAATTCAAAATTAAGATAACTATACTTATTTGAGTTCTCTAAGAATATTTTCCACAGGAAGGAAGTGTTTTATAAAATATTTGGGCAGATTTAAAACTTTTTAACTAAATTTAAAAAATTCTAAAATATTTTGGGGTCAAATTGAAATTTTCAAACGTACAAGGAGTAAAGTGAAAATATGAAAAACTTTAATTTTTTCCGAATTTCAGGGGCTTACAAAGGTACAACCATCAATTGAAAGGAAGGCAACGTAACAAGTGCATAAAGTTTTCGTTCGAATGTTTCGGCCAACTACATATTAAAAACATTTTGCAGACTTTCAGAAGCTTTTCGAAATGTTTCAAAAATAGCATGTACAAATATTGTAATGAACTCAGAAAATATCCTTAAGTTTGGTTTCTATTGAATGGGAAATGGAAATGTTTTGCCTCTAATTGGTGGAAGTACTTAGAAACTTTGATTGTGATGCCTTTGTAAATGGAAATACCTTTCTTCTCCCCTCGCGAATTGTCCTTTTCTCTTTTTTTCCCTCATTATTTTGTGCTTTCAGACCTTGTTATTGATCTCACAACTGAATAAGAGATTCAATGCCAAAAGACACTAACAAACACCAAAGCTGAGGATAAACAAATTGTATACTCTAAATATTATTTAGTTTTTATCATGGATCTTATTACATGATAGTTCAAGTTAAATCAGGCATAATTGATGCAAATGATTGACACAAATTGCCAGTTTTAATCAAATTTTGCATCAACAAACGCAAGATATGAGAACTAAATTTATAAAAGTACAAATTAATGTATGTTGTTACATCTTAACATTTGGAGTTATCTGTATATTAGCACACCTCTGAACTCTTGCGACATTGAAGCTTCATTTTTTACTGCTTTACATAGGTCAATGAAGAAATCAATGACAAGGTATTGGAAATTGAAAGCGATATAGAGAGATACAAAGCATGTATTGTATTTGCCAAGAGAAGTGACATCATCAGTGCTATTCCAAACTTTTGCATGATTGTTGTAAGTGGACTCGCTATAAGTTACTAAACTACTAATTAGATGAAGATTTCGATTGGCTTGGTGTCAAGTTAGTTTTACCATAAAGTTTGGAATGCTTCTTCTTTCAACTTGCTGGTTTGGTGTCAAATATGAGATCAAGGAGGAGATGAAATACAATCTGGATCCATGTCATTTGGTACATATGGAAAATGAGGAACAAGTTGGTGTTTGGGGGATCTCAAATGAACATTATAGAGACAGTTGAACTCATCAAATTGAAGTCTTGGCTTTGTGCTAAGTCTAAAGATTTTCCTTATTCTGCATTTTATTGGATAATTTTCATTTGGATGGTATGGTATAAGTTGTACTCTCTTTGAGCATTTCTTATGCTCCATGTCTAATAAATTTTTTGCTGATTAAAAAAAAATCTAATTGAAGAACAAACTGCAGGTTGCTAAAACATTTTGCATACTTTCCCATTTAGAGATGCTCAAGTCTTGTATAGCTTATGGAGCAAATTGAAGGATCAACTATCTCGAAAATATTTGAAAATATAATTAGTGAGCTGAGAGTTTTATTTCGATATCAAGTTACTTCATCTTTTGTAAAAAAAATGTGTGCTAAGTTATAATTGATGTTATAGACTTAGGGTATTGTGAATAAGAGCGTTTTGAGTTAGAAGGGAGCTCTAAACTTAGAATAAAAAGAATTGAGTGAAGTAACTATAGAAAATTATGAGATTAGTCAAGAAAACAAGAGGGAGTCTTGTTGTTTTGTTTTGATGTGTCTTTTTGTAAAGTTTGTCAAAGTGAAAGAGGTTTAATTTCAGTATGGGCAAATTATGTCTTGCTCATTTGTGTATACATCTATATCGTCCCTTGTTGTATTGAATACAAGAGAGATCAATTCATATTCTAATATATTGACTCAATTTGGTACCAGAGTATGAATTTATCTTTCTTGTATTCAATACAACAAGGCACGGTATACATATTTACATACATGATATAATTGACCAGTCATAACGTTATAAATCTTTGGGATAAAAGCATTAAACCCCCCGAACTATACTCTATGTTGTACTTTGCTTCCTGTCCTTTTATTTTTTGCGACTTGCCTCCTGTACTATGGATAAATAAGCAGTTTGCCCCTGAGTCCAAATCCACGACAAAAAATGTTGACACATATTCAAATTCAATGGTGAAAAAGTGACTCAGGGGGCAAAGTGCTTATTTATCCATAGTACAGGGGGCAAGTCGCAAAAAATAAAAGGACATGGGGCAAAGTGCAACAGGGGCAATAGTATAGGGGGTTTAATGCTTTTATCCCTAAATCCTTTCTACCTATACGCTTTGCTAGAAATCAATAGAAGCTCCGACCACAGTTTGCTCTTGCGCAAAATAAGCACAAGTTATTTTTATATATAAAATTATGTTCTCAATATTTATTCCCTGATTCTCTACTTGTAAAGCCAGGCCAAAAAAAAAAAAAAAAAGAAGCCAGGCCAAGGTGTGTGTGTGTGTATATATATATATATATATATATATATATATATATATATATATATATATATATATGAAATGCAGAAAAATTTAGAGCTAGTGTACTGGACAAATTTAAAGTAGAGTGTTAAACTGTTGATCTCTATTATAAATTAAAATGTGTACTGCACAAAATAACCAAACAAACAATGTAAAATTTAATAGTGGTATTTGTTACTTTAGTTTTTATATCTTTTCCTCCTTCATACAATCTTAAATTTAAACCAAAATAATAAAAATAAAAAGAAAGGATAACTGATATAGGCAGAGTAAATGGAAGAGCAAACATTTATTCATTGTATACTATTATACTCTTTGAATTATTTTTTCAATTCTTTGTCCTTTTTAATACTTATCAATATTAGTACAATCTTTGGGGACTTAATTATAACATTCACCCTGACAGTTTTTGAAACGCGGCGTTTTTTTTTTAATATAAAGATGAGTATTTGGCAATTTACCTCCCTGAGTTATGCTAAATTGGGAAAATATCTCCCCTTAAAAAATAAATTAGCAAATTACCTCCCTGTGATTTTAAAAACTCGCAAATTACCTCCCTATATAGGGAGGTGTAGTTCACTTGCTCAAATTTGAGAGTGGAGATATTTTTTAGGTGGAAAAAGATATTTATATCCTTTCTTCTCAAAAAATATGTATATCTTTGATTTAATACTTTACTTGTTAAAAAAATGCAAAAACAAATAGGAAAATTTAAAAATAAGTTAAGATTTCAAAATGTGTATGTTTTATTATTTATATTTTTACTAAATTTTCCAAAGAAAGGTTAGAATCAAATTTGAAATTACAGAAAATAAGTCAATAAAAACAACAAGTATATTTTGGTCATTAAATATAAAAAAATTCACTAAAAATTTTACAGGGAGGTAGTGTGCCAATTTTTGAAATCATAGGGAGGTAATTTGCCTATTTATTTTTCACAGGGAGGTAATTTGCCAATTTATCATAAGTTCATAACACAGGGAAGTAAATTGCCAAAAACCCTATAAAGATAGTAAATAACTCACGGGAACGAGTCATTTAATAAAAGTCTAACAAGTATTTCAAGCCCATTTTGTAATAAAATTTGCAGATACATATTAGAAACCAAGACAAAAGTAATTAATAACTTTAAGACATCTCAAATATCCATTAATTATACAAAAAAGATTGGGAAATAAATTCAATTCATGTTTCTATTGGGAGGCAGTTTTCTTATGTTCATAGTGCAGAGTAACTTCAACTCCTCCTTAATTAGGGATTAAAGTTAGAGAAACTATTATATGCATTTTCGTGTGTGTTGGTTTTAGTATTAGTTTTATTTGCTTTAATCTTGTGTGGAATACCAACCATTAAATAGTTCTACTTTAAAATCTTCAGCAACGACTATTTGCATTAGCTATATCTTTACTTGCCTTACTATATTCCACAATTGCTGCATATGTTAATTATGTTCTACAGCTATGTGAATTATACTCTGCATAATGAACAGAAAAAAATGGCCGCCACAAAAAATTATGAATTGAATTTTTTTTTCCCCTTATTTTGTATAATTAATGAATTTTTTAGACATTTTAAAGTTATGATATCAACTATGTCTTGTTCTTAATATCTATTATACAAATTTTTAATTCATAATGATTAATGAGTTTCAATACTTTTTTAGAATATTATTGAGTAAGTTATTCACATGAGTTATTGTATTATTATATAAATATATATTATTTTATGTTTCATAAATTGGAAACATTGATCTTTAATAAAGTTTTCTAAGATATTGATAATTTTTGACATGTTAACAAGAATATAATATTTAAAAAGGGCATAGCAATAAATAATGAAAACATTCTTTTTAAGGATTATGTCCTACCTATATAGCAGTGGTTCAAGGTTCAACCGGTTTAATCGGTTTAACCGTTGGTTCGAACTGGTCAGATATATTTTAATAAAAAATTAAATAATTAAAATAGAACAAAATAATAAAATTAAAATTAGATGAAGCAGTAAAAAATGGATAATTTGCCAGCAGTAATAAACTATTCTATTTCCCTCTAAATCCCCAAACATACTACCTTTGCCTGACCCCACTTATATTTGTTTTGTTGTGCATTCTTCTTCCTATTACGGGGCTCTTTTTGTAAATATGGCATCCATCTCCCAATCTACCATCTGCTTTCCTCCGTGGCCAAAGAAAAATTTGCAGAAAACAAATGACAATGAAAATTTCTGAACTTTTTTCTTATTTATCCACTTCATATTTTTTTTTAAAAAAACTTACGGGACGAAAAATCGGGCGGCGAGAAGGAGGGGACGGCGGCGGCGAGCCCAGGCAAGCGGGGGCGGCGAGTGGGGGTGGGGCTGCTGCTCGATTTTTTTTGGGGGGGGGGGGGGGGGTGGCGGCGGCTTGTTAGGGCTGAATTCTTTTGGGGGCTGGTTGGTAATTTACCCCTTTTTTTTAATTTATAAAACGGGTTGATTACCTGTCCGGTTCACCGGTTAAACCCGGTTGGACCGGTAAAACCGCCGGTCATACCCAGTAACAGTAAAAAACGATTAGAGGTATACAATCGGGCCGACTTCACAACCGGTTCGAGATCTGGCCGGGCCGATCCGGTTTTAATAACCCTGCTATATAGCATGTCTCAATGGAAAAGTCTACCTTATTATACAAATAAGTTATCTTTTTCCACTATTTGACTTTGTTTGGCTTTTGACTTTCTCGCCGTATTTTGCTTGTTACAGCTTGTAGACCTCTTGTTATTTTATGCAATTCTTCCTAATTTCCTTCGTTGATCCAGCTAATGACAAAATAAAAGTTTAATATTCAGAATAATTGCATCAACATATATATGAGAATCTGGTCCGATTACAAAATATGTCGTACTATGTGAACAATTATGAAGATGAACTATAAATCTGAAACTATTAATTTCACAATATGGGATCCTGAAATTTGATGATTATGAAGATACCCCTCAAGTTTTTAAATATTACAAATAGATTTTGTATATTTTAAATGTTTTAAATATTGAGTGTTTGTATAGTTATGAGAAGCTTTTGTTACTACATCAGACCTTATAGATATAATTATTACCTGATAATAATTTACCATCTACTAGCTAGTATCTCTCTTGCATTTTTATCCATGTCTGGAGATTTTGTATCGACAAATTGTCAGACGGAATTTTATACTCCTTAATTAAATATTAAATCTTAATACGTATAAAATAACTCGAAAGTTGATTAACTCGACATCATTATTTTAGTATAATATGATATTCTCGAAAAAATCCTAAAAACAAAACAACTTTTTTTTTTTTTTTGAAGCAAAAAAAAAAAAAAACAAAACAACTTTTACGTTTGTCATTTGTGAAGGTGAGAATTATATTTGGTATCATACCTTCACCAAATAGACTTTAATGTGTATGGACTATGGACTATGATTGTAGTGTTGACTTTTATCCCCTTTGGAACCAGTAACCAAGATTCGAAGAACAAAGGATCTAAAAAATATTTTATATTACCTGAAAAGAATTAATAAATAGAAGTCTAATCATAAGAATGAATCCTTTGTTATTTGACTTCTTGGTACTTATAATTTTTAAGTGGCATATCAGTCAAAGTTCGCACAATATATAATATTTGAGATTTCAGAATATCATCCATTTTTATCTATGAAAAATATTTGACTACTGTATCATAAACCAACCTAAACTATACAAATAAAAAGTCAACAAATAAATATATAACCATGTAAACACTTACCTCAAATAATCAATTCCTTTTCATTCTACAAAAAACAAACATAAGAAATCCAATATACCATGAAATCAGTTCGTTAACAAAACTAATGCCTACAATTTCATATAAGAATATTGCACTCCCAAAATTTCAATTATGATTTTTTTTTATAAAATTTGAATAACTATAAAGATGCTTCTTGATGGTGAACAAACATTGCATGTAGGTCCATTTTATAATATATATAGCGCCATTTTTTGTATTTTTAATGTAAATCTTAGTTTTCGAGAGTTTTTATAAGACTATATATTTTTTATTGAGAAGATCTTAAAATTAAGTCAAATCTAAGGATGTATAATTGGATTAAAAAATTAAAAAAATGCAAATAAAATGAGGAGAGAGTGAGAAAGCAAAGCAACCCATTAATTAATGCAACATTATCATTCTCAGTCTTAGACTCTAAAATAGTCAGCGCAGAACCGTCGCATTCAAAATTTAAAGTCAAATGCCAAAAATTGAAACTGGTTTGACATTTTCCAATTTTTCTCTCTCTTGCCCCTTACCTGTTATCGCTCTCTGTAATAGCGCGTGCTACCACGCAAACCTTCCTCGAAACTAATAGTATTTGCGATTGAGCTTCACGCGCGTTCGTTCAGTCGAGCCTTTTGTCCCGTAGATTTCTTAGCAAAGCAAAAAAGTCAGCAAGTCTTAAAAAATCAAGTATATGATAAATTGCAAATACTACCCTCGTGTTATTTCTAAGGGATAATTACAGCTACACCCCCTGAGGTTTGGTGTAATTACACATACCTCCCCTATGGTTTGAGAAATTACACATACCTCCCCTGAGGTTTGGAACCTTACACATACCTCCCCTCTACAACTTAAGGGTTGTTTGGGTGTAAGTTATGATAAAATTATGCTTATTATGCTTACACCCCTAAAGTTTGGTATATTTGTAAAAGTAATCCTTGATGTTACAAATATTAAAATTAAATACTCCAAATAATTTTAGAAATTACTATATGACTAACCAAAAATATAAAAATTACTTAAATTATTTTTAAAATTTAATCTAATCTTAATTTATTATTTTGTAAAAAAATTTAATTTCTTGTTTTTGTTTGTTTTTTATTTCTTCATTTTTGTTAATAATCTCATAAATTTCATTATAGTTTCATATTAAATACTATTACACGTGCCCACGGCAATTTCAGTTTATCACAACAAAAAAGAAGCATTTGGTAAAATAATAAATTTCTATGCAATCTCCAAAAAAAAAAAGACAAGAAATAGAAAATTCAATTGTAAAAACTCTCATTTTCAATGAAAATTAACAAGTATAACAGAAATAATCAAGATTTTCATAACCCATTTTAAAAAATGAAGAATGATGACGAAATTACCAGCAACCTTGACGATAGAATTATCATCCTTGGATCAGACATGGTCACTGATTTTAGCAAGTTTTGTTGAACTTTTTGACAAAATAAACAACCTAAATGCACTATATTTAGTGAAACCAATTTTCGGTGTTTTATCTTCTTCTATTACTAAAATAGTTGTTAGTTTAAAATTGTAACGAGAACAAAGGCACAAAGATGAGTAGTTAGTTAAGTTTTGACTGAGATTTACGGGAATTGTTTTAAAGAAAAAAGCTAAAAGTTATGTGTTTTGATTCAAAAATATATTTTGGATTAGATTAACTTATTTTTAAATTTAAATGAAATACTTTTTATATTTGTAGGTAATAATATAATAGTTTATAAAACCTTTTGGAGTATTTAATTTTAATTTTTCTAACATCAAGGATTACTTTATAAATATACCAAACTTTAGGGGTGTAAGTATAATAAGCATAATTTTATCATAACTTACACCCAAACAACCCTTAAATTGAAGAGGGGAGGTATGTGTAATTTTTCAAACCTCAGGGGAGGTATGTGTAATTTCTCAAACCACAGGGGAGGTATGCGTAATTACACCAAACCTCAGGGGGTGTAGCTGTAATTATCCCTATTTCTAATTAGCAAATGACTTCCTTTCTTATTTTATTCACAAATAGTCCCTTGTCACATTACAAATTAGCAAATATTATTGAGTTTGAGGATTCGAACAATGGAGAGGTTCATGATTGTAGTGAAGTGTGCAAGTGAAATTAATAGGAGCATTTCACACGAACGAATCTCAATAGTATCGAATGTGTTTATGTAAAATGTTACAAAGCTGGAAATGCAACTTATATGCAAAGAGTAGAGCGTATTTGACTAACTAACTTTCATTTGAAAGCTAGCTAATTCGAGAACAATTTTGAAAGAAAAGTGTCAACAACTTAAAGTTGTTGTGTGTTAATTGATTTATTCTCCTAATAAAAGTTCGTAACTACTTTTTTTTCTGTTTGATAGGAAAAAAATTCACTAAATTAAATATAGTTAATACTCAAAATTGGGTAATCCTCCATCAACAAAACAAGAGTTTTGTGTAAAACGTGAAAGCACAAACCCTTCCCAGATGGAGGTTTTAAATGCATAAAAATTATTAATTATCGATACAGGCGATATATAATAAAGATGTTAACGTATTATTTGTTAATATTTTAATTTCACATAAAGGTATCTGCTAATGCAATTATACAGAAGTTCAGTACCAAAACAGAAATAACACAGGGATGGTTTTTGCAATTTTACTCATCAGATATATGTTAAATTCTTCTTCTTATACTCCCACGGTCTGTTCTAAGTTCTAACTTCTAAACTCTTCCTCCACAAACAACCCCCCCCCCCCCCCCCAACCCACCCCCCTACCCCCTCCCTTTCCTCCAACAATGGAGAATTCACCACAACCGCCGATAACAAGATCCGAACCCAACAACCCATACCCGACAACCTTCATTCAAGCCGACACATCCTCCTTCAAGCAAGTCGTCCAAATGCTAACCGGGTCAACCCATCAGAGAAACCCGATTCCACCCATCAAAACCGGCCTCAAAAGGGAAAAGCCCACTTCATCATCCAAGCTCTACGAACGAAGAAACAGCCTCATCAAGAACAACTTCAAGCTCATCGGCCCATTGGGCCCGGGTTCCAAACCGGGTTTCTCGCCCGAAACTCTTTCCCCTTGTACTATTCTCGATTTTCCGTCGCTGACGTTGTTGAGCCCGGTGACGCCTCTGGTACCCGACCCGTTTACCCGGACCAAATTGGATATGGAGGCAGAAGAAGTTAGAGCAATTAAAGAGAAGGGTTTTTATTTGCATCCTTCGCGGGTGGATACTCCGAGAGATTCGGAGCCCCGACTTTTGCCCCTGTTTCCGGTTACTTCTCCTAGAGTTGTAGGGTCATCTAATGCTAATTGTTGAGTGAGCTTTTTTATTTTCTTTTTTTTTGGTCCTCTTTTTATTTTTGGTTACTTTTGTTTTAATTTGTGATGTGGCATTTTAAATGTAAAGTAGATATATGATTTGGCATGGATGAGGCAATTCATATTGTTATTACCATTTTGTAATTGCCAATTTGGAAAACAAGATGAGTGATAAAGAACCCAACTTTGCTTAGTCCATTGCTTAACTTTTTATTTCTTATTTTGAAACTTTCCTTAAGCTGGTTTCCACATTTTTCTGCATTTGTAACTTTTGTTGTTAAATATTAATGAAGTTTATTTTTCTATAGAGTAGATGGGTTAAAAAGAAAAGACACTTTCAATGTAAAGAGTTAAATCTTTTATTAAAAAAAATTGCTCAGGTTTTGGAAAAATTATTAGGTACATATGTTGCTTGATGACGTGGGAAATGTCTAGATGAAACGTAATTCTTAATTATATGACAATAACCATGAATTTACATTAACAATCGAATTGAATTAACCAATTCATTAGCACATACCACCTAATAATCCTCATGTTTTTTAAGGTGCCACGTGGCTAATACCATTCACTAGAGTGTTTTCTTTTTACGCATCATAATTCATAATTGGTTTTCTTTATTTGTACATTAGTGCTATTCAACGACTAATAAAGCATTTGGATTCCATTTATGGTCCTATTATGTGCATCTGTGAAGCAACACTATTTTCAGTATTCTTTTGTCTAAAATTGACTTGAACTGTTGTTTGCCTTTTCACGTTAATGGACACAAATTCTCTTTTTTTTTGGCCGAGCTAGATAACGTTAGCTGTGAGTGTGACCCAAGTGGGGACATTCAATTTGAAGGTACCAAATTACTTGTTTGCACCGAAATAAATTGAAAAGGTAAAATTATCAAATAATAAAATTAAAAAAAAAGGCAAAAAAAAAAAAAAAAGAATAAGTTGTTCTTTGGATTTGGTTTTAACTGCATGTTTGCGAATGCAGTGGACAAAATCATGCAAAAGTGGTTTTTTTTTCCTACAATACACTCAAAACGTCAAACACTCTTTTTGACTCGGAAAAAAATGGAAAAAATTGGAATAATTACATTTAAACTTGTGTATTAGTGTAAGATTATAATTCTATGTGTAACTCTTTTTGACTCGGAAAAGGTGAGGAAAAAATTGGAAAAAATTGGAATAATTACATTTAAACTTGTGTACATAAGTGTAAGATTATAATTCTATGTGTATTGAAATCATAATTAATAAAGTATATATACAAACCTGAAAGGGTAAACTAGGAAACTACCTAAACTATAAAGGAATATAATACTATATACACAAGGAATATATACAAGGAAATAATCCTAACTCTAATACACCCCCGCAGTCTAAACGGGGGAGCAACAAACGTTGAGACTGGAACGAAAATCTTCAAAAAGAACTCGAGGCAATCCTTTAGTGAAAATATCAGCAATCTGATGGCGCGACGGAACATGAAGAACTCGAACTTCACCTTTGGCAACCTTCTCACGAACAAAGTGAATGTCAAGCTCAATATGTTTGGTGCGCTGATGTTGCACCGGATTATCCGAAAGATAGATAGCACTAACATTATCACAATAAACCAAGGATGTTTTATTCAACGGAAAATGAAGCTCAAGAAGCAAATTCCGAACCCAACAAAGTTCGGCAACAGCATTGGCAACCCCACGATACTCGGCCTCAACACTGGACCAGGAAAGTGTCGGTTGGCGCTTAGACGACCAAGAAATAAGGTTGCCACCCAAAAAAGTGCAGTAGCCGGACGTTGAGCGACGGGTATTCGAACATCCTGCCCAATCAACATCCGTGTAAGAAACAAGGCGATCAAGTCGGGCGCCGGGTCAGGGTAAAGGATCACCGGTGACGGAGAATTGTCTACCGGCGACGATTGTAGTGGAGTTTGTGAGGGACAGTGACTTGCAAAAAGGAAGCGAGACTCATCAAAAACCACATGACGACAAATAAATATTTTTTCCGAAGAGAAATCATAGCACGTAAATCCCCGATGATTAGGGGGATAACCCAAGAACACTCAGGGTGTAGAGCGAGCTTGAAGTTTGTGAATAGTAGAAGAGGGAGAAAGAGGAAAGCACAAACTACTAAAGACGCGAAGATTATCATAAGAGGGGAACCGATTATATAAGACGTGCGTGGGAGATAGGTGATTTAGGAGTTTGGAGGGAAGAATATTTAGTAAATATGTGGCCATTTGGAGGGCGTGAGGCTAGAACGAAGAGGGAACCGAGGCATGAGTAAGTAAAGTGCGAACGATATTATTAATTGATCAGATTTTACGTTCGGCTTTACCATTTTGTGAGGAAGTGTATGGACAAGAGAAACGAAACACCAAACCCTGAGAAAGACAATAGTTTTTAAATTGATGGTTGTCGAATTCTTTGCCATTATCACATTGGAAACTTTTGATAGGTCGTTCAAATTGTGTCTTGATAAGCGTAGCAAATGATTTAAATACAGAAAACACTTCAGATTTGCGACAAAAGGGGATATGTCCACAAAAAATTAGTGCAATCATCAAGGAAAAGAATATAATATTTATAACCACACGTGCTTAACACGTGAGATGTCCACAAGTCACAATGAACAATATCAAAAGGAAATAACGAACGAGACGTAGAAGAATAAAAAGGTAACCGAATATGTTTGCCCAAAATACACGAGCGACAGACCGAAGCATCGGTTTTATTATCACAAAAAATAAGCTTATTGTGTCTAAGAAAGTTAAAAACTGGGACGCCTAGATGACCCAAACGTTGATGCCAGAGACTGGAAGACTGTGCGATGAGTGCGGAAGGGATAGCGGGTTGTGAAGGACCGACGGTAGGCGTCGACAAAGGGTAGAGATCCCCGGGACTATCACATCGCATTAAGGGGGGTTCCGGTCCGAAGATCCTTCACAGAAAAACCAAAAGGATCAAACTCTATAGAAACACTGTTATCATGAGTGAAACGACGGACATAGATTAGATTTTTGACAAGAGACGGAGCATGAAGGACGCGTTTGAGTTTGAAGGGGGGAAGGGGCGAGGGAGAGTCGACGTGCCATGACCACGAATAGGAATTTCAGAACCATTACCAACAAGAATATTTTTATTCATGCTCGAACTAGAATAACAAGTGAGAGTACCTGAATTCCCTGTCATATGCGCGGTAGCCCAGGTATCAAAATACCACTAATCATCCGGAGGAGCCAGAGACATCGACTGCATGGCCCCATCAATATCGGTCGCGGAATATGCATGAGGAGCCGATGCATGAGCATAGTAAGCCTGCTGCGGGCGGGGGCCGAGAACTCCGGCTTGAGATGGCGGCAGGGGCCGCGCCCAAGTGGTGGTCGGGTAAGGGCATGGCGGGGAAGGCCACTGCTGCCACGGCGGATAGGGGCCCCTCGGCATGGGCTTCATCAGTTGTTGCCAGGGGCGATTCCCGGGCGGCGATTGTTGGCCTGAACAGTTACCGTCGCCGCGAGATTGGCCCCGACCGCAGCCCCGGCCGCGTCCTCGGCCACAACCTCGGTTCTGCTGATTTGATCCCCGTGATGAGTCATTGCCGGAACCTTGGGTTGGAGAGCGGACGGTTCCCGATTGATCGTCCGAATCGGTTGAGGCGATGAGGGCCGAGCCGGCCGAAGAGGTGGACACCGCCACTTACTTGGCCTTGCGGGTCTCTTCGAGAATAAGACGAGACCGCGCCTCATGAAACGGCGGTAGGGGATCACTCTGCTGGATGTACGTTGCAACGCCGTCGAAATTCTCATTGACTCCGGCAATCAACTGAAGAACAAGCCGGTGGTTGGAAACAGGGGCACCGACGTTGGACAACTGATCAACAAGCATCTTAAGTTCCTGACAGTAAGCAGAAACATTGGGAAAATCATCCATGTGAACATGTGTGAATTGATTTTTCAGATAAACGGGCCCGGGAATGTTTGTTATCCCGAAAAATACTTTGGAGGCGTTCCCAAGCCTGTTGAGCAGTAGAATCAGGTTCCAGGATAGTGTGAAGAAGATCGTTAGAGATAGTGCCGTAGATCCACTGGAGAACGATCGCATCCAAGCGGGACCAAAGGGTCGTATCAGCATCAGCGGCCTTATCCTTGTCAGTCGGTGTAGGGACCGACGGTGGTGGTGGAGGAGGAAGGATATGGTGGATGACTTGATAGGCACGACAGTGAATCTTGAAAAGCTCCGCCCAAGAGGAGTATTGCCCTTTTTCCATATCAAGGGTGATTGGAATAAAGTTGCGGACGTTGGAGACCGCAATGGCCGAATGAAATTTAGAATCCGTCATTGGAAGAAAGCGGCGGTAGGAGAGGGCAAGAGTGCGGCGGCTATAGAGTAATCTAGGGTTTGGGCTCGTGATACCATGTAAGATTATAATTCTCTGTGTATTAAAATCATAATCAATAAAGTATATATACAAACCTGAAAGGGTAAACTAGGAAACTACCTAAACTACAAAGGAATACAACACTATATACACAAGGAATATATACAAGAAAATAATCCTAACTCTAATAATATGGATCAAAATTTATTTGTTTTTCCGATGCAATAGAAAAGAGATCTTAAAATATTTTTTATATTAATTGCAACAATTACATACCTAATATTTCTGACATTTCAAAAACAGTTCTCCAAAAAGTGCTACAAGCTTCTAATATTTAGTAAGTAAGAACAATATCTTAATCAAAAGTTGATCTATGATACAAACATCTTATTGTTTGAACAATGACAAATATTCTTTAAAGCTTTAATTTTTTTATAGTAGGCCTCTCTTGATGTTCGAATAATTAGTTAATTACATAATTACCTCAAATTTTAAAAGCATTACAAAAGGACATTATATTTTTACGTCATTTTGAAGCTTCAAATGGTATGCCTACAATCTTTAATAGATCAAAAGATTTATGTAAGGAGAAAATTAAGGAGGTGGAAATGTAATTATTATATTCATCCTTTCATGATTTGCATATGTATCAGCTGTATTGAAAAAAAAAAAACAGAGTATAGTATTTTCAATAATTGCACAAGATACAAATTCGTAAGGTCGTTGCTGGGTCTAGTCTGTGTGCTCATGCGGGCATTAATTGTTGGCTTGAAACTTTCATGTGCACTGTTTGGCCACCAACATCAATTGCCATTCATCATCGTGTTTGTTTCTTCATATTCATTTTTGCAACTTTTTAACACAACATGAATTTTACCCTCTATTTCACTTGCCCTTTTTCGAGGTTTTGTTGAGGATATATTTTCACTAATATATTTCTCTTGTTAATTTAGGTTAATTTTGTCGTTGGTCCTAATTTTAAGTCAGAATCATCAACGTTCTAATCAAATATACTCTTATTAAATAGTTACGAGTTGTTTAACTTACTAATTAAATGAACTTAAGTAACATGACCCATTTTCAACCATACACTCACAAGTAAATAACACTAATATATATCCGACAAAACTTTTAACACATAAAAAGGCTAACTTTTGTAACTAATTCCTCCGAATCAACCATTCCAAAAAAGGGATAAATAGATTTTACCACACACCCCAAGCCATGCCAAAGTTTAGAAGAAAAGAACATTTGTATAAGTACTATGATTTTGTTACTTAAAAGCTTCAAAAAGTTTTTAACAAATCTTAAATCAGCATCAAGCTTAGGAAATAGAAAATAAACAAATTACAAATTTTAATACACTTGTGATTAATATTTAGGATATCTATAAAGCTTAATTACATTTTATTCATAGTTCGGTTGCATAATGAGATCCGCACACATCCTACCACTTTCTAACATTATTTCTCAATTTCCTGTTAAATTGAGTGTTTGACTATAACAATTGTTAAAGTTGTGATGTAGGACAAGAACCCCCTGATTTTTGGTATTTTTGCAGAAGAAAAAGGCCCGAACGAAAACCTCCGTATCTTTTGATCCAATGCCCCGTTTTAGGCCCATAAAATATCAAATCGAACGTCATTGAATTTTCCACAACCTAGTGCGAGAATAAGGCCCAATATAGGACGTTTAGGGTTCCTGCGCAGCCTTACAGTTTCACGTCGTTTTTTTAATTTTCATGTTTTTCCTAATTTGTTTAGGACTCTTTTTTTATTTCCTTATTTTAAATTAGGGTTTCCTAGAGACTATAAATACATTGTTTATTGTTATTTTTCAGTATCTTTTGATCATTATTAATAAAATAAAGGATTTTATTCTAATTTCTGGTGGATTCCAGTTTGTTTCTGGTGGATTCCAGTGTTTTTTCGTCGATTACACGTTGGTGTGTCGATTGCACGTTTCCGTTCTGTGTCAAGTGGTATCTAGAGCGAGGATTTGCCTTGTTTAGATGGCTAGGAGAGGTATGAAGGTAGAGTTTTCCGATGACGTTGGTCAAAGGAGCTTGGATGCTGAAGATCTGAGACGGAAGTTTCGAGAGGATCTAGCGCGGACCACAACAAGGTTTGAGGCGATGATTGAGCAGTTAAATAACACCCTGCAAAACTAGACCTTGAACCAAAATCCTAACGTGGATCAAACCATCGTTAGGAACAAGAACCAAATCACCAACCAATTTTATGGCGATATGGAGAATAATAAAGTTCGAGCCAATATCCCATCGTTCTATGGAAAGTTGCAAACTGAAGATTTCTTGGATTGAATTTCTGATGTTGAACAATTTTTTGAATTCAAAGAATATCCTGAAGATCGAAAAGTAAAATTGGTGGCTCATAAACTAAGAGGTTTTGCTGCTGCTTGGTGGGAGAAAAAGAATATCGATAGGAGAAGCAGAGGCAAAACACCAATACTTTGGAGGAGAATGAAGCGGATGATGATGAATCGGTTTCACCACACAATTATGAGCAATATACTTTTCGGAGCTACCAACATTGTTTCCAGTTCAATCAATCGGGAGGTGATTTTAAAATTCGGGATGAGATCTCACAAAAGGTTGTCAATTTGGTAGAGGAGAAGAACGAAGATACCTCTGAGCAAGGTAATACATGCGAGAATTTCATTGAAAATTGTGATGATAATGCTAATGATAATTTGGGGTTTTTTTGCAAAATTAGTCCTCTAACTTTACTCTTTTGCATAATTGATCCTCTAATTATTTTAATAGCAGAATTCGTCCTCTAACTATCCAGCCCTTGCAATTGTAGTCCTTTGACGATGGAATATTCTAATATTCGCCGAAAAATGTCACGTGACCAGCACATGATGTTTTAACAGGGGTATTTTGGAACTTACACGCAAGTTCTCACGTGAGAGAAAAATCGTGGTGCAAAACATGATTTTTGAAAAGTTGAAACACAATACTGAAAATACAAAACATAACCCATTTAAACAAAAACAGATCGTCCCACACTTAGAAAATTTGTGAAAAAAAATTATCCCCCAAATGGAAGAAGACGAACCCTAATCCTCAAATCTCTAAACCTAATTCCCCAAATCGAAGGCTAATTGATAAATCCCCACACCTAATTCAGAAAAACGACGAAATCACGCCTGAATAACGAGGAGAGATCGTGACGAATTCTTTTGGAGACAAAGTTGAGGATAAATTAATCACAATGGTCGGTGCATATCGTGTTAGGGACATAGAAGAAAACGACTTACCTGCTCCACTCTATGGTATGCGTTTTTTTGCTGTTAATTTCTGATGTTTTGTATAGATTTAGGTACTTTGAGAAAAGACTGAATTTTTTGCGAGTTGTTAGGGTTTAGGGTTAGTTTACCTTAAGCTACGGGTAATTTGATTAAGAATCCCTAATTTTGCTGTAAAAGCCCTATTAACGTAGAAACCCTAATTATTCTGGAAATCACTAATTATCGCAGCAAAAAGCCCCTAATTGTCGTAATCCCTAATTATCATAAAAATCTTAATTTTGGGCAAAAATCCCTAACATGTGTTCTGTTCTTTATGTTTATGTATAACTTTTCACACAAAACTAAGATGGGCTTTGCATTAGTTTCCTTCTGCAAGTGTTGCCTTTTGTTTCCTTATATTCAACTTTGATGTATCAGTACAGGGGCTTCACTTCATTGTTAGTTTTGGTTAGTTATAGAATATTATGACTATAAGCATACTTTAGTTGCAGACAGAGATATGTTCACTGTTTACATTAGGAAGCTTTACTAATGTCTCCATGTTTTTCTATTATTGAATAACCTATAATCTTTTGAAAAATCCTAACTGTAATGTAAATCTTAATTTTGTTAAAAACCACAATGTGCATAAAAAAAGTAGATTTCATTAATGGCTTATATATAAAAATACTTTATACTTAGAGTTTTATAATCAATGTGTTGTGTCATTAATTAGAATTAGTTGATTTCATAGTTTATATTTATAGTTTGATGTTTGGTTATTGCTTCTTTAATGTTGTATTAGTGATGTAATATTAGCTAAATGTCATATTTACAGTTTTTTGACAAAGATGTTGTCTAATTTGTGGTCTAAATGTTGATTGCATTCTTTGTCAACAGAATTTTGTGATTTGTCGGCGACAGATAGATTACAATATGGAGGAATAATGACCCGCTATCCACGATTAAGCTACGTATGAGGTGATATTCGTGTCGCAGACCATGTTGATAAACACCAATTTACAATTGGGGGTTTAGTCAAAATTTGTAAAGAAGCAGGCATAAATGGAGTGAGTGGATTTTATCTTAGAACTAACAATGGCCAGTTAAAGTCAGTTTTAAGTGATATTGATCTGAGTTTTGCCTTCACACATTTGTTGACATATTAGAATCGAGATAGGGTTCTACATGTTTATGTGGATGCACAGGCAGATGAGGTGTTAGCTACGTCTGTTGAAAACAAAGAAAATAGAAATGTGGCGGTGGATGAAGATGAGGATGCTCATCTTGAATATTTTTTAGAAAGTGAATTTGAGGTAAATAGTGACACAGATGCAGTAGTTGAGCTAGAAACCAACCGGGAAACTCAAGAAAACAAAGAAGAAGGTACTGATGCAGATCAAGAAAATAGAGGGGGAGGTACTGAGGCAGATCAAGAAAAGAGAGGGGAAGGGACTGAGGCAGATCAAGAAAATGAGACGGTTAGGGCCGTTGAAGTAGAAAAACAACATGTTGGGAATGAAGGGGTTGAGGATGGATGCACTGATGATCATGAAGAGGTCTCTAAGGGTGTGAGGAAGATATTGTGTTAACTGGGGCTGACTTTACAAGTGAGCCAGAGAATGAAGATGAGGAAAATCCAACCAAATATCCTGTTTTTATTGAAGAGCGCGTGATGACACCTAGCCTTGATGTAGGGTTACAGTTTCCTACAAAAGAGTTACTAAGAAGGTCCATTCACTCTCATGCGGTCAATACCCAAAAGAGGATTAAGATAACAAAAAATGATAAAAAGAGACTGCATGCAAAATGTACTGGTGTTGTTGGGTGTCCATGTAAACTACACGCCATAATAATTCCAGGTGACACGACGTATCAAATTCGGGAGGTTAACAAGAAGCACAAATGCCTTCCTGTCATGAACATATCAAATCTGAAATCAAGGTAGATTGGCGAGAGATTTGTTGATCTTTTTAGAAGTGACCCTAAGAGGAATATGGAAGGGTTCAAGCACGATTCCTGCAGAATCTTGAATTGTAATGTCTCCATGCACCAGGCATATAGGGGTAGAAAATATGCTTTGCAACTTATTCATGGGTCATCTGTCGAGCAATATTCATTGTTGTGGGATTTCATTATTGAAGTGAAGCGGACTAATCCAGGTTCAACTTTGATTATGGGCACAGATAATGTGGATGGTAGAAATGTATTTCATAGATTTTACATGTGTTTGGGTGCTTTGAAGGAGGGATTTTCATCGGGGAGTCGACCCGTTATTGGGATAGATGGATGCTTTTTGAAAGGTCCCTATAAGGGACAAATGCTTACTGTTGTGGGTATTGATCCAAACAATAATATCTACCCAATAGCTTGGGCGGTGGTGGAGAAAGAGAATGAGGATACATGGAGTTGATTTCTGAACACTTTGAAGAATGATTTAATGATTGAAGAGACTTAGTAGTGGACAATTATGTCTGATAAGCAGAAGGGACTCATAAATGCTGTTCAGGAGATCTTTCCGGGATGTGAGCATCGGTTTTGTGTTAGACATCTTCACGGCAACATGAATGAGGCTGGTTGGACAGGGATTATTTTCAAATTGAAGTTATGGGGTGCGGGCAAATCTACTACAGAGGCCGAGCAAGAACAAGCTATGGTGGCGTTGATAGGTTGGGACTTGCAATTAGCACAGTGGTTTGCCGACAAGCCACCAAATCAATGGTGTAAGTCTCATTTTAGGACATACCCGAAGTGTGATATGGTGTTGAACAATGGGTGTGAATCATTCAATGCTGCCATTCTGACGGCAAGAGAGAAAGGTATTCTCAGTATGATACGAATGGATGCATGTCTACGTGATGAAGAGGCATAAAAAAATAGAGATAGAGCGAGGTACAATTGGAAAGGAAAGTTGTGTCCAAAGATTAATGAAATATTGAACAAACAATGCATTGACTTAGGCAATTGCAACCCAATCAAATCTGCTGAAGACATTTACATGGTCGAATGTAGCGGCGGGACTTTCTCTGTGAACCTTCATCTTCAGACTTATGGGTGTAGAAAGTGGGATTTGTGTGGTATCCCGTGAGTGCACGCTATGCGTGCAATTGGCTCACAAGGACTTGATGTTGAAGATTATGTCAATCGGTGTTACCACGTTGACACTTACAAGGATGTGTATGCTCCAATTGTTTTTCCAATAAATGGATGGGCCCTTAGGAGAAAATCTACAGATATCCCACTTCTACCGCCGATTATCGTTCCCACAGTTGGCATGCCACAAAAATTGAGAAGACCTGAGGCAGATGAGCGAATTGAGAAAGGTAAAAAGAGACGGGGAGGACAAAAGAAGCCCACCATTACTCCTAAAGGCACTCTAAAGAGGTATCAACGCACTTGTAAGTGTCGAATTTGTGGTGAAGAAAGGCACAACGCCAAAACCTGCAACAAGAAGGACCTCATTGCGAGTTTTGTTATTCTGTTGCCATATTGTTTGAAGTAGTTGGTAATTAGATTTGTAATATTTTCTATAAAACTGAATTTCTTTTGTTATCAGGTTGATCATGAAATAAATGAAAATGTGAGTGGCACTCAACATACACTGATAGATGATGATGGAATCCCAACCCAACAGTCCACTCCAGGGGAAGGATCTTCAAGCCAGAATCAACGCCAACGTCCGAAAAAGTTAAAACCTACTGTAAGTGAAAGTAATTGAAAAAACATCTTCAGTTTAATATTAAATCTATAGACTAAATCGTGCTCCAATTATTACAGAGGAAAGAGAAGAGTAAAGCAACTGCTTCAGCTCCATTTAAGCCACCTTCAACGATTTCGAAGCAAAAAAGGGTTCCTATGTCTTTCCAAAGCATGGCGGCTGCACAGGCAAATGTAATATAACCTAACTTTTTTCTTTATTTTCTTTGTACAATGTAGTGCTGGAAATTAATTCAACTTTAACCTTTTCACATCATGGTTTCACAGGTTTTTGGGAAGGCTCCAGAGAGTGTTAAAACCTCAAGGCCTATGTCATTTCAACAAACTTCCATAGAGGTTCCAACACCCACCACAACCAACCCAAACACGAGTTTGTTTCAAACCACAACCCTTGTCCAACAACACGTGAATGAAATAGGTGGGAGTCAGAGTGTTGGACATGTTGGACCTGTCAATTTTGTGGGAAACACTATCAAAATGAAGGTGGAGCCGAGGCCCAAAAAGGATAAGGGTGGGAAGAAAGGAAAAAAGTAAATTTAATGTTAGACTGTTTTGCTAACAACTTTGATGGAATTGTCGGTCTGTTTTGATGGATTGTATAGCCTACTGTGATGGAATTGTTTGGTTGTTTTGATAAATTGTTTAGGCTGTTTTGTTAACTGTTTTGATGAATTGTTTAGGCTGTTTTGTTAACTATTTTGATGGAATTGCCAGGCTGTTTTGATGGATTGTATAGCCTGCTTTGATAGAATTGATGATAGGCTGTTTTGATGGATTATTTAGGCTGCTTCGTTAACTGTTTTCATAGAATCTAGAATTGCCAGTTTGTTTTGATAGATTGTTTAGGCTGCTTTATTCACTGTTTTGATGGATTGTATACTGGCAGGTTTTTATTAATTGTTGCTACATGTGACTGGTTTTGATGTGAGATTAATTGTTGTTCCCTTTTCTGATGGATTGTTCAATGTTTTCTACATCATCCTCGGGATTTTACGCATCCCTTTTGTGCATTTGATTTGTACAGTTTATGCATCATCCACTCTGGTTTACTCGTTCTCTTTACATGTTTCGTACAGTTTATGCAAATGTTTGGAGTTTTATAACTTTAAAGTAAGTAAACAATAAAAGCACTAAATTACGTGAAGTGGTGTTAAACTTTACCAATTCAATTCCCACCACAAAAGCAATCATCCTAAATGACAATATTATTACATACAATTCAAGTATGTCATTTAACAACTTCCAGCTGACTACATCAACACAACTAACTGAATTGATTTTTATTTCATTAATGTACAAATGACAATCAAGAAGCCCACCCAAGTTACAAACATCACACGAGTTATGAAGGCAATATGCTTCTCCAAGCAATCATTTCTCTTTTCTAGTTTGTCATTCTTCTTCTTCATACATAACTTCTCCTTCTTAAACCAATCCGTCAAATCGTCAATCCTTGAATTTGTAGACTCCATACAAGTGGTTAGTGCTTCAATACTGTGCATCAATTTTTCAACATCATTTTTCATGCTGTCATCATTGTAGTGTTGTCCCAGTGAATACTTCGTGGTAGTCTCACCTTTGATAGAGTCTTCCCATAAAAAAAATCCACAACCTTTACTCCGCGGCACAAAATATCAACCAATGTTTATCCAAGTTATATAACCAATATAATCATTTTACAAAAATAAATTAAAATAAAACTACCTATTATATAATAAGACTTGATCGTTTTACAAACAACAAATTAATATAAAGCTACTGATAAACATGCAGATTGGGTATATAATAAGACATGATTACATATAACAAGACAAATACCTAAAACAGTTGGTGTAGCTAACCTAATTTCAAAATTATAAAATATAAAAATTGGCCTAATTTCCAATAGTTTGTAATTAGATTGATCAAAATCCATCAGCTCAATTTTATCAATTTACAACATTTGATAACAGAGATTAACAGATAATTAACTCAAAATCATGAAAAACAAGCACATACTTTAATTAAAAGAAAACATTACTCCCGTAATGAATTAAATACTAAAATTTGTACAAACTGCAAATATGATTGAGATTTTACATTAAGAGAGATTTTCACAAAATTGACAGAAATCTAACCGTAAAACTTCAACAGAGATTAAATACACATCTGCACACACAAATTACCTTAGGCCCGTAGTTAGAGCATCCGTAAAACCATTTTCTATTGTTGGATTTCGTAGTCGCCATCCTATAGCTCGAGACCTGACCGCAAAAACACTTCACACACGACTTTTGGGACGAAGAGGACGACATAGATGAGAGCCCTTTCAATTAAAGACAGCGGACGGTGTTTACAGACGGTGAAGGCGCAAAACCACTCTCAATTTACCAAAACCTGAATTCAATTGGGTATTTGGGTATTTTAGGGTTAGGGTTCTTCAATTTGGGGATGAATTTGGGGGTGTATTGTAATTTTAAAGGAAGTGTTTAGGTCTATAATAGTTGGGCGAAAATACAGAGGGAATGCGATTTTGCCAACTGGCATTTATCGCACGTAAGAAATATATATATATAAAAAAAAAGAAAAAAGAAATTTAATTAAATCCGGCGTATTCCGTCGGAGGAGGACTACAATTGCAAGGGGTGGATAGTTAGAGGACGAATTCTGCAATTAAAATAATTAGAGGACCAATTCTGCAAAAGGGTAAATTTAGAGGACCAATTTTGCGAAAAACCCTGATAATTTTGATAAAAGTTTCAATGAAAAATTAGATGAGATTTCAGATACAGTGTAGATGATAATTCAGATAAATTTTCATAAGATATATTATATGACATTGTTGATGAAAAGTCCGAGGAATTAGACAATGAAGCACCAAATTATTCATTAGTATCTTTGGTGACTTTTGAAAGTGAGTTAGGGATAACTATTACGGTAGCCAAGGAAGTTCCCAAGGTTCAAGTTGATGTCGAAGCAAGACTTGAGGTAAAGAATGAGAAGCACAAGAAAATGGAGAGCATGGCGAGACAACAAAAGAGGTTCAAAGTAGGAGATCAATTGATGATTTTTCTGAGGAACAAGAGTTCATATTCAAATATAAACTCGAGGTCGAGTTTTTTTGAAGTGGGAGGGACTAATGTAGGACAAGAACCCCTGATTCCGGGTATTGTTGCAGAAGAAAAAGGCCAACACGAAAACCGTCATGTCTTTTGATCCAGTGTTCCGTTTTAGGCCCATTAGATATCAAATCGAACGTCGTTGAATTTTCTACAACCTATCGCGAGAATAAGGCCCAATATCGGACGTTTACGGTTCCTGCGCAGCCTTACAATTTCGCGTCGTTTTTTTAATTTTCATGTTTTTCCTAATTTGTTTAGGACTCTTTTTTTTTTTTCTTATTTTAAATTCGGGTTTCCTAGAGACTATAAATACATTGTTTATTGTTATTTTTTAGTATCTTTTGATCATTATTAATAAAGAAATGATTTTATTCCAATTTCTGGTGGATTCCAGTTTATTTCTGGTGTATTCCAGTATTTTTCCATCGATTGCACGTTGGTGTGTCGATTGCACGCTTCCGTTCTGCGTCAAGTTGATTGGTCTACTTGGGTAAAACAAATTGAAACTTAAACGAATAGAAGTGCTACTTGTAAAACCCGAGTGACTAAAGTATGCTTGAGGTCTAATTTGACTGATCAAATATGCATTTTTTCCTTCAGAACAATATATTAAATTTTGAAAATTGTGTAAAAACTAGTTTTTAGCGTTAGTTTTATTTTCTTTACATTTTTATTCGATGAAGTTTTTTAGTTTTATTCAAGAATAAAAGATCTTCCAAATATTATTCAAAATTACTTTTGGTTTCTCAACATTTTTTATTTTGGGGAAAACTTGTTTTTGAATTAATAAACTCCTCATTTGTAAACTATAAACTTAGAATTACCAATACAACTATAATTCACATAGTTATAAATATAAAAAAATACTTGTAATGAATTGTCGAAATTGTACTTTCGGGTGCTAATTATTAATTTTTGGGTTTGAGATCAAATGTGATGACAAGTTTCAAAATCTAAGACTACCTTGATTAAAGTATTTCTATAGGACCAAATGTGATGAAAAATTTCAAAAGTTGATCTTAGTAAAATTCTATTGGACAAAATATGGTAATGAGTAGTTCTATAGACCAAAAGTGAAATCTTGCCAGAAATTGATTTCGAGAATCCCTTCTTTTTGCAACATAAACTGATTTTTTTGTTTTTGTTTTGAAGAACTGATTTATTCTTTCGTAATATGTGACCGAATGTACTTATAAAAATCAATCTGAGCCATCATAACTCTATAAACTTTGTTATTCTATTTTCGACATAAGCAAAAAACCAAATTTTGTGATTTTCATATATATGCATATAAAAAGAAAAGAAGATTATTATTTAGACATTCCGTCATCATCATCTAATAAACAAAAAATCAAATAGTTCTGAAATTACACGAAAGTTGTTTTCTTAGGCGAATATAATAAAGCTCAAGTTAATGAGTTCAAATTAAATCCAGCTTTTCATCAAAGAGCCCTAATTATACGAACAAACCCAAATCATTATAATTATTTGCAGATTCAGATTTAGGTCGTCGTACGAGTATTCATCGTTGATACGGGGCCGTAAATTCATCGGCCCCAATTTTCCCCCAAATTTGCACTCAAAACCCTAATTTTCCATTTAAAAAAAAAAAAATGGAATCTCAAGAAGAATCAACAAAGGAGAATTACTCATCAGCTGAAGCAGTTCTGCTTGGAGCCTTAGCACCTGGAGTCAACGTCAGTAAAAAGAACAAAAGATTCTCACTTTTATTTTTTCAAATTCTTTGAATCTAAATTCAATTTTTTTTTTTAACATAAAGATTTGATCTTTAGCTGCTAATAATTTCAGGGTCCCACATGGAACACGTTAAAGATTGCATTTTTGATGCTGGGTTTGTGTCTTGCTACGATGCTGGGCTTAGCCTTCTCCGTTAGTGACCCTTCTTTGATTTTTCACATCACGTTCCTTGTTCTCATCACAGGGACACTTTTCTTGCTCCTCACCAGGTATATATATTTATATATGTACTATCATCTTGCTTGTTTTATGTTGCTGTGGATTATATTGAAATGAGATCTTGTTTTGGTGGACTGTAGAATGATTTTTTGTGAATTGGGGTGTAGAATATGTGGTGATAGTTGGAGCCTAGAGTTTGGTTTAGTTGTTGGGTTTTCCTCTTATGATTCATGCTTATGGATTCTACTCGATTTGTTTGAAGTTGTGGATTATGGGTTAGTGGACTTCCCAGGTTTTAGTGATTATAAGAAGACGTTAATTGGGTGTTTGAGATATTCGGGAATCTTGATAAGAAAATGGAACAGGGTGGTGCATATTCACAACAGGTGATTTTGGATATGAAAATACTTCTATGTCGGTTTGAATTCATTAAACCACTCAAGAGTGTTTGGGAGATTAAGGAAAGCATCAAGTTTGTAAAGTATGAGATGAGGTGTGCAGAATATTTGTTTTGAATAAGACTTGACCTCCAGCAAGAGTGATGTAGCATGTGACTATAATGAAAGAAACGGTGGCAGAGTCGATATATGAGGTAAGAAAAAGCATAGGTATTGCTTGAGGTGGTAATACATCGAAGAACATATAATGACACAATTGATAAACTCAAGTGATAAAAGTCATAGGCTTTATGAGAAATGTATCTTAAGGAAAGAGACCACTATCAAAGATTGACAAAGCTTAGTGGCAGATATGTACATGGGGAGATACTCGAGTAGTAGAACTCGTTGAAAGTTCACAATTTTACTCTAAGAGTGAGAGAGGGGTATTTATGGCAAGTTTATTGAAATAGAGTCATTGAAATCTGTGATTGACATAACTATAGTTGTGAAGAATATGAAGTAGTCTCTTCGATTGTGGAAGATCAAATTTCAGCTGAAGATCTGGAGGATAGGTAGGATCATATCTCTCCTACCTATGCCCCTGTCTGCGGCTGAAAATTAATCTTCGATATGGATGGTGTTGTGAATGTACTATCAGACAACAAATTATGCATTATGATTTATGATAAATATTGTGGAGATATTTGAAATTGAGTTCAAAGAATAATAGTGTTGAAATAAAATTGCTTAATGAGAAGCAAGTGACAATCAAATAAAATTTAAAATTAAATATTAAAAGTAATATTTCAATATTTAATCAATTATTAACACACATGATTGAATCATGCGGGTAAGTCTGAATCACGCGGATAAAGCTGAATCACGTGGTTAAGATCAAATCATTTTGATCTTATCTTGACTCGCCTTGGTTGTAGTTGACAATACACCTTTTCTTCACTGTCTGTAAATAGAGGCTGCTATACAGTGGAAAGAGCATCCAAAAAAATAAAATTTAAGAACATTCTTAGGCATTTCATAGAGTTCTTCTTACTATACAAGGGTTCGATAGAGGAGCTTGAAGTGGTAGCCGGACATATTAAGCGTAAGGGGAAGGAGTTACACCTCTGTCTTGTCCAAAACTTCATCTACGACCCGTTTGAGAAATGACTGGTATCGAAAGTTCAAACAACACCATTGCGAATGTGGAGACCCCACAAATGAAAGCAAGCGGTACTAAGGCTGTTTTGATGGTTATGAGAACCATCATGTCTTACTCTCAACTTGAGAAACCTGAAAAGTTTAAGGGTCCAACTTCAAATGTTGGCTAAGTAAAATGTTGTTCTTTTTAACAACTTTGAGCTCGTAGTGGATAAAGAGGAAGTTAAGATACAACAATTAAAATCAACTATGAACAACAACGTCAACCCAGAAAAATATAAAGATTCTCAGCAACTTTAAGAAACCTCAAAATAGGTTTTTGGTAAACTCCAGCAGATCTGAAGATAACAGAAGCTTTAAGAAATATGGTGAATGAGTAAATTTAAACACAAAAAGAATTGATTATTGAGCTTGAGATTCTTAGATCCTGTGGCGTTTAAATCTAAAACAACAACAATCACAAATTTCAGTTTAATGAGCATAAACATGTATTGCCAGATTTAATAACAATTATAAACATGTATATAAACTAAGAATAAACTAAAAAACTTAGACAACAAATAAACAAGGAAAACCTCAAAAGGATTTTAGATGAATGTTTTGACGATACAAAGGTTTAACCCTTCCCCCTTAAGCTCAATATTTTCGACTATCGCTTCAAGTCCTTGGGGACATTGAATTCCTGAGCTAAAACATCCTTCCCCATAGAACAAATTTTTGTGAAATTGAAATTGCCCCATAGAATAGAGGTGTAACTCTTTCCCCTTGGGTATTTTGCAGAACTTTAAATGTCTGCCCATGAAATCCCTAATAATGTTTTTAAATTTTTTATTTTTTGGAGATGCATTTTTCCACTGCATATAGGTCTCTATTTATAGTCTATTTATAGGCAGAGGAGAACTGTAATTGCAAACTACAATCAATGGGAGTCAAGATAAGGATAAAAAAGATTTAGATCTTATCCGCGTGATTTGATCTTATCTACGTGATTCAGTCTTACCCGCGTGATTCAGTCTCATCTGTGTGATTCAATCTTATAGCGTGACAATTTCTTTTTTTATAATTGATTAATATTTAATTTTAAATTTTATGAATTGTCACTTGTTTCTCATTAAGCAATTTTATTTCACATATTCTTATTATTTGGACTCAACTCCAAGTATCTTCAACAAGTAGTTCCTATTGCGTGTTTGTTGATGCCTTCGGAGCAATTTAGGAATTTGCTTCGGTTTTAGTTTCACTTTGTTCTTATGTCATATTAAGTTTTTACTCAAAGTGTTATCATGATCGAAGGATGCATGTTGTTGCTACTATATGAATTCTTATGGTGTCAATTAGGCATATCCTACCCTTACCCTAAAATTAGCCACCGGGTTTAGACTCCAACCTAGAGTAGGTAAATGGAACTTGCTATATAGTTCTTGAGCAATACCTACCAAGAGCAAGATTTTGGGAAAAAATGTAAGATAAATATTAAATGGTCTTTATTTGACTGTATCTTTCCCTAATTGTGGTCTAATATTTGTTAATCTTATAAGAAATTGGTTATTTATTATTTTGATATGATTAGAGTTATTTCTTATTAATGCTCATCTTTGATAGACGGATAAGATTACGTTTTATAATTACCTTAACTGGAACTTGGTCGTCCCTTCTCCTATATATATTTGCTTTAGTCTATCATGAAGCATACTCAAGAAAACACATAAATTAGAGGTTATAGGCTGGGAGGGAGAAACCAAAACCTCCGCTAAACCATAGGTAGGTGGTTTGATCATTTGCTAGAAGATCAGAAAATATAGGTGACCACAATGAACGGAGGTATCCCTAAGATTTTGAACAACATAATCATCACAAAAATAAAACAGTAAATAAAAGAGATTGTGGAGTACCTCCATTCATCGTGGCCGGAATAGGTTATGATCTACGTGTAGATGATCAAACAACAAACTACTTTAGCAGAGGTTTTGGGTTCTCCCTCCCCAACTACAACCTCTAATTTATGTGTTTTATTGAGTATGCTTTATGATGGGCTGAAGCATATATTTATAGGAGGAAGGACCAAGTTCCATTTAGGGTTAATTTTAAGACATAATCTTATCTACCCATTAAAGATGACCATTAATAGGAAATGACTATAATCATACAAATAACCAATTTATAAGATTAACATATATCCCAATAGAGATTCCTATTAGACCACAATCCGGAAAAGATATGGTCAAATAAAGACCATCCATAATTATCTTACAAAAAGACCTTTCAACTTTTGATTTTCTATGTTCTTTTGTTGCAAGCATGTAATTCTTTTGGTAAGGCAGGGTGCATATTCCGATCAGTTTGCCTCCATAAGTAATTTAGTATATGCGGCAGTGTGACCTGTATGCTATTCTAAATGTTTGCATGATACGTGTAGTTGTAGCAAACTGTTTTGCCTCATTTGTGGGTTAAGTTTTTGTTATATACCTTTACAGCTTTACTCCTCTGATCACTGTTAAGCATCAACAATTAAAAACAGAATTGAACAATGTTGAATGAAACAATAACTTGACTTTTTTCAGTAGATTGGATGATGCCTCTTTTATCTTATGAGCTTAAATATGAGTGGTTCATGACGAGTGTAACTGTAGACTAAGGCTGCGTATCTAATCCATAAAAGGTCTTACAAGCATTATAACTTGTTTTGTAGCATTTTTGTAGACTCTGAATAATTATAAAGTTCACTACAGAACATATAAATAGGCTTAAAATAGTTGGAGGTGTAGGGATGTTTATTCCAGCAAGCCCGTTTTATGCCTTTTGTACCTAGTTTATTGACTAACGTTCCAACTTTAAAACATCTAGAATATGCAGCCTAAAGAAACTAGTGCACTTGGAACTTTAATAATTGTAATCTCTCTTCTCACCCTTGCATCTGTGGTGTTGTTAATTTCTCAGTATGTCACTTATTTAATTTGAGTCGTTAAGTTTTCTTTTTGTTGTGACTGACCGCGGTTGAATCAAAGACCATGCTTGTGATAATAAGCTTTTCTATTTTGTAGGTTCCTTTCAGAGACTGGCCTTGTCTCAGTTGAACATCAAATGAAGGAGATGGGCTTAGGACCCAAAAATGTTCAGGATGGAAGCAAGAAAAGCGATTAATTCAATTTCGATCAATCCTTCGTGCCGTTTCAGATGGATAAGACCTCATATACAAGTTCACTAACAACTGATTTCTACGTGAAAAACATGTATGCAACTCCCAGCTCCCAAGCGAGGACATAAAGGGGAAATGCAATGACTATTAATTGTTGTCTAAATTCTTCCCGTTTGTACCATAGCATAGTCTTCATCCTTTAGCAACCAAGTACCAGGATTGAGAAAGCTCGATTCGCCTTGCATCATTCTTCCATTGTTTTATTGCTCCTCGAGCCATCGGTTTTGGACTTGATGAAGCAGAGGCACGAGCTGCATGGTAATTTGCGATGAGAGAACTTAATTTATTCTTGTTTGTAGATTTTGCTTTGAGATCAATGCACTCCTAATTTGGAAAACATTTACGTAGATCAGGTCTTGGTCACAATTTTATGATGTATTCAAACATTCTTAAGATACATTCGCAAAATTTTATCCACAAGTTCTATAAACCTAGTTTAGGTAACGTATTTTTCTGGAGCATACCAACTTTTGGGTTCCCGACCTCTTGTACCGATGGAACTTGATTCATTTCATCCAGATAAAAAGATGATTAGCTTCTTCAGATCAGAGAACTTTAACTTCTTTCTTCTCAAAGAATCCAGATAAATGCTTCTTGTTGATCAATTTCATGTTCTGGCACAACTCTTCGTAAGTTTGATAATAAGTAAAATGAACGCTCACAAATTTCTTGGAAGTTAAAAATAAATCTCTTTCATGCTCTAACTCAGCCTTAGAGCTCAAAATCAAGATTTCGTAGAGCCCAATACTGTTATTAATTTTATTAACTTGAAAATTCATTTTCAAGGGTAAATTAAGGATCATCGACAACCTGGCCATACTGATCAACTTAAGAAAGTTGTCACCAATACTAGTATTTATACTATTATTCCAGTGAAAATATAAAACACGGACTAAAATGCAATAAATTGTTATTTTTTGCATGTGAGCAGGATTTTATTAATAGGCAAATACCATCATTCACACGTGGCGTGGCTCATCACAGGTGTCGCATTATCACCTCGCCACCTTTCTGTTTTTCTGGCTCCTTAATTATAATTCTTGGATGCCATGCCGCAAGGAGAGTGAAGATAAATCCGCAAACGAAAGATTAATTGTATCTGTGTTGTGAGTATTGCAATAACATGGCAGCAATCTCTTGTATAGGGAAAAACACAACTATCATCAGCCTCTCAAAATCTTTCACCAAGATTAACACATCTCTCCATCTCCGTCCAAGAGTCTCCCGTGTTTGCTTTTCTTATGCTTCTAAATTCTCACAGGTACACATTGATACTCTTCATTTCTTGGAACTTTTTACTTTTGTATGATATTTTGCATTACAAAAAGCTAACAATAAAGTGTTTATTATATATATCTAGGGACTAAACGCGGCCGATGGCGATAAGGGACGGAGACGCAGCGTGCAGAATGCCGAAGGGGCTAATGAGAAGACGAGAGATGCCATTAAGAAGAGCAATGATGATAAGACTCGAGATACGAAGGATAGAGTAAAGGGGAACGCTGAGGTAGTGAAAAACAAGACGAAGGAGAAGGCTAAAGAAACCAAAGACAAGGCGAACGAGGCGAAAAAGATGACGAAGGAGAAAGCACGCGATATGGCTAACAAGACCGAAGAGATGAAGGAAAAGACTGTGGAAGCCGCCGGAAAGATGGCTGAAAAAACAAAAGAAAGCGCCGGCTATGCCAAGGAGAGGACAGCAGGGAAAGCAGCACACAAAACTAAAGAGTACGCAAGCGATGCCAAGGAGAGAACGGAGGGTGCAGCGGAGACGGTGGGTGAGAAGGCAAAGCAGACAATGCAGGAGGCGTGGGAATTGGCAAAGGAAACTGCGCAGAAAGTGAAGGAGACGGTGGTCGAGGCGACATCATCATCGCCAGCCGAGTATGATGTTGAAGATTATGTTGATGATCGCATCTTGAAGCCGACGAGTGAAGATTATGTTAATGATCGTGTCGTGAAGCCACCAACGATGAGAGCGCACAAAGGAGATACTAAGCATAAGGGGGAGTAGAACGATGTTAGTAAATGATGGTTATTTTTTGGTTCCCCCTCATGTGGAAATGATCAGTTTTATGTATCTAAGTTTCTAGTTTAATTCTCGTATTTGAAATAATTCTCCTAATTGGGGGTTTATGCCTGAAATAATCGAGCTATAGTAGTTCTAAACTTGTATTAAGTTTAGATATAATTTTCTTTTTACTTTTGATAACAATTGAAATATGAAATTGGCACTTGCTGTTTCTTAAAATAGTTCACATGCTACCTTGTGAACTTCTTCTCATTCTTCCATCCCATCAAAAGAAATGATATGTTGGGAATGTTAGTTATAACTAATCTCAGTATTCCTCCACAATATTGCATGTGTGTCGTGGTTAAGTATTTACATTATTAGATAGAAACGGTTCGTGTGGGTTGCGGGAGTTGAGAGCTATAGAGGTGGTTCATGTGGGTAGTAAGTCATGACTCGTGACAGCCTAACTGTTAGAGCAAGCAACAACAATTGTGTGTAACGACTTTTATCATGATGACCATGGTTCTTGTCGGTGGTGGAAGTCGAACACTAGTGACTGTTTCGCGCAGTGGCCAGTTGGGCCGGAGCCGTAGACAGGTGACTATGACGACGGTGTTGGGTGATGGATTGGTCGAGGTGATGGACCGATGGTAAGAAGAGTCGTTGCTGTTGGACTATGTTGGCTCAAGTGGAAAATTCGCTTCACACCCAGTAATATAACTTTGCAGCTCATTATCTTGGTGTTTGGGCAGGCTCCTATAAATAAATGGAATGCACTTGTAACTTGTCCTATTTCTCCTATATAGGACTCTCTCCGTAATGGTGGTTATCTTTATCCTTCATTCCTTTGCTGGATACCCTCTCTTAAATCTTTAGCTCGGCCTAATCTATTCACAAAGGAAAAGAACAAAGAAAAATCAGTAGCCTTGCTGCAAGGAATACGAAACAAATTTATACAAGTTATGAAAAAACAAAATCATTTCTGTATATAATTAACTTGCTCCACATTAAATTCTTTTTTCTCAAATAAACTTCAAATCTTATTCAGTTTCTAATTATATTCATTATACCCATCGTCCATAGAAGATTAAATTTAATCCTATATAAAAAGAATCAATTTCGACTTCAAGTCCGAGCTGGATACACTGTTTATCACGTTCAATTATGCTCGGCCTTCTAAATCTCTCGGCCCGAATTTATCTGTGACGATTTTAGAATTTATAATGTGGGTTAGTGGCTTGCTCGTGACCAAAACATCACTGGTTTCTGAATTTCGAGTATGGGAACTCCATTATTCATCAAAAAAAGAGTATGGGATCTCCACGGTCGACACTTCACAGTTCACTTATAACTAACTCTTTCATAGTTTTATTCTTTTTGAATCACTTATTTTTAAATATACATTAAACGACCCGTTGGTTAAATATTATGCATTTTAATGACTTTACACACGACGTTGCAATAGCTACACGCCACTATGTTCCCAAATCCCAAGTGTCAAAAATCCATGGCAGCCAACTTTACGAGAATTTTGACTTTGTAAATGATGAAAAAATTATACTTACTAAAATTATAAATTCTCCACCCTCTTTCTTTGGTAGGATAAATGTTACACACTTCCATCCGGACAAACTGATCCATTCAGATGGGTCACCAACAAGTAGCAGTAAAAGAATAAAGGGGAAACGAACCCCACACTACCCACTTACTAAATGTAGGTTCTACTAACTTTAATAATTTGTACCACTGTGCATTCGCATTACATATAGTAGTTTCACAGCCGAATCTAGGTGGCCACTTTGCCGCAAATTAATTGGCCACAATTTTTGTGATAAAATTACTGTCGGCAAACAAAAATCATTACTTCATCCAACTTACCGGAAAAGAAAAATAAAATGTATCTGTTTTAATAATTTTTTATGTGGGTTTTCACTTTCCAGCCATTTAGATAAAAGAAGTGAGGGTTGCTCATTGACAACGACAACCAAAACCAGGAAAAGAAGTTAGAGTGTGGGGGCACGTTTTAGGATTAACCAATGTAATCTTGACATTAAAGAGACGTCGACAATCAAAACTTTAAACTCAGTTAAAAGGGAAAGACTATATGAACCAAAAAAATTATGTAGCATCGACGCATGCATTCGCGTCAAGTTGAACACACGAATTCACGTCGGGCTCTCGCTCTAAAGAACACAACAAAATATTTTGGCTCGCAAACAGCAGAAAACTTGATCAAACTGTGTCTTGTGCAATACTTAAATATGATATATTGAATAACCATGCCATTTGAATGTCTAAGCAATAACTACTAACTTCTAAGCATCCATCATCCCTTACATGCCTGTGGTAATATTTCATACGTGCAACATGTAAAACTCTATACCCAAAAATGGATAATAGTTGTATCCGAAGCAAGGGCATTGGCGGGTGATAGAAATTGAAGCCCCATTATTTTTCTCCTCCAAAAGCTCCATTATTTCACCCCTTACAAGGGCCCTTC
Source organism: Misopates orontium (assembly GCA_946800315.1). Lineage (NCBI taxonomy): Eukaryota > Viridiplantae > Streptophyta > Magnoliopsida > Lamiales > Plantaginaceae > Misopates > Misopates orontium. The sequence goes on from OX326951.1 coordinate 4,951,136, forward strand.
TAAGGAGAGAAATAATTAGACTTCCATATCTATCAGCGGGCTAGATGTTGAATCAAAAAGCTTGAACTTGAAAGTACATGATATGTTCTTGTCTATAACATAAGTGACACGTGAATTAGCAGGAGATCGTCACACACCAAAAATGCATTTCTAACAGTACGCAAGAATAATCTCCCACACTAAAGTGATATTAAAACAACGAAAGTTCACCAACTTAGCCTACAAGTCTCTAACGCCCTTTCATCCCACAGCCAAGGAAAAAAGGAAAAAAAAAACACATATCCTGACTGTAACAATGTTTTTGCATTTAAAATTAGCAAGTGTACATAATAAACTGCTAAAGTATCCATTTTCTTACTAATCTTCAATTGAATATAAGGCAGGTTGTTGAAGCATAGCAAGTCATGATGTCTGGCCAATAATTCCTGATAATCACAATATGTCTCCAAAAAAATATGTAGGGTCTTGTTGACGTTTTTTTTTTTTTGTGAAATTGGGTCTTGTTAACGTTTAAATTTATAGGAAGGCTAGCTAAGGCCTACACGTGATTTTATTGTATTCTGGATCTCCTGGAATAATACAATGACCCCTACATATCAAAAGAATATTAACACATATTACATCAAAATCTTAACACTCCCACTACAATATACATTCAAGGAGGAAAAAAAAAAGAAAAAAAAAAAAAAGAATGGTACCTGTGGTCCTCATGTATTCTTGCTCTCCTTTTCACCATCTTTTTAACTCCACTTCCTTCACTTTCTTCATCAAGTTCCAATATAGTGAAGTAATGGGGTCGAGCAAAGAAGGAAAAATGATCATAACAGATGAGGAAGGTGAAGACGACGAAAATAGCAAGAAAAAAAGAGCGTTGACTCAGCTCGAGAAGGGAACATCCAGTGCAGGAGGATCAACAAATTGGTTTTGCCAGGTCGAAAACTGCACTTCTGATATGAATGATGCCAAGACGTATCATCGCCGCCACAAAGTTTGTGAGTTTCATGCCAAGGCTGCAGAGGTTCTTCATGCTGGAATACCAAAGCGCTTCTGCCAGCAGTGCAGCAGGTTTGATTTCCAAATATACAATTTTCTAGCTCCAATTTGTTTCTGCGTAGGATAGAGGGGTTTCAATCATATACTATTTTATCAGAGTCCCATACCTGAACAAAAATTAGCGAAGACAACAACTGACATAGCAAATAGAGAATTGCCAACAAGTCAATTAACTGATAAATAGGCTGAAGATTTGCTAAAACGTTCCAGAATTCTGGAAAATCCATATTCTTGTGCATCAAATAAAGAGACGTCACACAGATTTAAAAGATAAAAGATTTATAACATTGAGAAAAACTAATAAGCCACTGATTACCAAGGTGATTAACTCTGAAATGAACATCGAATTACGAAATATAGAGCAAAAGCATACTTTAAACTATAACAGAAAACCTGCGACTCTTATATATTGCCGGCCGCGATAATTTTTTAAGTAGTACTTCAAAGCGTTAAGTCTTAACATGCTCTCATTATATATTCAATTCTTCTCCAAAATCCATATGCAACCATGACTATATTTGACTTTATAATTAATGTGTACTGTTTACCAAAACCAGCTTCTTGACTCTAGTCAAGTTGACAGCTTCAAGACAACTCCATTACCTACATACTGACAAACAAACATGTCAATACCCATCAATGAAACAGAGCAACTACAGTCCTCCACCAGTTCCAAGTTCCCCCGACGAGAAAGAATAACCGACCATCAGTTCTTCACAAGCACATGAACATAAGAAATTCATCAAAACTGATTCTCCTCAACCATGATAACTTTAGTATTGCACATTATAGGCATAGTTGCAATCATCTGGACATCAAACCAATACAATTATAAGTTCGCATGGGACTACGTCTTAGAGTCCAACTTTGTGGGGTTTGAGGTAAAACTGATATAAAATTAAGAAATAGAATGTAACCTTTCAGTACCACCTTCATTTTCTATATATCATTTTCTGCAGGTTTCATGAGTTATCAGAGTTTGATGAAGCTAAACGAAGTTGTCGCAGGCGTTTGGCGGGACACAATGAGCGACGCCGGAAGATCACATATGATTCTCAATGAGAAGTGAAAAATTAAGTCAATCAATGGTTATGAGAAAGCATCACCAAGAATGGTCTCTATCTTCTGTCAACTGCTGGGATTCTCTTCAGCAAATATTACCTCTACCTATGTTAAACTACTTTAATGGATTGTGTCTATTTTATGCTTCCTTTTTTCGAACTTTTATGACTGAAGGTGCAACCATCTGCCTTAGCAATAAGGATGTACTGAGAACAATTTGTGGACTTCTGCTTTACAGTTCGTGGCTTGTTTATCTGAGTGATTAATGAACAATCTTATTCAATAGCAAAGAAGTGATATACTAAATTCCTGATCTTGAAATAAATAATTCAAAACATAAATGTCACGAGTAAGTTAAAACTTCAGACTTGTAATAGGAGCCAGAGCTTTAAAACATTTAACATTTCTTGTGGTACTTTTATGAGCTCAAAGGTGATATTCTGAAGATTAGAAAAAAGACATCCGAACATACCTATGGAGCTTCCCAATCAAGCACAGCTTCTGGCATGAAGATAATGCCTGCAACTGCGACAAACCAATTTCTAGTATATACAACAAAACTCAACCACTCCCCTCTAGAGTTTTAAGAGGCAATATATAGTTACAGCAGTACAGTTAGGCTCAACCACAAAATATTCAAGTCATTTCATACGTTAATTTCAACAGTCAATTAGATTCTAGAGTAGTTCCTTAAAACTCTGGTAAACACACAATAAGAGATATTACCGGTATCAAAATCTTGGTATGATCCTAATTCTTGCCAACTATTTGCTAAAGAAGTTTTAGTTCCCAATCTAGCTGATGATGCTTGACAGCTTAATAAATGGTTTTTGTACCATCTCTATACCATTTGGTTGTTGCCGCAAATTTCATGATGATGGATTGGACACAGTTGCCGGAAAGATGAGTGTATCAACCTTTCAGAGAACTCTGTCAATCCATCATATAAAGCCACTCTTAACAGGTTTCTTATATAAAATCCAACTCAGAAACACAAAAACATGAATACGAAAAAAGACAGAAAACAAGGAATGGAGTAGGGGAATGAACGGCAAAAAGTCCATACTAGATCACCCACAGTAGGAGTTATCTATGAAGGGCGCCTTCATTTTTTTCGGCATTCTGAGAATTCGTTACAGCACACAGCAAATATATCATCTTTAATAGATTATAACCTTATGTGACTCAAGTTTTCACATTATTTCAACCTTTCAAATGAAATGTTTTATGCACATAAAACAATTTTCTGATCCTCTAAGAAACGTGATAAAGTCATTTTTATGAGAACTCCACACCCTCAAGGTAAAGAAGAATATATGTGCACCCTTGCTACGGATAAATACAGAAAACGTACTTCTCCATAACCGTGGTAATCACAAGACCATAAACAATATGATCGCAGGTTTTTAGTACATGACCGTGGTAACAAAAAGATGTTTTGTTCACTTCTACTGAAACCATAACCATTGATCGAGAACAGCAGCTAGGTCTTCTAACTGACCCCAACAATCCCCAGATTGCCCACTAAAGAAAGAAAAGTCCTTCAAGGATGCAATTCAGAGTAATGGTACACCATTAAAATAGAGTTTCTCCATCTAACTTAGGCTCGTCTGGATGGAGTCAAATAAAAATGTAATGCTTCGCAGTTAAAACTCACAAGGCCGTGACAATGGTTAACAAACTCAAATGGAAAAAGTAACAGATCCTCGTTAGCCCAAGTATTACACGTTGGTTTCAAAAAAAAAAGATCATCAATCAAAATAATTAAGGACGTTCCATGCCAGCTGTTTTAAGCTTTATAAGTCAACAAGGACAATCTAAAGTGGATTTATTATTTTCTCAATGTAAGAAAATCTGACAAGTGGAAGTGAATTTGATGCGTGTAAAGCGTAATTGGAGATGGCCATACTCCAATTGATAACCACACAAACAAATACACAATCCAAAGCAACTCCCATACACGAAAGTTTCTGGAAAAATTAGCAAACTACATCATACCATGTATTTAAAAACTATAGTCATGACTCATACCATGGATTTAAAAACCATAGTCATGACTTCTGAAACGAAATTTCATTCTGCATATAATGATAATTATGTGCTCACACTAGCATATAAAATTGTTTGACCAAGGTCTACTCGTTGATCCAATATAATAACTCAGAAGTTTATCGTGTATAAGTATCATGTCATCAAGTCAAAGAAGATTTCAGGTTATCACCAAAACAGTAACTGATCCAATCATAATCTTGTTTTGCATAGTGTATATACATACAAAGTGAACAGTGTAAGACCCCATGATGTCATAATATAATTAATAAATATTACGAAACAGCAGTTCCAATGGATCAACTTCAAACAGATAGATTATAGGGGATACATCAAGAGAACACAAGTTCTTTCTTCTGAAAAAATCCACTAAGGAAATTACACTAAGTTATAGCATATAAGCATTTGCAGTCAACAGCAGGAGCTTTCACAAATCCTAAAAATATAATCAAAAAATTCATTACCAAAACCAGTCTGACAGTTCTGGTCAGTACAAACTGACCCAACCTAGAAAAGAACAGTCATGATCTCATCTCCAGCTCGAGCCATGCAAACCATCATATCATTTTAGACTCTCGCCCAAAGCAGCACTGCATCTCGGATCAAATCAAGATGCTGGCAGCAAAGAACACCATGTTTTTAGAGCCGGCACAAATAAGTGGCATTAAGTCATCAAATGTACACAGGTCTATTCACGCTTGATTCCTAACATCTTCACCGCCAGTTCCCATGTGACAATTGCAGCAGCATTAGCTGGAAATGCTCTAACTATGGTAGGACCAAGACCTGTATAACACCCTCTTATTCCAGAACTCCTATAGATCTGCCAACACAAAGGATGCAGGCATTAGATATAATTTCAGTACGAACTGTGGGAAGACAAAAGAATCTAATAAAGTACCGATTCTAGAATCCGAAAAGGATTTCTTGAATGGCTATTGTCAGTTGAAGTTTGAATTAAGGTTTTCGCCACGTCCAATGGTAAGACAGCACACCAACACTATCATGTGCAAAAAAGATGTGTGGACAAGTTAGAATGATAGAACAATGAAGGCATGGGTAAATAAAAACAGAATAGTAAAGACAAAAATGAAAGCTCGAATGCAGTGATAAAAAGTGCATCAAATTGCCTTCCATCTTAGAAATAAACTCAAGTACTTACTGCTATACCGCCAAGGCCCCCACTCATAATCCCAATGCCAACATCAGTAAAATGTGCTGGATCAGAGTTAGTATCTCTTAGTGATCGATGCATGTAGTAGCGCACATGCTCATAAGTCCCAAAGAACACTGCATTGCCAATAGATTCTCTTAACAAGGTAGCGCCTCCTCCTCGGAATAACCCTGTAAGCTGAAGAAAAATTCTATCACCTGGAGAGTACATAACTACTTAATTTCACTGAGTATCAAGATCCTCACCCCTTCAGTTTTGATAGTTTTAAGAGCGCAATCAATAGGACCACTGTACCTACTGGGACTTGGAAGCAAAGAATCTGTGCCTTGAACTTGCATTCTACACTGAAGATCCCACAATGACACAAATTTTGTTAATAGGTTCAAGTAGCGAGTAGTGTCAAGCTTCTCAATTACTTACCTTTACCAGCTCTGATGGGCATAGTATAAAGCTTATAACAGCTCCAGCAAAAGCCCCTGAAGGAACTATTGCATGAGCCTGGGGCCTCGCACTACGTGTTTCTCCCTGAAAATGCAGGGAAAGAAAAGTATTCACGTCAGCACATCACTCATGCACTCAAGAACAACCATATACTGCAACTTCAGCTCATTTTACTGTCTCATCAATGCCAAAAGCTCTAAGAGCCGGAATATGCTGCGTCTATAATCATATAACAAATGTTAGGGCAAGACCTGCAGAAAGTGTTTTGTTTGGGAGTAAAGTCCAAAGGCTAGTGAGCTTTCAAACGCCATTCCCACGAAAGAAGATGTTGCCCCGCGATAAAGCCCTTTCACCTGTCAACGCAACTATAATCATTGCTCTGCAGAATAGGGAAGCAGCAGAGTGAACAATTATTTGCCCACTCATAGATACTGCAATGCTCGTGACATATTGAGCTGTGAAAGGTCAGCACTAACAGTGTCCAAACAATAATTTCAAGCTAGGATTGATTCAAAAAGACCATGCTAACACGTGGGAATACAAAAAGAGTTATTCAACGGATATGAACAAACTGAATTGCTCGAGACAGCTCGGACGACTAATTCAGAGGAAAAAGGGACGAGAAAAATATAAATGATACACATAAAGAGAACACAAAAAGAAGAATCCAACAGTAAAAGGAAAAACCATCCAGTTCCTTATTAGAACACAAAAAACACTCAGAACAAGACACTGAAGTTAGATCTCCTAGAGAGTCAAGAAGCGTACTCCTTCAGTCTTCAATATTCTTGCAGTGCAGTGCAAACTACCTTTGTACTTCATCCCATCAGCTACTGAGTTGTATTTCTGAAGATTAACCTGTTAAAAGAGATCAAGATAGAAAGACCATTCTTGAGATTCCTTACAATGCGCAGCTTCAGACATTGTTCAATTATAACAGCACTGATACAAAAGGCTTGGAATGACTATAAAAGTTTGCACAACAGGTTGAAATTGTTAATCAGAAGTACAGACAAAATCTGGAAAAGACATCGGCTACATCAATTTGAGATTGTTTTAAACTCTTGAGATTATTTTATTCGCTGAACATTTCAAATTGAATCACAGATCACCATGGAATGAGATCATTTTACCACAACAAAAATAAAGCATTTTTTTTCGGCAGAAAACTTCTATGACACCAACCGTTTCCGCTAATTACAATTAAACGACAGCATAAAATTATACTATAAACTTTTCTAACAAAGAATATGCAACAAGAATAATTATACAGGTCATAAAATACTGTGGCAACTGGACCAGATCCCAATCAGGACGAACAACATAGACATGAATCGTCTCGAAATTAACTCACGTCGATTGGGAACCAAACTGTACTATATCAATAATCTCCTCCTCTCCCTTGAACAAGACCTTTTACGGGGAACCTGACGGAGTTCTAAATTCTAACAAATCGCAACAAGACAAATTGTAGACAGTACAAATACAACAACAGGATTTTTCGGTGCACATTCATCAAATTTCTAGTTTGGCAGCCATTACAGCTAACGAAGCATTATCGCGAACAAAATCACCGCAATCACTAACGAGTCTTTCAACGTGTTCAACTTAGTCAAAATTTCACCTAATTCGTTTCGGCCTAAAAACATCAAATCCCAATTGATTAAGCTAATAAAAGAATCATCACCAATTTTTCAAGTTATCAACTAACTACTAAGCACATATCACATTCTATAATTTTCACGCGCAAATAATCTTCAGCAATTGTAGCAAATTAATCGAACTAACATAAATAAATAAGTGAATTTTGAGTTAATGTGAGAGAGAGAGAGAGAGTGAGATTAATTGACCTTGACGGTGTCGAAAGGGTGACCGACGGCGACGGTGGCTACGCCGGCGAGCATACCGGCGACGAAATCCTTGTAACTCGAACTCTCCGCCATTATTAATTAATCGAAAAATTACAATGGCGAAGAACTCATGAGAAACTCAACAACAATATATATGGATTTTAAATCACTCTTTTTTTGGCTCAGTTACTTTTTTGAGTTTTAATCACTTCTAATTCTTATATTAGCTTCTACTATTTTACTTCGTTTACAATTTTGATACCCTCTAAAATATCTATATATAACAAAATAAAAAATAGTTTGATTTGATCCTCGAAAATCCAAATATAAGATCTTCTAAGTGGAACAAAACGATTAGAGATAGAGTGATAGACTATTTGGAACACGTGCCCTGCATTATTAATTGAATGCTCAAACTATATATATATATATATATATATATTATGAAACAAAAAATAAATAAAAAATAAAAATCATAAGCTTGTAACCATCATAAAGGCCAATGATATAGGCCGAAAAAACTCTCTTAGCGGCTCATAATTTAGTTAAATGCACTTTTTTGTCTCATTGGTCGACTTATTTTAACGATCAAAACCTCCCAAATGTCTTATTTTGTAATGTAGATTTCCCTATTTTGGACATTTGCAGTGACTTTATTATTTAGTTTCAATGCATTTTTAATTTCCATTAAAAAAAAAAAAAAAAACTCTCTGCAGCTAAAAGTTTATTATTCTTTGTTATAGCTTTTGCAAGTTAATTGTCTAAGTTATCTTTGTTTTTGGATACATGCCATTAATCACTAATCTCTTCATATTTTATAAAATTCTTATTGTTTTCTATTTATAACATGGAAAGATTGTATTTTCTATTCAGAGCCTTTGAACATTTTTTCTTAGTACTATATTTCAATTAACTTTTTTTTTTTTGTTTTTCAGTTGTCCTCTTGTAGAATTCTTATTTCGTTTTTGTAATATTGATTATTTTCATATGGTTTTACATTTTTATTGATTCCTTCACAATCGTTACCATTAAAATATTTCATACTCGTTCTGCTTTTCCCTGGACAATGGCGCTTAAAATTTTCAGCAACTTTAATAAAATTACTTTTTTGTTTTATTTTTCCACCATAGCTATACTTTCTGTAATTTGTATTTAATGATATGAAGCGGAAAAAAAAAAGGTAATTACAACGTTGTTAAAGGCATTGGGCGTAAGTGGTCAGTCATGAGCTCCGACTCCCAGGATGCAAGCCCCATATATTTTAATATTTAATGTTTTAAAAATATATCATAATAAAAATAAGATTAGAAGTACAAAAAATATGAATTAAGATGTTAAGAAATACTTGTGTCAGATATAAAACTCTAAGGAAAAAAATTACATGTGTTTAAGCTCCACGGGGAATATTTTCCAAGGGCCTTATATATTTCAAATATCGTGAAGTTAATTGATCATTATAAAAATCGAAATGTAATATATTTAATAAAAATTATCATGCTACAGAAATGTAATAAAATAAGTTTGATTTCTATTATTTGAAAAACTTTAATATCAAATTTCTTTCAATATACTAGTTGGTTATGATAAAAATATTTTTAGCAACAAAGCAAACTTTAATATATGTATTTTTTTGAGGCATAAACTCAATAATTTGGGGCGTCGAAAACATGCTTTTGTTAAATCTCGAAAGGCCATCTTAAAGCGTTTTATGGTTAAAATAGCCCCAAACGAATCTTGAGTCGAGTCCTAGACAAGTTTTGAACAACAATGGGGAAAATAGACAATTTAGTACGACATAATTATTCCATAGAAGTTAACTTTTAAAATTCTAGCTAAATTACTTCATTGGGGGAAAAGGTAGTTTCTTCTTCAGCATTTTGGCATACATACATGGATATAGTATTTGCACATATTTATGAAATTTGACTCACCGCTGCTGTGAAATTTCGTTGGAATATCAGTTTTATGGATAGGTGATATGTGAACAAAAAACTGAATTTAGGAGAGATCTTTCATCTTTTTTGCGTCTAAGTCTTCACACGTAAATTAATTTTATGAGAATCTCAATCATCAATAGTATACATGAGAATCTCAAGTATATGAGAAGATTTAGGAGAAATTAAGGAATTATAATGTTGTTAGTTTGGGAAAGGTAAAATAAAATAGTGAAACAAATAAATGTTGCTCTGAAATTAATAAGGTTTTTGCTCTAAATATATCAGCTCACTTTCATAAACTTGTGAATATAAAATCAAAGTAACTTGTCTAAAACTAGAATGGCTGTACTATGTTGTATTTCTTTTCAAAAAAAGACAAAGTATATAATTGTTATGAGTGTTTAAAAAGTACTTAAATTAGCTTTAAGATATTTAAGAAAACGCATGTTTTCTAATCCAATAGTCACCATAAAAGAATTGATTAGCAAACAATTTAAAAGTAATCAATTAAAAAAAATAAAAAAATTATACCCAACTTTTCTTATAATTTGCAAACATCATATTACCCTGTATGCAACGATTTCTCTTCGGTGTCAATTCTTTCAATATTTGATATAGTCATAATGAAATTATTTTATGCGTTGTTGCATGATGACGTTGTACACAAAATTAGTTAATTTTTTGTAAATTATAGATACATTGTGTGTGTTATGAGGGATTATTGTCTACAGTTCAAAACAATATGTTAATATAGATCTTTTGTTGTGTGTCATTAAATAATTGTAGTTGTATAAAATAATTTTTCCCCGTTTAAGAGACTTACCCGGTTGGGGAACAATGATACTTAAACTTAGCTAGTTAGAGAATGGTAATACTGATACGGTCAAGTCTTTATAATTTTCCTAATTTTGCTTTTGAATGTGATAATTTAAAGAAAAAGATCAACTTGAGATATTCTGTTCGACTTTAGTTACTATATCTGCGTTGGAAAATACATTAAATGGTAGCATCTCAAATTCAATTAAGCATCCTTGCATTATATTATTTTCCTAACTAAGCCAATATCTAATTTTAGTCCGAAATGCAACTGAAAAAAGGGTCCATATTCTTGATTCTGGAAAGTGACACATACTTTCAATTGCTTATTGTATTTCTTGTATAACTTGATAGAATTTTTTATTTTTATTTTTTAAAATGTTATGAATGAAGATGTTCTATTAACGCATTCAAGATCCCATAACATTTCCTAGCAGATTATGTTAAAAACATCCCCCCCCCCACATGAGCAACCTTAAGGTTGGATCACTGATTGATGCTCACACGAGAACCTGGCAGTTAAATGAGATATCACAATATCTACCACCAGAAGTTACTGCAGCCATTCTCGGCACAGAAATTGGGCCACAGGACAGGAATGACTCAATATCATGGGCATACAGCCCAAAAGGCAAATTTACCCTGGGAAGCGCTTACGAATACCTATTGGAGATACGAGAGGGATACTACGGGCCCACAACCCCGTGGAATATAATCTGGCAATTGCGCACCTTACCAAGAATTAGATTCTTTGCTTGGCTAGTATGTCATGACGCACTGCCCACTAAGGCGAGACTGTTTGACCAGAACCTGATCCAATATCCAATCTGTCCTATGTGCAACGCAGAACAAGAAACCCAAGAACACCTTTTTGCAAAATGCTCTGCGGTTAGGAGGTTCAGATTAGCAATATGCCCGGCGTTGGAAGGAGCCAATCTCACAAATCCACTGGTACATCTAAAAAACACTTGTGCGGAAAACCGCGCAAAACAGATCACGCTCATGTGGATAATATGGCAAACTCGCAACAAAGTTGTTTTCCAAAACCAGGTTGCATCTGACCATGTCATTACTCAAATTTTTCAAACCCAGTCAGAACATAACAGGATCCTATTCCCGCGTAGGAGCACAGACCTTAATCCGTCATACTCTCACACGCTCTTTTGGACACCTCCACCTGTAGGATACACGCTTCTTAATATCGATGGATCAGCACTAGGGAACCCAGGGCCCGCAGGGTTTGGCGGTATATTTAGAAATGAGAGTGGAAACTTCATAGCCGCGTTCTCTGGATCGCTAGGACGAACCACTAATAACCATGCCGAATTTAGGGGTTTATGGGAAGGGTTACGTATAGCTAGACAATTAGATATCATGCATCTCTGCATTAAAACAGATTCCTTACTCCTTCTTCACTGTTTGAGCAGGACGCAGGACCCTCCGGGCCACCTGGCGGGACTTCTTCAGGAGATATGGATATCTCTCTCTAGCTTTGTAGCGGTCACGGGGATATTTTGTTACAGGGAACTGAATGCGGTAGCGGATTTTTTGGCAAAACTAGGTGCAGAAAAGCAAGCTCGGGACCAGGGGCAACAATCAGAGGAAGGCAATCAGAGTTCACTTTTTTTTCATGCCTGGGATGTTTGCCCTGAATGGCTGAGCCCGCTTTTGTACTGTGATATGTTTACTGTTTTTACTCGCACTACACATTCGCCGTATCCCTGTACTAAAACTGTTTGTCTACGTTAATATGTAATATATATGTGTGTCTTAATCAAAAAAAAAAAAAAAAAAAGGCTCTCCGAAATCTCATCATAATGTTATATAAAGCAGATTGAGATTAGGAAGGCGAAACATATAAAAAAAATCCATTTATTTTGTACAATTGCATAACGGATTTATGGCTGCATTGCCACTAGCCACCTAACTAATTAAATCTAAACGAAAGAATAAATATAATAAATAAATAAAATAAACCTAATTAAGTTTGAGCAGATAAATCAGACGCATTATCAGAAGAAATTAGGCGTTGAAATTGCTCCAAACAAATTAAACAAGAACGTCGATTACTATTAACGTGTCACCGACGTTATTTCAGCAGCTAATTCTTCAGCGGTGTTTGCTCCTAGTATCCCCACTGTAGAGCCTGCAAATTAACAATTGATCAAAAAACGAAAATTCACCTATGTGAATCTCAATTTTTAAACTTTTTTTAATTAATTAAAGGGGTGTTGGCATCTAACATTCTTATGTTATGTCTATTTAGCAAATTACAATACGATTGAAAAAAAAAAAAAACAATTTATGTTGTAAATACTATAGTAGAGGTGAGTGTTGCGCCAAAAACACAATTTAAAGTTACATGACAGAAATTGACATTCTTTTCACATGGTGTAAGTATGACGTGACGACAAATAGAATGGGATTATTTGCTAGGTCTTATAAAAACATTAGTACAACAAGAGAATTGATTTAACTTTAATTAATCAACAAAATCTGATGAATCAGCATTATTCAAAGATAGGTGCGTGGAATTAAGAATTTTGTCTCAATTTTTTTTTTCATTTTCATTTTACTAGTGTTTATTTTTTATTAAGTTCTTCGTCTTCTTTTTAATTATTTTTTTCCTCTTTTCTAAAATGTTTGTAGATTTGAATTGAACATATCAACTCTAACCATATAACACGTACCAGTCATAGACAGTTGGGGAGTTAGGCTGTGGTTTATCAAAGTAGTTAGATCCGACATCCTTGGTTGCCAGATTGCTTCCCGGATTGAAAACACTCCTCCAAACGTTGTCCTTCCGGGCTGCGGTCGGCGACATATTAGTCGGCGTTCCTGGCGTCACCGGACTCGCCGGCATCGACACGGACCTCTGGTATTTGTTACTACTTTCTCCTTCAACATCTTAATCAAACCAAAAAAAGAAAATCACATGCACATTAATTTTAGATATTTTACAAGAAACTTACATGCAGAAATACTTGTGCGTTTGTGTTTTGAATTTCTAAGATAATGAGTATATAAACCTTGTGCTATTTCAAAATGACAGATCATTTGCTGTGTAAATTTTGTTGGCAAATATTCCATATATTTTAAAAAGCAAGAAAATAACATCATGACGTTACAGTTTAAGTTGATATTCACAACAATTTCTTTTATGAATTTAAATTGTATATTGTATGTGTGTTATATCAAGCTAAACGTCATAACTTTTTCTTATAAGTTTTGAGATTTTCCTAAAAATATCATGAAAATAAGGATTAAATGCATAAAATAGCAATGCGCCCCTTAAAAAGAGAAAACAACCTCCCAACTTATTAAAAAGAGAAAACAACCTCTCAACTTATTAAAAATGCCCCTCGGGTCGTTGATCAACATGATTTCTGCATTTTCGTTTGTTGAATTTGGCCTTAGGGAGCATTTTTAATAGGTTGGGGGTTGTTTTCTTTTTTTCAAATGTTAAAAGACACACTGTGAATGACTCCATAGGTTGAGGGGTTCGACGCAATTAGATCTGGAAACAACTAGTAGTGAACCTTTGCTTCTAAAGATGGGATTTTATTCCCGGTGTTTTCTGTGTGGATAAAGTTGCATAAAATCTTCAATCTAAAAAATGTTACATTTATCCATTAATTAAGTATGATCATAAGATGTCAATTTTTACTATCACTTTTATATGTGTAGATTAATAAGAAGGGTCAATTGCAATCACCCCCCTATCGTTTGGGGTGTTTTGCGAAGTGCCCCCTAACGTTTCAAAAAGAGCACTTTGCCCCCTAACGTTTGTAAAGTTGCCCCCCGAGTCCTTGATCTACCATCAGTTTTTGCCACGTGGCTATCTTTTCATCCATTAGATTTGAGCAGGGGGCAATTTTACAAACATTAGGGGACAAAGTGCTCTTTTTGAAACATTAGGGGGCATTTTGCAAAACACCCCAAACGTTAAGGGGCAAAACGCAATTGACCCTAATAAGAATTATAGGAAGCAATTAGCTGAATTTTTAAATTTTAAAAGAAGATGTATGTGAAGAAAAGTTACACATTGGATCATTGATTATATGCCCCTTGAAAATAACAAAAGGTGGTTATTCATTTAGTTCTGACCTTTGGTGTAGACCTTCTTGAGATGTTTGAGGCCACGTTCGGGCTGAGGCCCGGCCACGACATCGTCCCATAGTTGATCGAGTAGAACCATTTTCCGTTATGTTTGTTTGTTTTTATTAATCTTGAATGAAATGAAGAAGTTAGTATGTTGCTAGAGTTATTATAAATAGGCTGGTTAGTGCTGAAATTTCTCCTATAATCACTGCAATAAAAAGTCTCCTTTTAATACTTCCTCCTTTGTTATTTCTAATTCCAGTGCACATAAAGGATGTGGTCACTAGTCAAATGGGAAAATGATAGTGGAAATAGATGAAACCAGTGAAATTATTTCGTGCAATCGTTGTACGATGACGTGGCACAACAAGTCGGTTATTAGTGTAAATCTACGATTATGATGAGATTAAGGGGTGATTCTTACCGATACTTTAGGAAATTATTATTATCTTAACCGTTAATTGCACCACGTCAATAATACACCGATTGCATAAAATAATTTGTCGAAACGAGTTTGGTTTGGGTGAGGGGATACTATACAAGTGTCTGATTTTGTCCTTTTCCTTTTTGGGATAATTGTCTTTGTCCTCTTCTTTTGCTATAGATTCGGTAACTTCCTAATTTTATAGTCATTTTATTTGCCCTTTCCACGGTAAAAAGTTAAGAAAATAATAAAACGTGAAGATAATATTTACATGTATATTTTATTTAATAGTATGATTGAACTTCTACTTTTACAACATTTGAACTAATTAAATCGTTGAATTTATGAAATTGGTGCACAAAATGTTACAAACTACAACAAAGGATGAATTTTGTTTATGGATTAGTAGTATACATTAGGGATAGAGGGTGCTCAAAACTTTAGTTTTAGTTTAACTCTGATTAAATACTTGCAAGATGTTGAGTATTTCTATGTAAAAATAAACTGTAGATAATTTTTTGAAAGCATGTTATGAAATATTTCTATTTATGTAAAATATCATCTATTTTTATTTACATAAGTTTCTATTGAATTTTCTTTTGCAGATATATTAGATATAATTATGTAACTTTAAGTTACTCTTTCGAAATTTAATAGATTACTACTTTTATAACGATAGAAATATATCGTAGTTATAGATGAAAGAAATAAAGGAGCTTTCCAAATACCCCCCCCCCCCCCCCCCCACCCACCCCGTCCTCCTCAAAATTTATTTCCCGGCACCATGCATTTTATGTGTTGGATTAGCACACTTTATCTTTATTTTTTTTTGTGTAAAAAATGATAACCAACTTTCATATATTCTTTTTTTTTTTTTTTTTGGTTACAGAGGAAGGGGGAAGCCCCGAAAGAGCAAATACAGACTATTCACTAATGGAACGGTAGCTTATACCGCCAATCATGTCAAACATCAAAAGAGAAGCAAGAGAGCTTGGAGGTTGAACAAAGCTTTGCATTCCAAAAGGAAGCGAGTGACCAATATGAGCTAGTTTTTCAGCAACAACGTTCGTTTCTCGAAAATCATGACGGATGATGCATGAGTTAAACTTGGATAAGAGTATCTTACACGAATCCACAAGGCTACTTTCATGTATTCTTATACTTACAAATATACTCTCTTATATTATATACAAGGTAGATTGTTCCAAAAGCCTGTGAGTGATAATATTGAGCGTCACTGTAGAAATTCTTTTTACATTGAAAAATACATTTCTTTACTTTATAGCACAAAATTTATTTTCTACAAAAGAAAAGTTACTCAAACACTGTTGCAACTTCTCAAATTATTTACTCACTACCAAAATTTAGAAGGTGTGATAGGTCATTGGTATTAAACACCATTCCCGAGGTGTGGGGGTAAGCTTCTAGTTAAAATGCCTAAATTAATAAACAAACCACACAAATATAGTGATCGCGATATGACCAAATCTGTCTATGTATATTTAAGATATATACAATAAACTAAAAACATGAAACATTAACACAAATATTGTATTACATAAAAATCTAACTGATTAGTTTGTTTAGAAAAACAAGTTGTATTTCTATTGGTCAGAAGTCGCCGTTTTTCTTTTTATTACATAATCCGTTTCTATAATTTATTTGTTATTTGGCCTTTTCTTTTATGTTTATAAACATATACATGTGTGCAAGTGTTCTTAATTAATTTTAAAATGTTGCCAATTAGTTATAGGTAAAAAAATTCTACATCTAACGTAGTATCGTTAGAAACAAGTTCACTCAGTGAATTGATAATTACTTCATGCAATGAGGTAAATAAATAGAAAATCACTACTTTTACTTCAGATATCATCCCTTCGTGCATGAACAAAAAGTTATTCTTATTTTATCAGAACATAACTAGCAACTAGCTAGTATAAGTCTTCAGAAGATGTTCAACGTACAATTTATTAACTAAAGTTTCTACATGGATATAGGGTGAGTAGAATTCATGTTAAATAAAACCGAATAAGACAAAAAGCTGGAATAGCTCAGTTGGTTAGAGCGTGTGGCTGTTAACCACAAGGTCGGAGGTTCAACCCCTCCTTCTAGCGTCAATTCTTATTTCATTTTATGATTTAGAAAATAAAAAAAATCTTTAAATGTCGTTATTTATTGTGATTTTGCTGATGTGCCCAAAATAGATTAAAAGAGGGATTTGCAATAGCTTGTTGGATTATTAAGAGTGCATTGTCATAATGGCACTATCTTAAAGAAATAATTGTCAAAATAACATTCTCTAAACATTATTCCATATCTTTAGATTCTTAATTATATTCCCCTATTAAGTTTTGCAGTCTTCGATATCTCTACAATTAAATAACCAAGAATCGATAAAGATCAAAATGGAAAAACTAGATTCCTCCACTAATATGTGGTGAAGTTACAATTTTAAGTTCATACATCAAAATAATGTCTACCTATTTTCTTACAAAGAAACATATATAGTTGCATCCCCTCAAAACGAAACCTAATCGAAAATTTGGGAACCAAAAGGAAGAGGTACACCTTTTTCTGATAAGAATGAAAAATGACACCTGTCCACCTATTTATAGAACTAGCTAACACCCCAAAATAGAAAGGCGGGAAAGATCACTTATGCCAGCTGTAAAACGTAAAAATGAAATGACAACTCTTCCCAGAACGACGTCGCACCACTTAAGGTCACAAAACCCTAATCAGCTCAACTCAACACACACTCGACACCTTAGCACACACACAGATACCCTACGCCACCACCATCCTGACATTGCCCCCGAACCAAAAGCTTGTCCTCAAGCGACTAAATGAGGATGATTGGCCGCCACCCAGTCAAAATCCATCCACGTTGCTTCCGAATTCGGCAAATCGCCCCATTTCAGCAACCATTGGGAATGAGCAGCATTATTTTTCTTGATAATACGCCGAGCTAAAACTGCAGTTGGTTGTAATGCTAACTTCCCTTCTTCGTTTAATGCAGGAAATGTCCCCGTGACAGCCGAACCCGACCCCACGCGCCGCTTCAGCACCGAGACATGGAATACCAGATGCACACGCGCCTCCGCCGGTAATTGCAAACGGTAAGCGACACTTCCCACCTTCTCAATAACTTCGAAAGGCCCTGCAAACTTTGGGCATAATTTCCAGCTACGATCTGTGCGCATAGACATTTGCCTGTAGGGTTTAAGCTTAACATTCACCCAAGTACCCACATCAAATGTCCTATCACTTCGCCCCTTATCTGCATATTTCTTCATTAGGTCTTGTGCATGCTGTAGATGTAATTTGATCTGCTGAATAGTGAGTTGTCTGTCTTCCAACAATTGGGCCACGCCCACCACAGTAGAATGCTGAAAAGCATCAACCCCCAGCTGGGTAGCTTTATATCCATACATAATCTCAAAAGGAGTCACTTCCACAGCTGAGTGATAGTTGGTATTATACCACCACTCAGCAAGTGGCAACCATTTAGACCAGTGCTTAGGATTGCTGCCCCCCATACACCTCAGGTAGTTTACCAAGCACTGGTTGACCCTCTCAGTCTGCCCCATCAGACTGAGGGTGGTATGCGGTGCTTAGGTGCTGCTCCACACCTAAAACTGAGAGCAACTCTCTCCAGAAAGCATTAATAAAAATTCTGTCCCTGTCTGTAACTATGCTTTGAGGGAGTCCATGCAACTTAAGCATAGTATCCAGAAAAATTTCGGCTAAACTGGAAGCTGTGAAGGGATGAGTCAGAGGAATGAAGTGTGAATATTTAAAAAATCGATCAACTATAACCCAGATAGTGTCTTTTCCATGTGATTTAATGAGTTGGACAATGAGGTCCATAGAAATATGCTGTCAGGCTTTATCAGGAATAGATAGAGGTTGTAGTAACCCAGGGTATTTGATTGTTTCATGCTTGCACTGCTGACATATAGGACACTGCTGCACCCGAGACTTGACTTGCTCCCTTAACCCTGGCCATAGAAAGATAGCCTGAACCCTTTGATAAGTCCCCATGATACCTGAATGCACACCCACAGCACTGCCATGCATCAATTGAATCACCTGTTGCCTAATTTCACCCTTAAAACCAACATAGAATCTCCCTTTGTACTTCAATAGTTGGTTCTCATAAGTAAAGTAGGATACATCCATAGGTGATAACAAACATTGAGTTATAGCCTCCTGAGCCAGTGTATCTCCCTCATAGCTCAAATGTAATTCTTTCATCCATTCAGGCTGCAGAACACTTATAGCACTGAGTTCAGATTCATCCACATCCCTCCTAGATAAGGCATCTGCCACCTTATTCTCCTTTCCCTTCTTATACTCAATCCTATAAGTGTAACCCATCAACTTAGTCATATACTTCTGTTGCAGAGGAGTATAAATCCTCTGCTCCAAGAGGTACTTCAAACTCTGCTGATCAGTTTTGATCACAAACTCCCCATGCAATAGGTAGGGTCTCCATTTCTCAATAGCCATCAAAATGGCTAAAACCTCCTTTTCATAAACTGACAAACCCAAATTCTTGGGTCCTAAAGCTCTACTAAGATAAGCAATAGGATGAGATGCTTGAGTTAGCACAGCTCCCAACCCTGAATAACAGGCATCAGTCTCTACTTCAAAATGTTTAGAGAAATCAGGTAGTTGCAATACTGGAGCAGATATCATAGCTTGTTTCAAAACTTCAAAAGCCACAGTAGCTAGTTCAGACCATAGAAACCTCCCTTTCTTAGTCAAGTCAGTCAATGGCTTGGCTATGATCCCAAAATGCCTCACAAATTTTCTATAGTAACCAGTCAAACCCAGAAACCCTCTCAAAGCCTTAACATTTTTTGGAACAGGCCACTCAACCATACTTTGAATCTTCCCAGGGTCAGCTTTAACTGTACCTTCTCCAATAATATGTCCCAAGTATTCCACAGAACCCTGTCCAAATGTACACTTAGATGCTTTAGCAAATAATGTAGCTTCCCTCAGTTTAGTAAAGACTAACTTTAAGTGCACCAAATGATCTCCATAGTCTCACTGTAGATCAGAATATCTTCAAAGAAAACTACCACCATCTTTCTTAAGTAATCCTTGAAAACCTGATTCATCAAAGATTGAAAGGTTGCAGGGGCATTAGTGAGGCCAAAAGGCATCACTTTGAATTCATAATGCCCTGAAACTGTCACAAAAGCAGTTTTAGGTATATCTTCATCCCTCATTCTTATTTGATGATAGCCTGCTCTCAGGTCTATCTTTGAAAATACCCTAGCTAAACCCAGCTCATCCAATAAGTCCTCAATCAATGGTATAGAAAAGCTATTTTTCACTGTGAGGGAATTAAGTCTTCTGTAATCAACACAAAATCTCCATGTATCATCTTTCTTTTTAACCAATAGGATAGGAGATGAGAATGGGCTATCACTGGGCTGCACCAGTCCACTCTTCAACATCTCCTGCACCAATCTCTCAATCTCAGCCCTTTGTAGATAGGGATATCTGTAAGGATGAGCTTTGAATGGTTGCAATGTGATACCATGATCATGACTCCTGTGAGGGGGTAATGAATCTGGTTCCTTAAAAATATCCTGAAACTCATCAAGTAATCCTTTGATATCTGCACCCTCTGTATATTTTTCCTCCACCTGCTCCCCTCCTATCATAAAAACACATCCCAACATGTCTTCACCATGTTTTTGTATCATTTTCTTCATCTTCTTCCCAGAAATGAGTTTCAAAGTCATGTTCTGCTGTAAACCATTCAAAGTGTACTGCCTTCCATCCTTAGAAAATGTAAGCTGCCTATTATCAAAATCAAAAGTGATAGGGCCTAGTTTCCTCAACCAATCAACCTCTATCACCATATCACATCCTCCCAACTTCAACACTCTAGGACTAGCTGAAAATTGCATTCCTTCCATCTCCCACAGCATATTGGGACATTTAGCACTACTTTCCAGCTTTCCCCCATCAGCAATAGTCACTCTTAATGGATTAGTATGCTCCATGGCACACTTGAGTCTTTTAGCAGCTTGGTGATCAATGAATGTGTGAGTACTGCCTGAATCTATTAGAATGGTAAGGCTCTCTCCCTTAACCTTCCCCAGCATCATAATAGTTTCAGGTGCATTGTGTCCAGCCAAAGCATGCACTGAGATTTTAGGAATAACCTCCTCTTCCTCCACTTTTTCCTCCTCTATCTCATCTAACTCCTCCACTCCCATAATTACAAACAATCTCCTACACTTATGTCCCAATACAAAAGGCTCATCACAATTGAAACACAAGCCTCTTTTCCTTCTATCATCCATTTCCTCTGGTGTGAGCTTCTTAATAGGAGGATACTTCTCCACTGCAGGTAGTGGTTTCACTGATTCAGTGTTATTCCAAGGGTGAGGTCTAGGTTTGTAACTTGTGACAGGAGCTCTTGCTGTCACCTTAGTTTGTTTAGCCATAGTTTCAATCATAGCCTCCTGTTTCCTGGCCATATGCACGGTTTGACTGAGTGTTGGTGGTGCTAACATCTCCACCATAATCCTCACCTCATCCTTCAACCCACTCAGATAACTCTTTACAAAATAATCCTCATCTGCCTATCTCGCTGCACCATATACGACTTCAACTCCTCGAATCTCAGAGTATATTCATCAACAGTACCTATCTGCTTCAACTTATTAAACTCTCCTATCACATTTTCATCATGTGCTGGTGTAAATCTTTCAATGACCAGATCAGTTAGCCTCGCCTAGCCCATAGCCTCCTTGCCTTCAAGGATATCAATATACCGATACTCTGCTACACCGTCCATATACATTCCAGCTAATATGATCTTATCATAATCGAACATAGGATTCAGCATGAAGTACCTGTGACATTTCCGCAGCCAGCCTCTCGAATTCTCGTTGGAAAACCGAGGAAATTCAACCTTAGGACCGCGATGAACAGATCCTTCTCCACGCGCTACTGGCGAATTCAGAATACCCGATCCTCCATGAATTCCTGCCGATTGATTAACCGTTGGTGATTGCGCTCCATCGCGACGTGCGCCAGTAGTTTGATTGTTCAATAATTGCATCATCATCGTTTTTAGCTCATGCATCTCGTTTTTTAGCTCAATTTGACTTTCGATCATTTCTCGTTGATTTTGTTCCAGTGTTTCGATCCGATTTGCATGAGCCTGATTAGATCTCGTCATTGTTGCAGGTTCAGAGTGCGCGGAAGTGATCGTAGGCTCTGAGGCCACTGTTAAGAATGTAGAAGCTATTGTTGAAGAAGAAGAGAGATCGAGAGGGAATTTTATTGATAGAGAGAGAAATATTCAAATGCATACAACTTTTCTGATAAGAATGAAAAATGACACATGTCCACCTATTTATAGAACTAGCTAACACCCCAAAATAGAAAGGCGGGAAAGATCACTTATGCCAGCTGTAAAACGTAAAAATGAAATGACAACTCTTCCCAGAACGACGTCGCACCACTTAAGGCCACAAAACCCTAATCAGCTCAACTCAACACACACTCGACACCTTAGCACACACACAGATACCCTACGCCACCACCATCCTGACACTCTCCCTTTATGTTGTTCATTTTTCTTTTGCTAAACGTGACTAATGAGTGTTAAAATGGAATTTTACCTTTTTTTAAGTGTTATTTTGGCAATTATTTTTTAAGATAGTATTATTTTAACAATTAACTCAATTATTAAAGCAAAAACCCTTTTGTATATCAAGTAAGGGTAACTCTTAAATATTATCCTCAAACAAGCTTGCTAAGATATTCTATAAACGCTTACTATTTTTTGATTTTAAGATCCTTAAAATTGCTGACAAATGAAGATAAAAAGAAGAACTCTATTTGCAAGTTGTCAAATGAAGAAGTAGGGTTACAAATACAAAAGTCCGTGAATTGCTAACTGTATAAAGAAAAATTGTTATGTTTGCAAGTTACAAATCTTTAAAACTACTTTTGGACTTAGCTTAGGACAAATTATGTATTTTTCCCTATTTATTTTTCGCCACGGACTAGCAGTAGTAATACTTTTGACTTGAATACTCACCGCCGCCAAAATTGAAATATTTTTCTTCAATTAAAACTTGTGTTTATGTTTTCTTTTCTTACTTCTATTTTCTTTTTATCGTATTAAAAGTCGCATATGACTTTTGATAGCTAGTTAACTAATTAAGCGCATTTCTCATCCAGAATCTCCGTTCCTTACACAACAACTAACAATCAAGAAACTTAATTCTATATGGTTTTATCAGAATTAAACATTATTTTTCATATTGTATTTCTATTAACATAGCTAAAACAAATGTTATATACGAATAATACGATGATGTTTCTTTAATTTCAACTGTACAATGATCTGACTCATAAAAAGAGGTAGAGTACTAGCACAAATAATTGAAAGCTAAATAGTTGGGATGCAAGATTAAGTGATTGTGGTCAAGTTGCCAAATGAACAAATTCGACCACAAAAAATCATTTGAATCTTAAAAAAATACTTATAATCACACAATCTTTAATAAATTCAAGTAATACATTTAAGTTGATAGTTGATTTTTCCAATCAATTACTGAACTTCGTTGCACTAATACTCAATGCTAAAAGAAAATAAAGCCAGTTGCCAAATGGCCGTCGTAATATTCGTATGAGAAAGTTCTCGAGATGATAGATAACCAAGCTTGAGAGTTTTGAGTCACATGATTATTAGTTATTATTTTATTTGATTTTCCTTTCCCCAATAGCAGAAAACAAAAATTGAACACGAGGTAAACTTAACAAAAACAAAAAAGCTGAACCTTTTATTAAATATTACTGATGGAAACTGAATCAAATACATATACTCACGCTTATTGCTAAGAGATTTATTTATATCTCTTCATATAATATAAACATATACAATACATACTCGCTTTCAGCGTATCCAAAATTCAGATATTGTCCCTTCCTGCGCTAATACAAGAATAAATTATCGTTAACTGAACACAGCTAGTAATTAGTATCAGTAGCCTATGATAATTAATTTAATTTTACACAAATGAATCCAAAAGCTGGAATAGCTCAGTTGGTTAGAGCGTGTGGCTGTTAACCACAAGGTCGGAGGTTCAACCCCTCCTTCTAGCGTCAGACTTGTTTTTATTAATCCAAAAATAAAGAAGCAGAAATGACTCCACATAACTTTCACCAGTACCTCAGGCCTTTAATGGACATTTTTGCTTGTCACATCAAAACTTAGCAAATAACGTAGAATCATTTTTGCATGAATAGATATAAATACTTAACTTCAAATTTGCAGTGTTATAATATATATGTGGAGCTTACTTGGGAAGTTGCATGTTCCTCAATTACTCCTTAGTAGTTGGGCGGAGGAGGTGGATAAACATAGTAGTACGGGAAATAAGGTGGTAGGGACTTTTGAACCGGGGGCGGAGGAGGTGGATTAAGATAGTAGAAAGGGAAATAAGGCGGTAGTAACTCGTGAATTGACGGAGGTGGAAACTTGTATTTGTAAGCAGGTGGTGGTGGAGGAGACGTGTACACATATGGAATCATCGGAGGCAAGCTCGGAGGAGACTTGTATGGTAACGGTGGTGGTGGTGGTGGGGATTTGTATAAGTATTTCCGTGGTGGAGGTGGGGATCTGAAAACCGGACGTGGAGATCTATTGTGGGAAGGTGGAGGAGGTGATAAAGTGTATCTCCTTAGTTGTGGAAGAGATCCATAGGCATAGTTTGCATTGGTTGTTGAAGGGAAGCAAATGGCCACTATTGCCACTAATAGAGTGGCAATGAGAAAAGTCATTGTAGACTTTTTTGCCTTTGCTCCCATATCTTGGGTTTTAGCTTGTCTTCATTTATATATAGACAAGGTATTATCAACAATTAGTCATGGTTAAATCTTTCCTCAAGCAAAACTATTAGACATAATTACCACCCAGTAAAAGAAGCTTTTAACAAATTAGTTAATTTGTTGTAATATTATACATTTCATATTGTTCGACTTTAGAGTGGGAATAGTTCAAGCTACACCTGCTATTTGCGTTGTATATGATGTTACTAGTCGAAGCAAAATAACTCGGGGTTTTGAAATATTTATTTTTACTGGATTATCCAATTTTAGCTTAGAAACGAGAACGATAAATAGTAAATCATGCATGTATACCAAAGAAAAGTCATCCGAGTTTAATGTGGTTCTTACTCTACGATCTAATCTACGAGACCACATTTAGATCTAAATAACATCTTATAAGTCTTAACCAGTAGAGCATAGTAGAGCATAGTGTAAGATTGTACAAGTGAAGCATCAACAACAGCCTTAGGTATTTTTAAAGCTAAACTCTTTGATTGTAGCAACAAATTTTCGTGGTTCCGGAAAAAGTTGAACTATCTTAGTTTCCTAGAAAATTAGAATTTGAAAACATAACATAAGTATGTAACATTTGATGCTGAAAAAAAAAAAAATTAGTAGCTTCCAAATAGTTTTAGTATTAGGTATTTAATTGTTTGCTTAGGGTAACCGTGCCACTCTTAGCCATTAGTTATCCAGATATCATTGACTCGTCAACCGATTGACTCGTCAATTTGATACACTCTCATTTATTACGAACTCGGAGTTTGTCAAAGTCTTGCTTTCCGCACTTGGCCGGAAAAGAGGATGATACCATTTTCTTGACTTCTTAAGGATTCGGAGAGGGGAAAATTTGATAAAAGGCCAATTTATGGAAAATAACTTATTATCATATTGAAAATAATGATACGCATTTATTGAGATGTCCTATATCACTTCATAGAGTGACTCTTACAAATATTCTTACCCAAGTTATAATAAATCAACTGCTATTAAACATTCAATTAGTCAGGTATCAGGCGAATATTATGAAAGAAACTAGTACAAAAGCTTAAAAGGGATGATTCTATTAATAATTACTAGTTTACTATGGCACGCAGTACCCGCACGTCTAAAACTTGGTATAGTGCAACGCGATTGTTTTACATTTTAAAGAAATTAATATTAAATAAATTTTATATTTATATATATATATATATATATATATATATATATATATATATATATATATATATATATATATATATATATAAACTATTAAATATGTTAGTTCTTACTATTATCATGATTGGTCATTTAAATAATTTTTTGCCGCATAGTGATGAATTGGTAGAAATTTTCAACACTGCACATAAAATCATTAACTGAACTGAGAATTAACATTTTCTTTAGGATGTATAAGCCACCTACAAACTGTTCCTTCCAATTTTTCACATTTTATAATACAATATATTAAGTCAAACATATTCTAACTTTAAGGAAAACATGTATATGATATGAGTTTTGAATTGAAAAAAGGGTTTGCATAAATATACTTTCCTCTGTGTAAACATAAATTTGTCAAGAATAAATTAAAAGTGTACGAAAAGATATCTACCATATAAGATTGACTTAATATGTGTGGTCTAGTTAAATACAAATATGAGAGATTGTGGGAAGACATAAAATGGAAACTTATGTAGAGTAAATAATGTAGTTTTATGGTGTAACTTGAATTATAAGGTTAAATTGGAAATTAACTATTTGATGTTATGATTTAACTTAAATTGTAAGGTTAAAATTGGAAATCAAAAGTCTCATATAACAAAGTGTCCAATAATACTTCCTTTACATATTTAATATAGATAACAATAATAATAAAACTATAACAGGGTTTAATTTTTGAGAAGGTTTGTTCTTTATATGGTTTCATCTTCTCACATGCATGAGATAGTATTGAAGCTTCTCACATTTGGATTGTGAATTAGGAGAGTTATAAATAAAAAAATGTATACTGGGTCTGTTATTTGCCTTATTGGCATATTATTTAATTTGTCAAAATATGGGATATTATATATATAATATAGTGCTATGTAATGGCTCGCTTATTCAATCTATAAAGTCCGTATTATGAATAAGTTTTCAAATATCATGTTTATGATTAAATAATGATAGATGAAAAGTTATTGTGTCCAGTAATATGATGAGGTGCTGCATTTCATTTTATTACTAATATAATAAACGGTTGAGATGTAACTTGTTAAGTTAATTAAGAAAATATATACATGCAATTTTAACTTTTGATAGGCGTATTCTCTCAAGAGAGGAAGCCCACTCTCTCTCGTTCATTTCTCGTATCGATCAAAGTTTTGATTTTGAAGTATGTTTCTGTTTGCTCTATTGTAAACGTTTCATAATTTTTCAACAAGTTTTCAGTATGCTTCAAAAATCTCAAAAGTATTGTAGTTGTAGTGAAGTTAGAAAATGCTTCTAGGTTTCGTTTCGATGAAGTAAAAAATGGATATTCCCTCGCAGCAACATAGAGACAGCGACGGGTTCTCTGCCCCTACGGGGTAAGTAGTCCTTCAATCATTTTTTGCTCTATGTCACACTTGTCCAATTTATTAGGGAAAAATTATTAGGTGTAGCGGTTGTATGACGTGGTACAACATGTGTTGTAGATTAAATACTATTCCTAAATTATTGGGAAGTAACTTCTCCACACCTCATCACAACTATGCATTTATATAAATAACCGACTTGCTGCACCACCTCATCGTACAACCGTTGCACCTAATAATCTCTCAAACTACCATCGAAACTAGTAAAAGGGTGTAATGAAACCAGTGTTTTTAAAATCGGACCGGCCCGACCGGTCGGACCGGGACCCGGTCGCTTGTATTTGGTACCGGTTTGACCGGTTCGACCGGTTCGACCGCCGGTCGAACCGGTTCAACCGCCAAAAACCGCGAACCGGTGCCTCGCCGGTTCAAAGGCCCGGTCCGGGTTTAAAAACGCTGAATGAAACACTACATCATTTACAAAAGGTGTTTTTGATATACGTGAACAACTTTGACAATTCCGACGTTTGTTAACATTTCATTAGAGATAATTTTAAAAGCTTGTATTTCAAATTTGTTTTTTCTTTTAAAGTTAACTTAATGTAATTTCTAAATCAACAAAAAAAAGTTTAGAAATAAGAACTCTCTTTTTGAATGAATATTGAGAATTTGACTTTAACTTTAGGATAAAACTTACAAAAGTAAAAATATAAGAATTTTAAAGAAAAAACAAACTATTTTTTTTGGGATAAATATTAAAAAGGAATTTCATCTTATGGATATTAGCTGAAATATTTAGTTCTTGTCAAAATTCAAATTAAGTTTGAAAATTTATTTCAAATATATGTTTTTTTATATTTAATTTTATTTACCGAGTATCTTTTCCTTGGATTTTTTTGGACGAGTTTATTATTTTCAAAGTATAAAACTTAGAATTTCAACAAATTAATAGAATTCACTTAATTTCTATATTAATTAATATGGTAAAATTTCACATGTTGTCACATATAATTCACATTTAGAATTCACTTAATTACTCTACCAATTAAATGGAAAAACTTTCACATTTTATTCCTTAAAATTACTCCTTCGTCTCATTAAGTAATACTAGAACCAAAAGGAGTCTCAATTTTTGATATATGTCATTCCTCTTGTCTACAATAAAAGTTTGTAGGAATAAAGTACAAGTTCTCAATAATAATATAATCTATACTATACAAAAGCAAAAACTTTGGACAGATTGGACCAACATAGTAAATTGCACTTTAGCCCCAAATTTTGAAGAATTTTAATAATATTGAAAAGTATTATAAATGATCATTTTCGTTTAAAAAATAATTTGCATTTCAGTCCTTAGATAATTGAAAATTCTTAAAATAAACCCAAAAGTATTATAAATGTCGCTCTCAGTCCAAAAAAAACTTTAGTAATTTAAAAAGGAAAAACATGTAACCCCAAATAAATAAAATATTTAGAAAGGAACAACATTTTTGTCCTAAGATTTTGTGCACCCACACGCTGTGATGCGGCTCCATCCAACAACGCTAAACCTTGCACGCACTAACTCAGACGGACCCAGTTCGAGACCACACCACACCAAACCAGTTATCTGGAATGTTCCACGCCCTTCAAGTACAAACAAACCACCGTCTATTTTCACTAGCAGAAGCTATAGTACACTCCAACAATAATAAACTCAATCATTAATTCTTATTACATCCTTAAAGTTATTCTTTCCAATAGAAGAAATTAATTAAAGAGCAGATGGGTGTGGATTATTACAAGGTATTGGGTGTGGACAAGAGCGCTAATGATGACGAGTTGAAGAAAGCTTATCGAAAACTCGCAATGAAGTGGCACCCCGACAAGAATCCCACAAACAAGAAAGAAGCTGAAGCCAAATTCAAACAGATTTCTGAAGCTTATGAGGTATATATTAATTCAATTAATTATGGTGTTTATGTTTTTTGATTATGTTACGAGTACTTTGTGCTCTGTTTGTGGTTGTGGTTACTGCTTGTTAGAGATGTTTGTGTTTTGTTAAATCTTGAATTTTGATTTATGCAGTACTGGATTATAATTACATGTGTATGGAGGTTTTTATTTATTGTAAATTAGCTGAAATGGATCAATCTGAATTTTGGAGAATATAATGGAGAATTATGGAGAATTTAGTGGTTAGTTTTTGTATAGCAAATGGATGTGTTAGGTTACTAAATGGGTAAGTATAAACTGAGTTAAATTTATCAATTTAGAAAGGGAGATGATATATACATATCCGCACCCGTAAAATAATTTTTTATTGTTTACTATTATACTCTGATTATATCCGTCATTCATTATTTTTTCTTTTAATGTGTGCCAATGATTAGCAAGAGGTATAGTTCAAACAAATCATGAAATGGAAAGAGTATCTTTCTTTGGTTAACAATAGTAAATAGCTCATATAAATAAGTTAATTAATTACTCTAGTTTTTGACATATTACTTCAAAATTTCGGTTTTGGCTACCGTCAAGACCGAATAATCTTAAAAAATTTGTCGACAATGTGACAAATAGATGAGTTGAGTTATTATTGTTTTATTCATAGATCAAAGTTTCGTTTCGAAGGTATGTTTCGGAATCTTTTCTATATGTTTTGAAAGTTTCGTCAAAATTGTTATTACAGTAGACAGAGAAAATATTGTCTATTTCTTTTCTATAGAGTCAAAAATAGAAACGTTTT
This sequence comes from Misopates orontium, assembly GCA_946800315.1. Classification (NCBI taxonomy): domain Eukaryota; kingdom Viridiplantae; phylum Streptophyta; class Magnoliopsida; order Lamiales; family Plantaginaceae; genus Misopates; species Misopates orontium. The sequence continues at coordinate 4,981,181 of OX326951.1, forward strand.
GGTACTTTTCGTGGAAAAGAAACTTTGATCCATGGTTTTATTATTGTTTGTAAGTGCTGTTGAAGGAGTCTTGTAAACATTTGAACCTCAAAGAAGTCAATCTGTGATGTACTCTCAAATTTGAAATGGGGGGGGGGGGGGAGTTCATGTTATTATTCAAACAATTGGGGATGTTTTTGCAATTAGACCAGACCTCAGAGGATTTAAATTTAATCATTTCTTACCTTTGTCATTGATGTTGTGCTGCATAGATCATGAAGTTTTTGTGGAAAACATAGCTTGACCTTTGTTGCTCATTTGATTCTTGTGCAAAAGTTTTCAGTAGCATATGTAATTAGACACTAGTAGTAATTCATAAACTCTTATTTATTCCCTTCAAAATTCTTTGCATAGGTTTTAAGTGATTCTCAGAAGAGGGCTATCTATGATCAATATGGAGAAGAAGGCTTGAAGGGTCAGGTGCCCCCACCTGATGCGGGTGGTGCTGGAGGTGCAACGTATTTCCAGACTGGGGATGGACCAAATGTGTTTAGATTCAATCCTAGAAATGCCAACGACATTTTTGCTGAGTTTTTTGGCTTCTCGAGCCCATTTGGAGGCATGGGAGGTGGTGGTGGCACGAGGGGCGGCTCGATGTTTTCCAGTTCTATGTTTGGGGATGATATGTTTAGCTCATTTGGGGACAGCAGGCCAATGAGTTCTGGTCCAAGAAAGGCGCCACCTATCGAACAAAGGTTGCCTTGTAGTTTAGAAGAGCTATATAAAGGAGCTACAAAGAGGATGAAGATTTCCAGAGAAATAATTGATGCCAGTGGGTATGTCTTCTATTACTAAAAACCCTGTTAAGTTATTTATCGAGTTACGTCAATGTTTGTCTTGTCAGTTGGTTTTTGCTGCCTGTCATGATATCATCTAAGTCTTTGTTTGAATAAGCTGCAAGCTGAAAGTCATAGCTTTTCGTGTTTGTGACATTACCTGGATTAATGTGAATTTAGTATCATGAATGGCAAAGTATGTAGTTTTCGTTGGGAGCTTATATAAGTTATCAGAAGATTTGGGCTCTATTGATCATTGGACGTTTCAATGCTTAATATAGTTGGAGTTTTTTGATTCAACTTGTACTTTTGATGGAGTCGTTACCGAACGATTTCCAGATTCATAACTTTCTAGTAAAGTTTTAAATTTATGCTATGATATATTTGTAGGTGTATCAGGGTATTTACATATAAGTTAGAGGGACATGAAAATGTCTCTTGATAACTTTGTCTGAACTTTTGACATTTTACTTATTAATGTTAAAAAAGTTAGTTGATACTTGTGTTTGCTGTTCTTTATTTCACTCATTTTGGTTCTTAAATTGTGATTTATTTCTTTGGCCAGGAAGACCATGCCAGTGGAAGAGATTCTAACAATCGACATTAAACCGGGATGGAAAAAAGGAACAAAGATCACCTTCCCAGAAAAAGGAAACGAACAGCCAAACGTCATTCCCTCGGATTTAGTATTCATAATAGACGAGAAGCCACATAGTATATTCACAAGGGACAACAATGATCTTGTGGTAACACAAACAGTATCTTTAGCCGAAGCATTAACGGGTTATACTGTCCACCTAAAAACGTTGGATGGTAGGAATTTGACAATACCTATTAACGGTGTGATTCATCCGAGCTACGAAGAGGTGGTGCCTAGAGAAGGAATGCCGATTCCTAAGGAACCCGGGAGAAAAGGTAATCTGAGGATCAAGTTTAACATCAAGTTTCCGACGAGGCTGACGTCCGAGCAGAAATCTGGGATCAAGAAGCTGCTTTCCCCCTGAGTTTATTTGGTTCTGTCGGAGTTAGCAGCATGTGTTATCTATTACATTGTGTTTGATCCGTGTAGTTTTGGTTGGATATTGTTGTACCTTCCTGTATTGTAAAATATTCCCTTTGCGAAAGATCAGAAGAGAAAAGATACAAGAGCAGAAAGTGGCCTTAAAAGTGCCTGCAAAGCGAACAGACCACCGAATGTTGTGGCTAGCAATGTATATTTCTTTGCGGCATAATTTCAAAAGGACTAATACTTGTTGAGGTAAACAAACGAATGACCTATTTCTCTTGGATAAGGTTTTCTAAAGGAAACATAGAGAGGGTGCTGAAAATTCACAATATTTTGGTGAAGACTAATCGATACTCTGGATGGGCCAGGCAGTTTGGTCAAGTTTCTTTGTTCTTGTTTTCTTTTATGCGTGAAATTAGGATCTACTCTATTTGTTTGAAAAGAAAGGAGGAAAAGAGAGTAAAGAAAAGAGCAGCTTGAGGAGTTATGAGTACATTGCTTTAGAAGTAGAATTAGAATCCGAAAATGAAAAGGTTGAAGCTCAACTCAATTGGCTAAAACCACGCCGACTTTATGTATGGAGCTGTCAGGGGAATGAGATCACCAAATGAAAGTCTTAATGTGCAGTGTGTAATGATTGTGGACTAAAGTTTCTTTTCTTTTTCACAAAAAATATCAAAACGTTTTTATTTTTGAGTTTATGAAACTAAACATATAAGAATTTTTATATCTACAGTAACAACAATTTTTACAAATTTTAAAAACATATCGAAAAGATCTCGAAATATTATAAAATTTTCTAATATTTAGTTTACTGAAACATACCATAGAAATGAAACTTTGATCCATAATAATGATACATGCTCCGAATTTTAATTTAGAGAGGAGTTTTTAAGTTTTTCTTACTGTGTGATTGTAATGATAAAACATGTTTTGGATTTTAATAAGTAAATGATGAGTGATTAATCTGGTCCACAAAGCCTGCAACACAATGAACTAAAATTTTGTTTGGAGAGAATGTTTTATGTTTTTAAAATTTATAAGTGGGTATTAATTTATAGTGAAAAGTGATAAAATTATTTTTTCCCAGGTGATTATTATTATTACCTGTATGTGCTTTTCAATCTAACTTTGCAAGTCCTGTAAGCTGGACCAAAAAACAAAATAGCATATATTATTATTGGGCCCCTATTTCAAGACCCCGCGAACCAGCCCATTTAGACCTCCAATAATCAAAAGTCTTCTTAACTAACAAATAATAAAAAGTGGCGGCATCAGAGCAAATCCACAATATCAATACGAGAGCTTAATTTCAATTTTGTAGCTTAACTAAGTTGTAGCCCTCAAATTATTCTTGTCTGTTTTTAACTGAGCATCCGTATAATAATCTGTGTCATTTTACTTACTATAAGCAATCACTCCAACCTGTTCGACGAAATGCCTGTGTGAGAAACTGAGAAGCAGCAAGGCAAGAAAACAAACAAGAAACGTGATACAATGCAGTCAATGGGCACCAAGTCCACAATGAAATGGCCGAAGCAAATCACACCATCTCTCGTGGAGCGGCTAATTTACTCGGAAAAGGACTTGGAGAAAGCAATATCCATATTCGACGCCGCCACGGCAGAGTATCCGAATGGTTTCAGGCACGATCACAGCACGTTTGGTTTAATGACTAGGAGGTTGCTTTCTGCTAATAAGTTTGTGCTGGCAGAGGACATGCTGGGTCGAATGAAGCGAGAGCAGTGCGGGATCAGTGAGGACTTGTTCTTGTCCGTGTACAGGGCGTATGCTCGAGTTCACAAGCCGCTTGAGGTTTTGAGGGTCTTTGGGAAGATGAAGGATTACGAATGCGAACCCACGTCAAGATCTTATGTAACAGTGTTTTCCATTCTTGTGAACGAGAGCCAGCTAAAAATGGCGTTCAAGTTTTATCGATATATGAGGGAGAAGGGAATTCCGGCTAGCGTTGCTTCGCTTAATGTTCTGATCAAAGCACTTTGCAAGAGCAGTGGAACTATGGAGTCCGCTTTTCGGATCTTTCGCGAGATGCCGAACCGTGGGCATACTCCGGATTCGTATACTTATGGGACTTTGATTAACGGGTTGTGCAGAGCTGGTCGAAACCTTGAAGCGAAAGAGCTTTTGATTGAGATGGAAGCAAAGGGTTGTTCACCCTCGGTTATCACCTATACTTCGTTAATACATGGTTTTTGCGTGTCAAATAGATTGGAGGATGCTATGGAATTGCTTAAGGAGATGAAGAGCAAAGGTGTCGACCCCAATGTATATACTTACAGTTCTCTTATTGATGGTCTTTGCAAGAATGGACATTCTTTGCAAGCCATGGATCTTCTAGAGAGAATGGTCAAGAAGCAGCTAGTTCCAAATTCAATAACTTATAGTTCCTTGATTTTTGGGTTATGTAAGGAAGGTAAACTTGGTGAAGCTATTCAGATTCTTGACAGAATGAAGCTTCAGGATTTGAAACCTGATGCGGGGTTGTACTCTAAAGTTATAAATGGATTCTGTGAGATCGGTAAGTTCCGGGAAGCTGCCAACTTTCTTGATGAAATGGTTCTCTCAGGGATAACTCCGAATCGCGTAACTTGGGGTCTTCATGTCCGGGTTAATAATAGAGTAGTTCGAGGTCTTTGTGCTGAGGGTCATCCTAATAGTGGTTTTCAGCTATATCTGAGCTTGCGAACTAGAGGCATATCAGTTGAGAAAGAAACCTTTGCATCTCTTATGCAATGGTTTTCCAAGAAAGGAGATCTGCAAAAAGCTGCTCGGGTTCTGGAAGAGATGGTGGTTGATGGATGTATTCCTGATGAGGGAACGTGGAACACGATGCTGGATGGATTCCGGGATAGGAGACAAGTGCTAGAAGCTGTTGAACTTTCACTGGCCAAGTTGATGGTTTTAGGCCAGAACACTGCATCTAGTTAAACATGTATTTTGGGAAAACTCAAGTGTTCAATGAGCAGCATTTATGCTAAGTTTATCAATTCACCTGTTTACCATGAGTTGACAAAGTGTTGGTGGAGGCTATGTGATACTTCCCGGGTTTGTCTTGTTTTTCCCAAGCTTGGGTCCAACTCCTCTCAACCATTCTCACAGTGCTTGATCAAGATTTTTTACTCGATGGTTTTTTTCATCAAGAGCTAGAAGCAGTTGAAGAATTTAAGCTCATTCAAATTATGATAATTTTCATTCAAAACTATGTTGTAGGCCTGTGCTTGATCTCTTTTTTAATCGTCTTGATCGCCAAGCACTTGCAGCCTGGATAAAGGGGGCCTCGTGTCAGCCTTGATAGAGCCTATTTGTAAAATACATAATAGGACCTTGAATGTAACTTGTGACTGTCACTTTTACTTCAAAATCAGGCCCTACAGTTCTACCAAATTTGATCACCACCCACCTCATTCAACTCCATTTATCAATCAACCTGATGCATGATGACTGCCAACAATCTTCACCTTGAAAATCTAATCAGTAACTAATCGCATCTTCACCTTGACCTTGGTTACCTACTACCACTTCACCTCGACAAAGATTGTCATAGCTTCTACTATCACTGCAACACAGTCATAATTCTCTAGAAATACTATGCTCCTCCATAGAGAAACACAACCACTCACAATAAGTCTATTCCAAGCATTTCGGACCATGTCAAAAAATGCCATTGCAAGTCTCACTTTTGGCTCTCCTGGATGTCATCAACCATCGATGTGAATGTTCACCACACACCTTGCATCAATGCCAAAACGATTCTCGTAGCCAAATCGAGACTCACTAACATTATTAGAGATATATACATGTGTAAGTGCAATTATTTGGTAGTTTAAAAGTAAAGTATTCTGTATTTAGAAACATAGGGGGTATGAATGTAATTATTTGAAGTTTAGTGGTAAAAAACATAACGACTCATAAATATAGGGGTATGCATGCATGTGGTTATTTGGTAGTTTAGGGGTGAAAACATAATTACTAAAAGTAAATGGGTATAAAATGTAATTATTGTGAAATATAAGAGTGCGTATGCTATTATTTATTGTTTATGCGTAAAAACATAATAGTTAAAAAATATTGAGGTGTAAATACAATTGTTTGATAGTTTAGAGTTGAAACTTAATTACTCCAACATACATGAAAGTGAAAACACTTGTTTCATATTCCGGAGCCAAATGGTAATTATTGACAAATATTGTGGTGTGAATATAATTAGTTAATAGTTTAGCTGTAAAAACATAATCACTCTAAAATATATGGGTGTATATGTAATTATTTGATCGTTTAGAGGTGAAAACAATATTATTAAAAAATATAGGAGTGTGAATAGGACTGTGCGTTTTGACTAAACCGAATTGAATAGATCATATAACTTAAGATCATTCGATTCTGGTTGTGGGAAACTGACAATCAAAATCAAATCGTCTGAAACGATTTGGTTTATTTAAATCGAGTTGATTTTGATTCGATTTTGATCCATTTCGGTTACTAAACTTTTATTTATTGTATTTTAATTTTGAAAAAAATAAGCAATATAAAGCTTCGAATATGCATTTAAGACTAAAGAAAATATGTATGAAACAATAGAAAAATACCGTACACTCTCTAATTCATCAATCATATTGGAAATTCACAATTTAAAAGTGATAATTCTGCTCAATTCAACACAATTCACAAACAATAAAATATTAAATTCAAACATAATTAAACATAAGAGAAACTAAGTCACACTTCAAAATTCATAAATATTCAAGACACATAATTAAATTCATTATGTTCTATACATATATATTGAAAATAAAATATAGATCCGCTTTTCGATTTGACTCGATGATCGATCCCTAAAATCAAAAATCGAATCGAAGTGGGTTTCGATTTTTCTGTGACAACAAAAGATCGGATCAAAAATTTGATTCGATTTTTAAATCGGATCATTCTACTATGTTTGCATAAGCCTAAGCGTGAATACATTATTTGATAATTTAGGGGTAAAAACATTATTAAAAAAAATATAAGAGTACAAATACAATTATTTGATAGTTTAGAGGTAAAAACATAATATTCAAAAGAGTGTCAATGTAATTATTAGATAGTTTAAGGATAAACCTATATTTATCATAAGCATATGAGTATAAATGCAATTATTAGATAGTTTATGGGTGAAAACACAATTATTCATAATTACGATGATGTACGTATTTGGAGCAAGGCTCATAGTATCTAGGTCTTCCCCCCCTTTAAAGACTGAGTATCCGCAATATGTCCGAATTCTTGTCAAAGAAAGTGATAAATAAGTTCAAAATCTTAACTCTAACTTTTCCATATGCGATGGTGAGACCCTTTTCATTTCAACACAATTTTGTTTCAAGTAACTCACTTTAGCATTAAGTTTTTCATTCACCACTCCATGTTTTTGAACAATTAAATATTCATAGTTCATCTACTGAATATGTAGATTTTATTAAGCACAAAACCACCAATTCTAACAGTTGGAACCCACTTGAATAATTGGTCAATCATGGATTCATAAACCCATTCCCAACATTGATTTGGGTTGAGGTAGTTATTTATCCTTATAGATCTACTGTAAGAATTACTTGGGTTGATGGCAGGTGTCAAAACAATCATAGATCCACCAAATTAAACTTCAATTGAACTTGACATAGATCTATGGATAATTCAACTTGATGAATACGACTTGAGTGTGAGTAAATCAATGGATGTAGTTCTAAATTGCCCCTACCATCGTCCACCAAGGTTCTCAAAAAAGTAGATTCCTTGTTGCATTTTAATTTTGAAAGATTTGACTTGATCTGCACACTTTTGGGGTAGCGAGGGCACTCAAAGTAGAAGCATAGTCAACGATGTACTTTCCAACAAGTAAGTAATTGGTTGCGTGGACAATTTGGTTGCACTGGGGAGTGGCGTTGGCAACACTCTGTCTAGCTGGCGTTGCCAACGCTTCTTCAATGGTAGGATTGACTACATTGTATGTCTTTGCTAAACTTCTAGTTGGTTCCATTGGTCACATTTGTCTCATTTTTCTTTATTTTTTCGCTATTTACTGCATTCATTGACTTAAGACCTACAAAATACGATATAAACATAAAAAACACGAAAACAAATAAGAGCATGTATAAAGCATGTAAAAAGACATGATAAAAGAATACAAGTTACACTTGTATCACGTGGTAACTCTTACTTCTCAGCTGCACCTTTAGGCTCGTCAAGCCTCATGGAGTACTAGTAACGCATCACACTATCATCAACATCAGTGATACCTTCTTTGGGGTTTGTAACACGTCTCATCTGGAACACAAAGGTGGAAGCGCTTCATACTTTTTCCAATATTTTTCCTTTTCTTTCGTTTTTTTCTCATGCCCGTGGATTCATTTTAGTTCCTACCGTCTTTTTTTCGTTGATCTTTGTGCCGTAATCACATAATTTTGCCATGTTTTTTCTAACCCTATAAAATAGACATAAACGACACAAAAATGCAGAAGAATGAACATATAATTAGTAACTAGTGTGTAGTTAATTGACATTTATTAGTTCTCTTAGCCTGAGCAAATTCCATTGGTCCAACATCTTGGTGCTCCTTCTTGTACAGTGAAAGATCCTGCATTTCATGGCTTTTTTATTTTCCCACTAAACATTGTTCAAGACCATTTCGTCCAATAGCTGAAAAATATCTTCATCATTTAGGCTCATGAACTTCGTCCGGATGCATAATCTATTGTACTCTAATTCAATGGATCAAAGAAACCATGCATCAACATTAGAAACTCGTGTGGTCGACATTATGTGAGTAGCATATGTAAAATTGTCTAGGCCTCATGTTGGATTTTGGATATCCTTGTGTGTGTAGTTGTGAGCAATTGTCCCACATGGAAAGAAAATGAGTTCTTGAATTGTTTAACTAGAGTTGGACTTCAAGAGAGTTAATTCTAGAATAGCTATTGTGTATTGGGTTAGGTGCATTTGGGCTTTGATATATATATATATATATATATATATATATATATATATATATATATATATATATATATATATATATATATATATATATATATATATATATTTATTTATATTATAAGTCTATGATGGGCACTTGGGGCCTTAGTAAAATTCAAGAGTTATATATTTATTTTTTCAGATTTTATTTTTTGATTATATAAATCTGGAAAATTAAATACGAAGAGTTACAACTCATGTAAAAGTGGCAACCCCTGTAAAGGGACATGGCTGTAGTAAAGGGACAAAACTATCTGTAGGAACATGTCTATTCAGTAGGAACTTTTCGTGTTCTATAAATTAAATTGAATCAGACTTATTTTTACTCACTTAGCATTTTAATATTTTCTGCATCTTATAAAATTTCCTAAACTTTGTTGTATCTTGGGGGCTTATTTTCTAAACGAAGTGTGAAAATATTGTCTTTAGGAAAGTGATAAACTCACGCCTCAAGGATTCAGTACAAAAGAAAAAATATTATGTTTTCCATATTATTATTTTAAAGTTTCCAGATTTTCAATCTAAAGACAATACTTCAATGGAGGCAGAAAAGAATCCTTTCAAAGTCCAGTTCCATGAAAATGAAACAATCAAACTGGACAGATTCGATGGAACAAACTATCCCCGTTGACAAGACCGCATGAATTGACTTCTCACATCGCTGAACCTGTTCTACATTCTGGACCCGAAGTTGCAGAAAATTTCAAAAGTGGATTCCAGTCGCACTGATGCAGAAAATGCAAAGTCCGTTACTGATCAAGCAAAACGTGACACAGATGAGATGCTATGCAGGGGCTACATCCTAAATTCCTTGACAAGTAAGTTGTACGATGTTTACAGAAATTATAAGACATCGAAGGAAGTTTGAGATGCACTTGAAACTAAGTACAAAAACTTGAAGAGAGGCACTGATAGATTTCTTGCTTTGAAATACTTTGAATTTAATTTTGCTGATAACATGCATGTGATGGACCAAGTCCGAGAGTTAGAACTTCTTGTTTCACAAATGAATGAATTGCAAATTCGTATTCCTGATGCATTACAAATAGGGGCTATACTGTCTAAACTCCCCTCATCATGGAATGACTATAGAAGGAAAATTCTGCATTCTTCAGAAACCTATTCTATAGAGCAATTCATTACACACATGCAGATTGAGTGTGAAAACAGGACCAGGGATGAATTACTTTTAGGTTCTAAAGTGAACCAAGTTACTACTGCTCCAAATAATAGAAATTTGTCTACTGGTGGCACTCCAAATAATCTGAAAGTGCAGAACAAGAATTTCAAGAAGAATAAAGCCAACAACATTAAGAAGAATCGCACCTGCCATCATTGTGGTAAGAAGGGACACTACATAAAAGAGTGCAGATTCAGAAACAACATGAATAAGAATGATGGTGCTCCTAATTCGGGTAAGAACAAGGCTAATGTGGTTGAAGCAGAAAATAAAGAGTTTGTGGCAATGATCACAGAACTTCACATTGCATCTGTCGGTGTGATTAAAGATTGGTGGCTGGACTCCGGTGCTACAATTCATGTTTGCAACAACAAGTCTCTGTTCAAAACATACAACGAAATGAAGGATCCTGAACAAGTGCTCATGGGTAATCATGATGCTGCGAATGTCTTAGGCAAGGGAAGTGTGGAAATAAATTTCACTTCGGGAAAGAAGCTTACCCTTTTGAATGTCCTTCATGTACCCGATCTTAGGAAGAATTTAATTTCTGCAAATTTGTTGTGTAAGAGTGGCTTTAAAATTGTCCTTGAATCGGACAAAGCTATTGTAATCAAAGCTGGAGTATTCGTTGGAAAAGGATACTCTAGTGATGGCATGTTTAAACTATCTATTAATGAAATAAGTCCTATTGCTTATATTGTTGATTGTTCATCTTCTTTATGGCATGCTAGACTAGGCCATTTAAATAATAATTATTTGCAATGTATGTTAAGAAATAATTATATTACATATAAAGATGATCATGATAAAAAACGTGAAATTTGTGTTGAAGCTAAAATGACAAAGAAACCTTTTTCAAAAGTAGAAAGAAGTTCAGAATCATTAGAACTTGTGCATTCGGATATATGTGAATTAAATGGTCAATTAACAAGAGGTGGAAAGAGATATTTTATCACTTTCATTGACGATTATTCTAGATATACCTATGTATACTTAATGAAAACCAAGGATGAAGTATTTGATAGATTTAAAGACTTTAAGTCTGTTGTTGAAAATCAAAAAGAGAAAAAGATCAAAATGCTTCGTAGTGACAGGGGTGGTGAATATTTTTCAAATTCCTTTAATTATTTTGTGAGAATCATGGAATTATTCATCAAAGAACTGCACCATATAGTCCTCAACAAAATGGACTAGCGGAAAGAAAAAATAGATCCTTGGTAGAAATGGTTAATTCCATGCTAATGAATGCAAAGTTGCCTTTCTCACTTTGGGGTGAAGCCTTGTTGACGGCATGTCACATTTATAATAGAGTTCCAATCAAGAAAATTAAATCTTCACCTTATGAACTTTGGAACAATGGTAGAATGCCTAACTTGAGTTATTTTAAAGTGTCGGGGTGTATTGATTTTTATAAAGTTACGGATCCTCACAAGTCAAAGTTAGGACCAAGAGGAATTAAAGGTGTTTTTGTTGGCTATGCACAAAATTCAAAAGCATATAGAGTATTGGGCTTAAGCTCAAATGTCATTATTGAATCTATTCATGTTGAATTTTTTGAAAATAAATTTATTCATGATTTTGTGCCCTCTCAAAATAGAAATGAAATACAACAACAAGTTGCATCAAATGGAATAAATGTGGGGGTCGGTGAAAAGAAAAGAAATAGATGAACCTATAAAACCAAGAAGAAATCAAAGAATGAGAAAAGATAAATTCTTGGATTCTAATTTTATCTCACCAGATTCCATTGCCTTTCTTGTTGAAGGTGATAGAACCAAAGTCTTGAACAAAACACCTATCGTATTAAATTTGGAAAGTGACCCTAATACCTATGATGAAGCAATGGCTTCAAGAGACGCTCCTTTTTGGAAAGAAGCTGTCAATGATGAAATGGACTCTATAATGTCCAATGGTACTTGGGTCTTAGTTGATTTACCATCCGGTTCTAAGCCAATTGGATGTAAATGGGTGTTTAGACGAAAATATAGAAGTGATGGTTCTGTACAAACCTTCAAAGCTCGTTTAGTAGCTAAAGGTTTTTCACAAAGAGAAGGCATAGATTATTTTGATACATATGCACCTGTTGCAAGAACAACATCCATTAGAAGATTATTTGCTTTGGCATCAATTCATAAATTATGTGTGCATCAAATGGATGTTAACACAACATTTTTAACTGGTGATTTAAGTGAAGAGGTGTATATGAAGCAACCTGAAGGTTTTGTCCTTCCAGGAAATGAATCAAAAGTTTGTAAGCTAGTCAAGTCATTATATGGCTTGAAACAAGCTCCAAAATAGTGGCATAAGAAATTTGATGCAGTAATCCTATCAAATGGTTTTAGACACAATAGTGCTGATAAGTGCATTTATTGTAAAGTAACAAATGAGTATGGAGTGATACTGTGCCTATATGTTGATGATATGCTAATTTTTAGTACGAATATCAAAGGCATTGAAGATACCAAAAGGTATCTAACTTCAAATTTTCAAACGAAAGATCTTGAAGAAGTGGATACCATTTTAGGTATTAGAGTAAAGAAGCATGACAAATATTATTCCTTAAGTCAAAGTCATTATATTGAGAAAATGCTTGATAAGTTTCAATATCTTGGTATAAAAGAGGCAAACACTCCATTTGACTCTAGTTTGAAACAAGTTGAAAACAATGGAAGGATCATTGCACAATTAGATTATGCTAGTGCCATTGGCAGCCTTATGTATGCAATGCATTGCACAAGGCCTGACATAGCATATGTTGTGTGTATGATGGCGAGATTTACAAGTAAACCTAGCACGGCTCATTGGAAAGCTATTAGTAGAATATTCGGATACTTAAAAAAAACAAGAGAATTAAGTCTTGTTTATAATGACTATCCAGACGTGCTAGAAGGGTATTGTGATGCAAGTTGGTTGATAAGTAGTAGTGAAAGTAAATCCACATCAGGATGGATTTTTACTTTAGGTGGTGGGGCTATAAGTTGGGCCTCTAAAAAGCAAACTTGCATTGCACATTCAACTATGCAATCCGAATTTATTGCACTTGCTGCAGCGGGCAAAGAAGCAGAATGGTTGCAAGATCTATTGATGGATATTAGGTTATGGCCAAAACCTACGGTAACCACTTCTTTGTACTGTGATAATGAAGCAACAACGTCTCGTGCGTATAGTGATATATACAATGGAAAGTCTGGACATATGAGCATGAGACATTCATATATTCGTGAATTGATATCCAATGTGGTGATCACGATAATATTTGTGAAGTCCAGTGACAACTTAGCTGATCCTCTCACTAAACCACTTACAAGAGAGCTAGTGAAGAGTACAACTAAAAGTATGGGACTTAAAGTACTAGATTTAAGCACCAGTGATGGCAACCCAAATTTAAATCAGTAACCTCTGATTCTAAAGTCAAAGGGTACAAACAAGTCACTTGATATGTGCTTGGGAACACTATAAATAAATAAATAGTGTTAATAGTTGCGAATAAAAGTAGGATGAGCGTGTGCTCTTAATGGAGTTAGCTAATAAAGTGTGTTTTTAGCAACTAAGACAAAAGCAGAAACTCTACCTATGTGAACATAAAGTTGTGCCGCTTTAGTAAGAAAATGTGTTTTTCTTATAAATGTTCACATATATACAGGATTAGCACATGGCCGTATATAATAGTGCTAAGGTTGTTGATGAAAATCTATGAGACATTTAAAATGGTTGACATATGTGTGATGTCTTCGGTACTAACATGGGAGTTGAGGTTCAATCTTCGGACACCTATAACTTCGTTAGGACTTTAAGGTATTTACACTAATTGAAGGTTCAAATCGAGAGATACCTTCTTGTATGTGTGTCATTCATTAGGTAGAAGTAATTGTTCACAACTAGTGGGGGATTGTTGGATATTGAATATCCTTGTGTGTGTAGTTGTGAGCAATTGTCCCACATGGAAAGAAAATGAGTTCTTGAATTGTTTAACTAGAGTTGGACTTCAAGAGAGTTAATTCTAGAATGGCTATTGTGTATTGGGCTAGGTGCATTTGGACTTTGATATATATATATATATATATATATATATATATATATATATATATATATATATATATATATATATATATATATATATATATATTTATATTTATATATATATATATATTTATATTTATATTTATATTTATATATTTATATTATAAGTCTATGATGGACACTTGGGGCCTTAGTAAAATTCAAGAGTTATATATTTATTTTTTCGGATTTTATTTTTTGATTATATAAATCTGGAAAATTAAATACGAAGAGTTACAACTCATGTAAAAAGTTGCAACCCCTGTAAAGGGACATGGCCGTAGTAAAGGGACAAAGCTATCTGTAGGAAAATGTCTGTTCAGTAGGAACTTTTCGTGTTCTATAAATTAAATTGAATCAGACTTGTTTTTACTCACTTAGCATTTTAATATTTTCTGCATCTTATAAAATTTCCTAAACCTTGTTGTATCTTGGGGACTTATTTTCTAAACGAAGTGTGAAAATATTGTCTTTAGGAAAGTGATAAACTCACACCTCAAGGATTCAGTACAAAAGAAAAAATATTCTGTCTTTCATATTATTATTTTAAAGTTTCCAGATTTTCACCTCAAGCATTTCAAACATAGATTATCATCAAGCTATTGGAATGTTTGAATCTATATCCTTAGCTGGCTCTTTTTACTTGGGAAAAGTATTAGTTGACAAATTCATATAACATACCTTCTGAGGTAATGTTGTTTGTAGTAATTCCTAAAACCAATTCAGAGCTACACCCCTCAAAGAGAATGAGAATAAGATAAGCATTAGATACTAGTTGCGTGAAATAGGTAATTCAAAGAGCTTAATAAGCCATACTCTCTAAAATTCAATGGTAACATCTAATTTGTACTGAGGCAATTAGATTCATTAAATCAGGGTAAAACCTGGTTTTCATCAATGTTCTTATAACTAGAGTAGGTTGGTCGATCGAACTGACTTAATAGGTGATCAATCTCTTTTCTAGTCTGGTTGGCACTTTAAAACTAGTAATTTGAAATTTCAGTTGATATCAGTACAATTTCGCAGGCCAGTTAACTATCCTCCCACTCTAACCCAATTTTGCCTATGAAAAAAATTCAGAATTTTCTCAATTTGAGGTTGCCAAGTAAAAATTAGTATAAAATAATCACAAAATTGAGGTGCTTTATTTGATTTTGTTACCCATGAGGTTTAACTTGTAAGGAATATTTTAGTTGTTGGATATTTTGTTTGGTATGTACTATATATTATGATTTGAAATGATTTTCAAAATTCGACGTGTCTGAGTAATTGTAATAACAAATATATTTATTTAGTATGAATAGTTTGAAAATAGTATAAATAAACGATACATAATATATTAATATGGATGGTATGTTGAGTTGATCGTTGACTATATTTACCTGTCAAACCAACAGTTCGACCATAAACTCGTAATCTGTAAAACTGCCAGATCGGTGTTCTGATTTTGTGTAGGGATTTCAAGCGGATCAACCGAAGCAAAATGAACAAATCTAATCAACAAACGAATCTAAACACACACACAAGGTATCAAACAAGATAATCGAAACAAAAGTTACTTGGTTCAGCTAAGATCAAGGTGATCAAAGCCTACATCCAAGGGACAAAATAGTGTGTTTATTTCTGCAGAGTTTTGAGAGAGAATTACAAGTGAGAGATCAATCTTCTAAGCTAAGTAATGTGATCTAATAATCAGCCTATTTATATGACCGAAATAAGCTGAAAAACCACGCAACAACTCAGCTCCAATTCTATTAAAAAACAGAATCTTCCAGCAGTGCAAAGCTTCTTTTTCCGCCAAAGTTTTCAAATAAACTTTTTTGAGTTTTTATCCTGTGGTGTGCCATCGAGTTATGGACCACCCTGCACCCACCTTTTGAAAACAATGGTTTTGATCGAGAGACTAGCATGAATCTACATTATGAATGTCTACATTAAATAATACGACTCAACGATTCTGATGACAAATAAATAAAAGGAACTTTTGTCTATGAACCTGCAGCATGTACGGTACCTAATATAATAAACCAGATGCTCTAGATACTCTCATGTCTTTTCGCTATCACTTTATCATTTTTTATTTATTTATGTTAATCATTAAACAAAATATGATTCTTGTCTAATATAGCTACTTAATCCCGTGGGATCCACATTCTTGGACTTTTCACGAAGGTTCATATTACTTGGTTTGTATAACTGCAACAAAGATTGCAATTTTGCACATAAATGTTGTCGGGGAAACAAGTCACTTGCAATATATATATATATATATATATATATATATATATATATATATATATATATATATATATATATATATATATATATATATATATATTTCGGCATCACATCATTCACGTTCATTATGAGAGTTTAAAAATAGATATGATATACTACAATATTTGACCCATACTAAATGTTGTTCCCGGTTCAAAAATCACAACAATAATATAGAGGAACAAAATAATAATTTATCATTCTTTAAATTGAAATAGATATTATCTCAATTTGTCAATTGATGAAGGTTACCTCGATACCAGTAATTAGTTAATTACTGGACAATCATACTTATATAATCGTTGGGATGAGGCGCAGACCAGGTTCTGTTCTCTTAAAGACGGTTTCGCGCCCCTACGGATCTTTGTATCCGATGCAGTAGGACACCGACACGTCCGTCTCCGGGATACAACAACCCAATCTTCCTTGTTGTAACTTCGCTCAAAGTCTGCACTACTTGACGAAGTCGAAGCGTAGGCCAACACCTTTCTTTGCCCATAGGTTTTTTCCTCATATATACACTCATATAATGTTTATACATACAATAGAGGAAAACACATGTTGAAGAGAGAGTTATTTTCTTCTATATTTTCTCTTGTTGAAAATAATATGCAAGACCACTATTTATAGTGTGAAAAATATTAGTCTTGTAACTTCCTCAAATAATTAGAGGTTTAATATATATTATAAATATGTATTTTATTATACTATATAAATATGATAGTAATGGGGGTGGATTGAATTCACACAATAGAATGGGGTGCTAAATGTGAAGATAATAGTCTCACCTCATTAATCTCAATAACAACCAAAACTTGTAATATACAAAACATTTAACCCCCACTAACACACACTACAAGAAAATGTAGCAATGGTGTCAAAAAAATTACTCACCATTGTTATATTTTCAGTGAGCATTGATCAATGGCTACAAACAATTTTGTAACCAGCTTTTGTAACTATTGGCCTCGTAGGCATAAAGTTATGACAGCAATGGTTACAAATTAATTAGTCACCAACAATAGTGTCAAAAGAATCACTCACCACGTAGTGTCAAAATAATATGCAGCCATGACGTGGTGTCAGATGAATTGGTAGCCATGCAATTAGATTAAAAGAAAAGCAAAAAAAAAAAAAAAAAAAGGGTGGTGTCCGATTCATTGGATGCCACGCCTTTTTTCTTTTTTTTTTTTAAAGCGTGGTGTCCAAAGAATCGGACACCACGCTATTTCGTATTTTGTTTTTTTTTTTAAATCGTATTGTACCGTGGTGAGTGAATAATCACTCACCACGGTTTTTTTTTTTTAAGGCGTGGTGTCCAAAGAATCGGACACCACGCTATTTCGTTTTTTTTTTTTAAATCGTTTTGTACCGTGGTGAGTGAATAATCACTCACCACGATTTTTTATTTTTAAAAACCATGGTGAGTGAATAATCACTCACCATGGTTTTTTAATTTTTTTTTTTAAACCGTGGAACCATGGTGAGTGAATAATCACTCACCATGGAATCCGAAAATTTTTAAAAAAAATTGGTGGCGGATTAACCGCCACTTTTTTGCCAAATTTTCAAATTTTTCAATTTTGTTGCCTTTTTCCCTCCATTTTATTATATATACATATATAATTCATAATATACTAACACACACAAATATATATATATATATATATATATATATAAAAAACATGATATATGTAGTATATATATGTTTAAAAATATACTTATATATATATATATATATATATATATATATATATGTTATGTAGTGTGTAAAATATATCTATATATATATATATATATATATAAACACAAAAATCAATATATTATCTATATATATATATATATATATATATATATATATAAACACACAAAACAATATATAAAAACCCAAACAATACATAACTAATATAACACCCAAAAAAGAAAGTGGTAAAAGAGAGGATTTTTCGGATTTTAGAGTGAGATTTTCATATTTTTTGAGGGAGAGGAGATAATTTTCGGATTTTTTGAGGGAGAGGAGATGATTTTCGGATTTTTTGAGGGCGAGGGGAGGATTTTCGGATTTTTTGAGGGAGAGGGGAGGATTTTCGGATTTTTTGAGGGTATTGGGAGGATTTTCGGATTTTTTGAGGGAGAGAAATGAAGAGATGAAGTTTGTGAAAAATGGGGTATATTTATAGATAAAGGAAAATGGGGTAACAGATTTTTTTGTAGCCATTGCTTTCACATGGATTGTGCTACTGGTGGGGTCAAATAAATCACTCACCATTGCTTTCATCTGAATTGTGCTTTTGTGGGGTCCAAAAAATCACTCACCATTGCTTTCACATGGATAAAACATGGCATTTTATTAATTAGGAGAATTTCATTTTAATTAGGATAAAACTAAAATTTAGGATAACATAGGAAAATTAGATTTGTAGTTTAATAAAATGCCATGATTATATTAGTAATTAACACATTGATGACGATTATTGTATAATTAGTAATTAACCTATAAATTTCACAGAAATTTGAGTAAAATTAACCACTTTTACTAAAACTATAAAATTTATAGTTTAATTACTAGTTATACAACATTTGTCATCAAAGTGTTAATTACTAATATAATCATGGCATTTTATTAAACTACAAATCTAATTTTCCTATGTGATCCTAAATTTTAGTTTTATCCTAATTAAAATGAAATTCTCCTAATTACAACTAATTATAGAATGAGTACACATATATAATCATGATTTACCTAGCTAAACTTAATTACTAATTAATTTTACTCAAACTACTATGAAATTTATAGTTTAATTACTAATTACACAATAATTGTCATCAAAGTGTTATTACTAATATAATTATGGCATTTTATTAAACCACAAATCTAATTTTCCTATGTTATCCTAAATTTTAGTTTTATCCTAAATTCCATAATATTTCTTAACTTTTCCTAATTTTTAAAACAAATCCACTTTTACTAAAACTATCATAATTGAAATAAAATCCTCCTAATTACTACTAATTATAGAATGAGTACACATATATAATCATGATTTACCTAGCTAAACTTAATTACTAATTAATTTACTCAAATTACTATAAAATTTATAGTTTAATTACTAATTATACTAAAACAATAAAAACAAAAAAAAAACGAAAATAGGCAATGGCTACAAAAAATATGGATGCCACATGGTGTCAGAAAAATCTGACACCATGTGAGCATCCAAAAAATTTGTAGCCATAGTTTAAAGGACCATATCATGCCATGTGGCATGATTTGGTCCATCAAAGCATGGTGTCCAAAAAATTGGACACCACGCTTTCCAATCAGTTTTTTTTTTTGTTTTATAAACTGTGGTGTCCGATTTTTCGGACACCACGGTTTCCTTTTTTTTTTTTTTTTTTTTTTTTTTTAAATTGTGGTGTCCGAAAAATCGGACACCACGGTTTTTGTTTTTTTTTTTCTTTTTAAATCGTGGTGTCCGATTTTTTGGACACCACGGTTTAAATGTTATTTTTTTCCCTTTTTTAATCTTTACAAACCTTAACACGATTTTTTTATTTTTTTCCCTTTGATGACAATTATAGTATAATTAGTAATTAAACTATAAATTTCATAGTAATTTGAGTAAAATTAATTAGTAATTAAGTTTAGCTGGGTAAATCATGATTATATATGTGTACTCATTCTATAATTAGTAGTAATTAGGAGAATTTTATTTTAATTAGAACAGTTTTAGTAAAAGTGTTGGACTTGTTTTATAAATTAGGAAAGTTAAGAAATATTATGAAATTTAGGATAACATAGGAAAATTAGATTTGTAGTTTAATAAAATGCCATAATTATATTAGTAATAACACTTTGATGACAATTATAGTATAATTAGTAATTAAACTATAAAGTTCATAGTAGTTTGAGTAAAATCAATTAGTAATTAAGTTTAGCTAGGTAAATCATGATTATATATGTGTACTCATTCTATAATTAGTTGTAATTAGGAGAATTTTATTTTAATCTTGATAAAACTAAAATTTAGGATAACATAGTAAAATTAGATCTGTAGTTTAATAAAATGCCATGACTATATAGTAATTAACACTTTGATGACAAATATTGTATAAGTAGTAATTAAACTATAAATTTCATAGTTTTAGTACAAGTGTTGAATTTTACTCAGATTACTATGAAATTTATAGTTTAATTACTAATTATACAATAATTATCATCAAAGTGTTAATTACTAATACATTCGTTTCATTTTATTAAACTACAAATCTAATTTTCCTATATTATCCTAAATTTTAGTTTTATCCTAAATTCCATAATATTTCTTAACTTTTCCTAATTTTGTAAACAAAATCTATGAATTTTACTAAAACTATCCTAATTAAAACGAATTTTCCTAATTACTACTAATTATAGAATGAGTACACATATATAATCATGATTTACCTTGCTAAACTTAATTACTAATTAATTTTACTCAAATTACTATGAAATTTATAGTTTAATTACTAATTGTACAATAGTTGTCATCAAAGTGTTAATTAGTAATGTAATCATGCCATTTAATTTAACTACAAATCTAATTTTCCTATGTTATCCTAAATTTTAGTTCTATCCTAAATTCCATAATATTTCCTAATTTTTCCTAATTTTTAAATAAAATCCAACACTTTTTAGTAAAACTATCCTAATTAAAATGAAGTTCTCCTAATTACTATTAATTATAGAATGATTACACATATATAATCATGATTTACCTAACTAAGCTTAATTACTAATTAATTTACTCAAATTACTACGAAATTTACAGTTTAATTACTAATTACACAATAATTGTCTTCAAAGTGTTATTACTAATATAATTATGGCATTTTATTAAACTATAAATCTAATTTTCCTATGTTATCCTAAATTTTAGTTTTATCTTAAATTCCATAATATTTCTTAACTTTTCTTAATTTTTAAAACAAATCCAACACTTTTACTAAAACTACCCTAATTAAAATACAATTCTCCTAATTACTACTAATTATAGAATGAGTACACATATGTAATCATTATTTACCTAGCTAAACTTAATTACTAATTTAATTTTACTCAAATTACTATGAAATTTATAGTTTAATTACTAATTATACTATAATTGTCATCAAAGGGAAAAAAAATAAAAAAATCGTGTTAAGGTTTGTAAAGATTAAAAAAGGGAAAAAAATAACATTTAAACTGTGGTGTCCGAAAAATCGGACACCACGATTTAAAAACAAACAAACAAAAAACGAAAACCGTGGTGTCCGATTTTTCGGACACCACAGTTAAAAAAAAAAAAAAAAAAACAGGAAACCGTGGTGTCCGAAAAATCGGACACCATGGTTTATAAAACAAAAAAAAAAACTAATTGGAAAGCGTGGTGTCCAAAAAATTGGACACCACGCTTTGATGGACCAGATCATGCCACACGGCATGATCTGGTCCTTTAAACTATGGCTACAAATTTTTTGGATGCTCACATGGTGTCAGATTTTTCTGACACCATGTGGCATCCATATTTTTTGTAGCCATTGCCTATTTTCGTTTTTTTTTTTTGTTTTATTTTGCATGGCTACAAAATAATTTGTCACCATTGTGTTTAATGGTGAGTGAATATTTTCACCCCATGCTTGGTGAGTGAATTTTTTCTCACTATTGCTGCCTACAAATATTTTTGACACCATTGATTTAAATTCTGAAGCCACATGGCTAAAGATTAAAATCACTCACCATATTTTTGTAGCCATTGCATTACATTCTTGTAGTGACAAGATAATAATGTGTTGTAAATTATTCTCAAAATGTTTTTGTTTTTATTACAATACTCCAACACTAAACATAGACTTTTCTTAAAAATCAGTGATTTGCCTCTTAGAAAAACACAACCTACTAACTGATGATGTTGGCATTCATTGAAAATGCTGCAACTTTAATATATGATATATATATATAGAACCAACCACGTTAAAGAGGGGCATACATCCAAGAACCAAATCTTTGATAATATCTTTTCTGCGTAGTCAAGAATAAATAAACTGATGCAGTCCTTAATTCAACAAATTAAACTCTTGGATTGAGAAGGAAAGGAAATAATTGATTGAGAATCAATTACTCCGCATGGTCTACTGTACTTGTTATATATAAAAGTGAAAGTGATTGTATTGGTCAGATGAAGAGAAATATATACACAAAAAAAAGAAGTTGGTCACTAATCAATTATTGCTCTTTGTTTCATTCAATATAATTCAACATACAAAAGCCATCTATCACAATTCTTCAAGGTCCCTACTTTCTTTACGAAGCAGTAAAAGCAATACAGCAGAACATGCACCACAAAATTTAAGAAATCAAAACATGAACAGAATCCATTCCAGCTGCTTACTTTTAATAATCTTACACAATTAACAAAAAGGTCATGGTAAGAATCAACATCATTCTCAAATTCAAGTTGTTCAGTCCATAAACAAAATGACATCCAAATCAAGAGTAAAAAACAGATCCATAAACACCGATCGAAGAGCTGTTTAAAACCGCCATCAACTCCAATCATCGTCAAGAGCAATATCAATCCCCGTTACATCACTGGAGAAGCATTTCTCTTCAATGTAGGTGGTCTCAAGTCTTGCCTTTCCTTAGAATTAAAACTAGTCAGTTTCAGAAAATGAGTTAATAATGCACATAATAACCAAATAAGTAATTTCTCATCTATGACATTTTCATGTTGGCTCTCCAAAAGGACAAGCATTTGCAAGATATCAACTCATTCCAATACATGAATAAAAGACTGCAAAAGAAGTTATACAGCTAAACAAAAACAAAGGGGGTGCAGAGGTATATAACTTTTTGGATTTGTACTAGGCAAAATTCCAACAGAAAAAAAGCTAAAGAACGTTAACACTCTTAGCAACTTTCATAGAAATAATATACCTATTTAAAAATTGAATATCACTCATCATAGACAAAGAAAAGATCATTACAAAGTATTAGTAGAACAGGAATCTTGAGTTTAAGAATTATAGAAATCTTGGAAAAGATGCATAATCTAACCATAAAATAAGATGAAAATTAATAGGAGGAAATGCAAAATATGCCCACTAACTTTGGCGATTTGACACTTTGCCCAATATCTTTCCGGGCCGGACTTTTACCCTGTAGGTATCCACTTCTGCCGCAAAATATGCCCAATCGGGCTTTAAATGGGCTTTTTGCCTACATGGATACCAAATGGCTAAAACGTCAATACACGTGGAAAAACGTATTGCCACATGTATTTTTTCACATTCAAAAACGTTTTTACCGAAAGTTATAGGGCATTTTTGCAATTTTGTTAAAATAACTTAAATAAATTCAAAAAATTATTTTCAAAATTAGTTTTTTAAAGAAAGGATTTTTAAGATAATTTCAAGAGTGATTTTCCTGAAATCTCAACGACAATCGTTATATTCTTAATACAGTACATTTTATTTTTATAATGGAAATGAATAACTCACAGGTATTCTTTAGAAGGAATTAAATTTTAAATCTAATTTCATAAGTATGTTTTAATAATTTAAAATTAAACCACAGTTCATAAAAGGATTTTTCTCAAAACACAATCAGATTCGCGATGCCGAGACATACCTCTGCCGACAACGAATTCATCGAGAAGACGACTTCCCGATTTTCTTTTTGTTTTGGTTGTTAATATTAATACATTAATATGAAAAATCTTTTAAGATATTTTCAGTAAATTATAATAATCTTAAAATAATCTGACTCTCGTCTTTCCAGTTCTTGGTTCCGAACTGTTATTTTAATTCTTCCATCTGTCGATAATTAAAAAAATTAATCTGTTAAATTTTATAGTTTCTTTTTGAATTTTAATTTGTTAAATATAATTTGGAAATATAATTTGAAAATAATTTTTTAAATTTATTTAAGTTATTTTAACAAAATTGCAAAAATGCCCTATAACTTTGAATAAAAACGTTTTTGAATGTGAAAAAATACGCGTGACGATGCATTTTCCACGTGGATTGACGTTTTAGCCATTTGGCATCCACGTAGGCAAAAAGCCCATTTAAAGCCCAATTGGGCATATTTTGCGGCGAAAGTCGATAGCTACATGGTGAAAGTCTGGCCCGAAAAGATATTAGGCAAAAGTGCCAAATCGCCAAAGTTAATAGGCATATTTTGCATTTCCTCCAAATTAATAACTAAATAGAAGTATAAAATTCTATGAGCTTCCGTTAAAACCAACATTATAAATACCCAACGTCTTTCCTTTACTAACAAAAAGAAGAGCTCATGTAGAAAAATTAAATGCAAAAGAGGTACCATTGTTTGCGAGCTCCATTGTGGTAGCTACTGACGACGGCGAAAAGGAGCACAGAAGATTGATTTATTCGAATTTGGCAGATCTGTTTTTACAAATGTGAACAGATCTGCTTTTACTAGGTCCCTTTTGACCATGGTAATAAGTTACTATGGTTTAGGGTTAAAAACAAAAAGGAAAAAGCTTTTTAACAGATGTCGAAACTCAATTGGCTGAAAATTGTTAAAACAAAAATAAAGATAAAAGCTTAAACTAACAGATGTCACAATATTAGGAGGGAGGACCACTGGTGCTCCCCCTACGATAGACCAGTGTTTTCAGGACCGGACCGGTCTGGTCGCAGAATCGGTGACTTTACTAGTTAGTGGTTTTATTGGTTTAATCGGTTTAACCACTGACCCAACCGGTATGATCAATGTATAGATTTATTATTTATTTAGTGTTTTATTATCAAATAAAAGAATATATTTTTTTTATTTAGTTGATTTTGATTTTTAAATGAAAGAATTCAATTGAGAGTAATAAAAACAATATTTTTTTTTCTATAAACACATGTGTAGTATACAAGTTAAGAAAGTCAAAAATACATTTCAAAGAGAATCGTATTTAAAGTACAATAAAAATAAATTCAAAAAAGATATTCATAATTATAATTTGTAAAGTTTTTGAAAACATTTAAAAATAACCTTAAAAAGTTAATATTTAGAAAAAACTAAAACAACTAAAAACGCAATTTTATAAAAAGAGTTACATATATGTTATTTTTTAATAATATTAAAAATTAAAAAGTAGAATTATTTCATAATACAACAAAGTACACTTGAATTATGTATTGCATATATTAATATGTACATATAACGTCAAAGGTGGTGTAGCTTAATTGGTTGTAGCATTAAAATTGTGCTAAGAGGTCAATGGTTCATTTCCTCTTCCTTATTTTAGTAAAATGCAAAAAACCGGTTCAACTAGTGGACTGATTCATCAAATTAACCGAATCTTGATCTATCCGTCATATAATTATGGTGGTTATTAATGCTAACTTGAGTAGGAGAAGTCAATAATTAGACAATTGGGTTGTAGGTCGGACAAATGACCGGATTAAATTGTGAGAAAAATAGTAATATTTTGGCATAAAAATAGCAACATAGTATGATTTGCATTTTAGAAAACAACAAAAAAAAAACATATAAGTTAATAAAAATACTTAAATAACATCTTAACTTAACTAAAACAGTGTCATGAAGATGCAAACGAAAATTTTTATCTGCGCAAACCCATAAGTAACAACTTAAACTAATCCGTAGTCTAAAAAATAACAACCAAACAACATATATAAAATCAACAAAGAACTCGTTTCAATAATAAGAAAAAGTAAAAACGTTAGTTCGAAAATAATGAACATAACCTAGTCCATAATAAACACACATTAAACATTTAAGTCCTCTTCACATCAATTACCAATAATAATCAATAATTGATAATTAAGTCGAGATAGAGGTAGTTCGATTGTACTATTTCTGTATGATTTTTGCATAACTTTTTTGCTACCCTATCTCTTTACAAATAGACAAATTAAGGATAAATGCGTGCGAACTACAACAAATTGTTATTAGAAATATTATGTTACCCCAAATTTTGCGAGTTACCAATTTGTCAATCGAGCAGATGAAGTTCATAATTAAATCATGCCAGTCACAAAACGCTACGGACAAGCCAACAAATTGATTAGTTAGTGCATATTATTTTGTGCGCAAGGGCGCCTTAAGCCCATGTTGACTCTAGCCAAACTCGGGCATCAAAAGGGTTTTCGTATCAACTTTGTTAACATAAAATTTAACCATCAACACCTCCTGAAATCTAGAGGCCCGAATTAACCTTAACGGATTGTCTTCGTTTTGATAAATTCATTGAATTGATATATAAGTCTTGGTTTCCATTAGAAACTAGCCAATTTCCACATTAGGAATGTCTGCATTAAATTACACGCCTAATAATTATGGTAATAAATAAATAAATAAAATGAATGGTCGTCTATGAACTTAATATGTACATTCTAGTAAAAACGAGACTTTATATTAAAAAAAAGACCGACACTTTAGATGCTCTCATGTCACTTCTTTGCTAGATCACTTGACCATATTTTCTTTTGCATCAATAAAATGTAGTATTTATCTAAAATAGAATAGGTAAAAGATAATTCTTAAATTTAGACTACTTGTTTCTGTTCGGATCAACATTCACAGACCTGGTTCGTACACTTGCTATGGGGATTGTAATTTTGCACAAAATGTGGTCAGGGAAACAACTTCACTGGAAACCAGTAAATCAACTTTTCTTTTGGGCATCACATTATTGGCAATCATAGAAAGTAAAATATTGAATGTTTAGAAAAAGATATGCAAATATGCTACAATAGTTGACCACTTATGAACACACACTTAGTTTAAAAATTCAATGGTCTGTCCTTTTTCGAACCTCACGACTTAATAACTGATAAGTTTGGCATCGTCAAATATGCCGCAATGTTACTATATAATACAGCTAATCACATCACATCACATCATACATGACATACAACCAACAACCATATTGTTAATCATATTGATCCCGGCCGGCGCCAATTAATGTATAACACGCTGAATATAAAATGTTATCAACCATATTGTTAATCATATTGATCCGGCCGGCGCCAATTAATGTATAACACACTGAATATAAAATGTTACATTAGAGTTTATATAATTGGTGAAATTGATCTACTATTGCATCTCATCCAACCATATCAACTGAAATTCCTATGGGTTTCTTAGGTCTATCATCAGAGAGCAAGCCCCATGCAGTTTGCATACCATTTCCTGCGCAAGGCCACATTAAGCCCATGATGGCACTAGCCAAACTCCTACACCAAAAGGGTTTCCATATCACCTTTGTTAACACAGAATATAACCATCGACGTCTACTGCAATCGAGAGGGCCAAATTCCCTTGACGGGTTGTCTTGGTTTCGATTTGAGACAATTCCGGACGGTCTTCCGCAATCAGACCCCGATGCCTCACAAGACGCCATCTCGGTGTGTTACTACACCACCACCACCTGCTTAGCTCCATTCAAGCACCTTCTTACTAAGTTAAACGACATTGTTTCATCCAATGTGCCGCCAGTCTCTTGCGTAGTATCAGACGCATCCATGAGTTTCACTCTTGAAGCTGCTCAAGAGCTCGGCATCCCTGATGTCCTTTTATGCACAACTAGTGCTTGTGGATACCTCGCTTATGCACACTGTGCCAAGCTTATCGGAAAAGGATACACACCACTGAGAGGTACTGCTCTTCCTGTTATATATATAAAACCCCCTAATAAATATGGTCATATGCAAATTGTCGGGATCTATCAAAAATGAAAATTCTGCTATAATCTATTCGAAAGTGTGCGAAATGCCATATATCCAAGAAGCATAGTCAACTTTCTTTTCACCAGAAAGTTAGCAATTGTTGGACTTTGAAGCGCAAAGATGGGGTTCATCTAGATGTAACGCAGTTTAAGTAACGTGCCCTTTTTGCCCTTTAATATTATTTATGTGCTTCTTTATTTTAAATTCGTTTTTGATTATTAATTTACAAAACCTAATTTTAGAAATGAAGATGAAATTGATGAGAAAAGGAGTTATTTAGTGAAATTCGGGTTAAATCGAGATACTGCCCTATGTTGCACCTTTAAATCAGGCAAAAACAATTTTTCCGGCAAAACGATTCTACCGAAAAGTGGACAAGGGGGCATTTTTTCTCAATTTCAAATTGGTTGATGGTAGATATATCGTTTTGATATGTTTGGGTGAAATTTGAGAATGACCCCATAGTTAAGAGCGTTTGACGTTTAAACTCATATCTATATAATGCAAAAGTGTATATGTAATGTACAAGTTAAGTAAGCCAATTATTTAATGAGATAAAAGCGTTAAACCCCCTATACTATAGGGGGTGTAGCGATTTGCCCCCTGAACTATTTTTTTTTGGCAACAAGCCTTACGTAATATGGATAAATAAGCACTTTGCCCCCTCAACTATTGACTTGAAAAAATAGTTTGCCCCCTGATTGAATTTCCGGCCAATTTTCGCCGGAATTTGAAACGTGAACATGATGGTTCATCACTATTTAACCTCAAATTCAATAAAATGCCCCTTTTTTCACTTCGATTTTTGTTATATTTTCTGAATTTCCAAACCTTAAATTTTGATAATTTAAACTGAGATTTGAAAATTAAGAAAATATAACAAGAATCGAAGTGAAAAAGGGCATTTTATTGAATTTGAGGTTAAATAATAATGAACCCTCATGTTCACGTTTCAAATTCCGGCAAAAATTGGCAGGAAATTCGACCAGGGGGCAAAAAGTCTTGTTATCCATAGTACAGGGGGCTTGTTGCTAAAATACAAAGTTCAGGGGCAATCGCTACACCCCCTATAGTATAGGGGGTTTGATGCTTTTATCCCTTATTTAATTAGTTGTGCATGATATAAAGTATACCTGTTTTGCACAATTTATGGTTATTTGAAGATTTCTGTTAAACTCGATGGCGGATGATAATATTTTGTTGTCTATGTACGATGTTATATATATTCAGGATGCACGCTTTATCATTATGATACTAATGTATATAGTAAAACTACATATCTACAATTGCACTGATTTATTGCAGATGAGTGTTACTTGACCAATGGGTACTTAGATACCGTTATAGATGATATTCCTAGTATGGAAGGCATACGTCTAAGAGATCTTCCAAGTTTCATCAGAACCACTAATCCAGATGATTTTATGCTCAACTTTATAAGTCAAGAAACTGAGAGAGCTCGAAACGCATCCGCCATTGTCATTAACACGTTCGAGAGCCTCGAGGTTGATACATTAAACGAACTTTCATCCACCCTGCCTCCAGTTTATGCCATCGGCCCCCTACACTTGATCGAAAAACATGTGGGTTTGGAAGAGCTTGGATCAAATTTATGGAAAGAGGAGCCAGAGTGTCTCGAATGGCTTGACTCTCAATTTCCCAATTCAGTAGTCTATGTTAATTTTGGAAGCGTTATTGTGATAACACCTAACCAATTCCTTGAGTTTGCCTGGGGTCTTGCCAATAGCAACGTACCTTTTTTGTGGATTTTAAGACCTGATATTGTGTCAGGGGAAAAAGCTCTTTTACCACCTGAATTTATTGAAGCCACAAAAGAAAGACGGTGTTTTGCCAATTGGTGCTCTCAAGAGAATGTTCTTGGCCACCCTTCTGTAGGAGGATTCTTAACTCACAACGGATGGAATTCGACTCTTGAGAGCATATCAAGTGGAGTTCCGATGATTTGTTGGCCCTTCTTTGCAGAGCAACAAACTAATTGCTGGGCTTGCTGCACAAAATGGGGCATAGGCATGGAGCTAGACATCGATGTGAAAAGAGATAAAGTGGAAGAGCTTGTGCGCGAGTTGATGAGTGGCCATAAAGGTAAGCAGTTGAAGGAAAGGGCTATGGAGTGGAAGAAGCTGGCTGCTAACAATATTTCATCTTACAATGAAAGCCTAGATAAACTAATTCATCAAGTGCTTTAAAGGGTATTATTTGGTGGGTACAATTGATTGATGTATATGTGACATTTCTTAATATGTGAAATATATGTGTTCTTATTTGTGGAAGAGCTCGTGAGTGAAGATAAAGGCAAAGAGATGAAGTAAAGGTCTACCGATTATAAGAAGCTCGCTCAAGACTGTGCAAACACTTCATCATACAATGAAAATCAAGATAAGCTAATTCATCAAGTACTTTAAAGAGTGTGATATGTGGGATCGAGTTTTACGTAATTTAGCTAATCTCTTGGTCTAATAGTTAATAACATAATTTTGAAGTTATCAATTATTGATTTTGTCAACATTTGAGAATATATTGGTGAATGTTTAAGACAATATGTAAAAACATTGTATAATAAATTAAATATTACTTGATGAAACTAAAACTTAAATTTCATCTGAATTAATTTTTGATGCATAATTAATATTTACTTTTTCCTTTTGTTTTCCCATTTGTGAGTTAGAATTTGAGATGAATACGCAAAACTTCAAATATTGATGAAAAGGAAGTTCAAGATACGTGCTTTCTTTTATTTCTTCCGTGCGCATGGTGCATTCTAACGGAGGGGAGTGCTTTAAATCATACTACTGAATATGTCTAGTTACATATACAAATTAAGTGAATCCCTAATAGCTAGTTTTTTTTTTTTTTTTCGAAAGTGGAACGGTAATGTAACTCATCAAGAAATGTAAATACAAAGCATCAAAAGAGATAACAAAGCGAAGCAATAAAAAACAGAAGAAACCAAAGAAAATAACCAAGGAAACTAAGTCGGCCATTTTTGAAAGCTCAGTGCATTTCGCGCCAGTTGATGAGCATCCTCATTGACAACTCGTCGCACAATGCTAACTCGACACTCTTGTAGTCCCAATTGCAGCCGCCTGATATCATCGATAATATGACAATAATCTATCAAAGACCGCACCCCTTCTTCAATTTGGCGAAGCACATTCAAACAATCTCCCTCAAGAATAATCTTATTCCATCCCTTCTCACAAGCAAGTTGAATACCCATCTTTGCCGCAAAAGCTTCGACGCAAGCCGGCGAGAAAATGCCATGACACCGGTTTTGACGCCAGGCCAAAATATCTCCAGAATCATCTCTCGCAAGCACTCCCACCCCATAGTCTCCTGACTGTTGAAAGATCGCCCCATCCACGTTGATTTCAATAAAACCCAATGGGGGAGGATTCCATTGTACATCAACTGGAGCTGAATCGGGAAGAAGACGAGCATTTGCCTCTAGAAATTGCGCATGATATTTGTTTGCATAATCGACAATGAGGGCTGGCTCCCTCTGAACACCGCCAATGACAAGATTTTTACGACTGTTCCGTAAAGCCCATCAAATACATACAAAACGCCCTGCTTCAGCTTTCTCCAAGCTTGTCACAATTTTAAAAAATCTGTGCACCAGGGAATCTGACCTAATAGCTAGTTAATACATATTAAATAAAATAGTTATTCCACGAATAATAAAGAGTCCTTAATCCTTATTCATTTCAAACTGGATTGTAACGAAAAGATATTATATATTAAATATTGGTAATCAAATATATGTTGAGTAAATTCAAGATTAAAGATATTATTAAAATTACAAAATCTTTATTAATGATTGATATGAAAGTTTATTAATTAAATAACTACATATAAAAAACTTGGTATACTAAAACCCACAGACTAATAAATAATTACTTATTCAATTTAAAGAATGTTTATATATCAAAACTAATGCACTTAAAATGAAAATTAAGTGATAATTTGTAACTTAAAATATTAAATAGAAGATAGTAACTAATTGAATTACAAGTAAACAGTTTAAATATGATATCTAATATGTATTAAAGAAAATTGGCATATTTAACTATTAATAGAAAGTACACCACAAACAAGACCCATAAAATTTGATCAGGTTAGAGGTGTGCTGTGAGGTTAAATGCGTAAATCTTGGTTTATTGTGTATATTTGGAACACTGAAATCTTGAACACGAGGGCTACATAACGAAGCGTATCTCATATACAGCTAAGATGAAGGTTTATTTTTAGGGGTTAATTTAGAGGAGAAGATCAAGTTGATCGTCCTTTCTTGATGACTTGTCTTGGTATTATAATACTCGGTTCTTGCTTAGTCAATAAGAAATGGGAAGATAGTGGTGGCCAAAAGCTCTCTTGCTACGGGATTCGTCATGACATCTCTATGGTCTTGCTTTCTTTCCAGTCTAATAGCCCAAAAGGGAAGCCCTCTGATCATATGATGGAAGAATTCTCCTTCCCTTGAGTCCTGGCCTAATGCCTTTGCTGTCGTATATCGAAGGAATTCAGTCTAACCCAAGATCTGGGCCAGTCAACTCTCCTCTCTTTAGAGAAGTCTAAAGCACTTAACCACTTGTTTTTGAAAAGATAAAATCAGTGTTGGTACACAAAGTAAATAGAAAATGTGACGAAGATATGTGATGAAGAGAGGTTAATTATTAGCCAATATTGGCTCGTTGTCAAGAGGGGAAAGATGGAGATTTCCAAATGAGGTGATGAAGGGAGGTGATAGATGATGGTGAAGTAGAGAGGTTGCTAAGCTTGTAATGAAGTAGCTTAGTGATTACGACAAAGGAATAGTGAAGAAGGGTGGTGAGAAAGGTGGTGAAGTAGGCATCTTAGTTGCCTAGTATTCATGAAGAGAAGAGTAGTGGCAATGAGCTTAGTAACTAAGGCTTAGTAGGGAAGTGATAAAGCACACACCTATCATATTTATACTTGGTGTCATCTCCAACAGGTTCTTAAAGACCTCACGAAAGCTGCATGGGAGAGATGGTTTGACCCCCATGCCTTCACACTTGGGCCCTTTTAAATGTCATGGTGCATGATTCACGCGAGACGCCTCAAATTCATATGCTTTATTTCTTGGATGATGTCGCTACTAAAGCAAGTTTCGTTTAGTCGGTTGATTCGTTTGCTCTTTGTGGAGGAGTAAAGAGGGGTCTAACTTCAAGCGCTTGGCCCTTTGCCGAGCTTGCTTTGACCCTGTGGCCATTGAGCCCCTGATCTGGGTTAGTTACGACTCCCGGAAGATCATGAAGGGGAGAGCGGTACTTGAGGGCTACTAAGGGTATTTTATGGTTCATTTTATGATGCTCATGAGCCCTTTTTAGTCTTTACTGGAAGCTTAAGTAGCACTTAGTAAGATGGGACTATCTACCTCATCAAAATTAAATGAAACACTACAATAGAATTTAGGGTTATTACACCAAACCGAACAAGAAAATGATGTAAATCAAATACAAACGGATTATGAAACATCTTCCAACGGAGCAAAAGATGAACCTCATAATTGCCTTTGTGAACAAAGAACATTAGTTTGTCATTGTGAAAGCAATGTTAAGGGGAAAACCCAATTGCTGAAGCAAAAACACTCGTGTTCCTTCTCAAAAACAAAGCAGAGGCAGACAAGATTATTGACAGGGGTCCTTGTGATTTTAGAGGGCACGAGGTTCTTGTTAACCGTTGGAATCAAGAAATGGATTTTACTCAGATTAGCCTTACAAAGACGGAATTCTGGATCCATGCACAAAACATTCCGGTATGTTTCATCATCGAGAATATGATGAAAACTATAGGAAATGCGGTTGGTAAATACCTCTGGGCAGACAACACTAATAACAACAAATGGAGGAAGGCTGTTAGAATTAGAGTTGAAGTGGATATCTCAAAAACTCTCGTTTATCAAGTCACCATAAACATACCAGGAAAATCATCTATTACATGAGAAATCAAGTATGAGAGGCTCAGTGAATTTGTTTTTGCTGCGGAAAAATTGGGCACAAAAGAGAGGAATGTCAACCAGAAGAGGGAATGTCTTTTCCACCGCCTTCTCTATTAATCGAAGTGTTTGGACCATGGCTTAAGGTGGAAACGAAGCTGGAAAACCCGATAAAAAACCAGGTAATCTCATCATTACAGATCTGATCAGAGAGATGGTGCCTACAACCCTATGAACTTTCTGGTCTTGAGTAACGAAGATCAGATTATTTTCCCAAAGGAAGCCATATCCCACAATCTTGTTGTTTCCGACGTTGGAGATTCAAACTTGGTTGTTATTCCACCGTACTACGCCGTGGATCTTGGTAATTCTGAGGATGAAATTCAGATGGGCCTAGTTAGCCTAGAGCAAACCATGGTGAGACCGGATAACCATGGTAAATCCCATGACATCAGCAATCAGATTATCACGTACAAGAATAATAACGACTCTTTTCAAAAGACTGAACCAATCCTCGATCTAATGGATAGCCCAGTGAATTATATGTTGGGCCTTTTTATGGGTAAAAATGATGTGCAGGCCCACATCCCAAACATAAAGCCCATTCTCGGTCCAAGGAAATTCCCAAGACCCAGTGGATCTTACTCTCCTTTCCTACTTATCCAAAAATAGAATCTTGCGAGTTTCAAAAGAGAAAAACAAGAGGAAGGCCCAGCAGATTTAAAAAAGCCCAAAGTTATCAAAGATTTTGAAAATCACTTACTTTCAGGTAACTTCAACGGTTTACAAATATCCAAAGAAGAAAATGTAATGTACTTAGGATTTGTAATATTGATAGAGATAAGATAAGCAAGAAAGGGGAGAAGAAACAGAGAGAAATTTGAGAGAGAATAAGTTGAAGATTCTGAATGATGTCATTACTCATGTCCTGAACCAATACATATAGCTGAAAAGTAATCATTACACTAATACATGACAACTCACACCTCTAACAGAAAGATACTTAAGTTGCTAAACAAATACTAATAAAAACGTATAACCAAATACTTAAATAACCCCAAAAACACGCCTTTGACACATGGGCTGCTCAGATAATTTTCGCGTCTCTCCTTAAAATGAAGTCACTTCTCTTTTACTATAAAAACCCTCAATTGCCCCTTTTCAACTCGTCAGGTCGTATTTTCCCCCTTTTTCCTCGTTTGGCAAACCCTAATTTCACATCTTCTTCAATTTTCTACTGATTTGCTAACTGCTTCTTGTTCTTCTCTCCCAGGTACATGACAAAAAATAACGAGGCTGTGGAAAATGATGAAGATAAAAACACAACTGAAGAAGAAATCGTTGAAATCAAGGAGGTCACAACCATCAGTAGAAGAATAAGGACCTATAAAAGAAGAGTTTAAGAAGCTCCAAACTTTGGAATACACTCGGTGGAGGAAATTGATGATGAATCACCCCTAAATCCAAACTCCGCGGCCCCAGAGAGGGAACATCAATGAAAACACTAACAATCTTAGCGTGAAACTGTCAAGGTTTGGCCAAACCTTCGACAATGAGGGGGCTCAAATCCCTCATATCTAACAAGAGGCCAGATATCCTTTTCTTAAGTGAATCTAAAATCAAAAACTATGATGTTGTCCTTAATATGTCATCTTTTACTGCTTTGAATAATCACTTCTTTGCGGATTCAATGGGTCTGTCTGGTGGCTTTTGCTTATTTTGGCCTAATGAATTTACCATTGATATTACTCATTTTTGTAGATGGTTAATTCATTTATCTATTACTAGTTTGACCCCTGAAGACACTTGGTTTCTGTACACAGTCCTTGTAAAACCAAAACTAAGAAGTTCTTTTGGCAAGAGTTGCATTCTATCAAACCTGACAATCACATCCCCTGGGCCTTAATAGGAGGCTTCAATAACATTTTAAATCAAGCGTAGAAAAGATGGGGTCTTGCATTTGCTTCTTCATCTTCTAACATGTTCGGTGATGAAATTGATAAGTTGAAGCTCATTGATTTAGGTTTCTCTGGTAATGTCATTACCTGGAATAATAAAAGGGAGGGCCTTGCTAATATCACACTTAGAATTGATAGAGGTCTGGTGAATGCTAATTGGAGTATCAGATTCCCTAAAGCTAAGATTCACCACCTACCAGCCACACAGTCTGATCACAAGCCTATTCTGCTTACACTGGATATGAAAGATGAGTCCAAAAAGAAAATCTTCAGGTTTGCAAACATGTGGGCATCTAGAGAAGATTGTGCTGAAGTGATTGCCAATAGCTGGAACATGGTCAACCACTACCAACCTGTGAACAATGTTGTTTTGAGGAATGCTAGTACAAGGGAAGCACTCAAAAGCTGGAACAAAATGGTGGTAGGGAATATTATTAAAAGGGAAAAAGCTATTTTTTCAAACTTGTTACATCTGCATGATAACTGTTTTGATCAAAAATCAATGGAAGATGAAGCTGCTCTTCAGATGGAATTGGATATGACTCTGAAGCAAGAAGAAGGAATGTGGAAACAAAGAGCAAATGAGCACTGGACAAGAGAGGGAGATGCAAACTCAAGACTCTTCCACATATCCACCATGGTTAGAGCTAATACTAATAAAATTGATTTCATCAAAGATTCTACAGGTATGAAATTGGTTAAGTGGAAAGATATTGGTATGTTTTTCCAGGAGTACTATTCCGCTCTCTTTAAATCTGATTTTGTCAATGAAGAGTATCATTTCCCTAATGACCTTCAGGGTTTGTTTCCTAAGAGGTTATTACTGATGAGAACAACATTATGCTTACTTCTGATCCTGGTGCTAATACCATTAAAAAAGTCTTTTTTAATATGAACTCTAATAAGAGCCCTGGGCCTGATGGTTACTCTGCTCTTTTTTACAAAAGGTTCTAGGACTCTATTGGTAAGAATATGATTAAAGCTATACAAGCTTTCTTTGTTAACCGCCCTATCCCTCCTGATTTTATTCACACTTACATTTCTTTAATCCCTAAGTTTAACAGACCTTGCATGGTTGAAAGCTTCAGACCTATCAATCTATATAACACTGTTTACAAAGCTTATCCAAAATTCTTGCTGACAGAATGAAGCTTATCCAAAATTCTTGCTGACAGAATGAAGCTTCTCCTTGATAATGTCATACCTCCCCTACAATTTGCTTTTGTTAAAGGGAGGCAAATTCATGAGAACAATATTCTCAATCATGAATTGATGCATTACCTTAACTCCAAAAAAAAAAGAGGTAAAATTAGTTACATGGCTTTGAAGGTTGACCTTATCAAAGCTTATGATAGGGTTGAATGGCCTCTGTTAATCAAAATTCTTACTTGTCTTGGGTTTAATCAAACCTTCTGTAATTGGATTAAAAGATGCCTCACTTCTTGTAGCTTCTCTATCTTATTTAATGGTGCTGCATTTGGTTTCTTTAGACCTTCTCGTGGTATTAGTCAAGGTGATCCTATTTCACCTTATCTCTTTATCATTTATGCTGAACTTCTCACTAGATTTCTGCACAGAGAAGAAGTGAACAAAAATCTTTGGGGATCAAAATAGCTAGAAACTGCACTACTATTTCCTATATGTTCTATGCTGATGATCTAACCATTTTTTCTAGAAATGACCAGCATAATATTGATGCTATGAAAAGATGTCTGGAAACTTTTGACTCTTGGGGTTCTCAACTCATTAATAAGAACAAGTCTTTTATCTATTTCAACTCAAATGCTTCTATTGCTGAGAGAAAGAGAACTACTCTTGAGTTTGGTATCAAGGATGCAACCATAAACAACAGCATCTTGGAATCCATTTCTGTAAACCAAAGAGGAAAAAAGAAGCTTTTTTCAAGATGATACAAAATCTTTTAGGTAAACTAGCAGGCTGGAAAGGGTACACTCTTTCCCAAGCAGGAAGATCTATTCTTCTCTTCTCCGTGGCCCAAGGCATGCCTTCATATCAAATGGCTAATTTCTTAATTCCTGCCAACATTACAAAAAATCTTGACAATTTAATGATGAGATTTTGGTGGGGTGAGAACCAAAATTATAATATTCTTCCTCTCAAATGTTGGGATGCCATGTGCCTTCCCAAAGATCATGGTGGTCTTGGTTTTAGGAAGATGAACTTTCTTAACAAAGCTTTCGCCTCAAAAATTACCTAGAGTATTGCTTCTGAAGACAAAAAACTTTGGATTAATCTATTAAGAGATAAGTATGTTAAAGATAAGAACTTCCTTACTATGACTACTCCCTCTACTAATTTGTCTTGGATTGCATGAGATATCTTTAAGTGCAGGGACACTATTGCTAAGGGAGCCAGATTCAAGATCACTGCCAACTCTGATGTGGATAATTGGAGAGAGCCATGGATTCTTAACTTCAAAAATGTCTCCCCTCAGCATAAGGACCCCCTTGTTGACACTTATTTGATTTGCCCCAAAGTTGGTGATCTCTTGCAGCATGGAGAAGCAGCTTGGAACTTGCAGCTGCTCTCCTTTTTATTCCTACTAGAAATAGTAAATGAGATCATCAAGATCCAAATTACTAATTCCCAGGAACCAAAGACCAACAGTTGTTATGGCTTCCTTCTAGGACTAGAAAGTTCACTATAAAAAGTGCTTATCTTGCCCTGGTCCAGAACAACATTGATTCTACTCCTCCTCCTATTTGGCAGACTATCTGGAAAGATAAAATCCATAACAGACGTAAGTGGCTTTGGTGGAAAAGTATTTACAATGCCCTCCCCACCAGAAGCAAACTTAACTCTACTTTTAAGATTGATGATGTGAACTGTCCTATATGCAATTTGGAAACAGAAACTGTTGATCACCTTTTCATGAGATGTCAATTGGCGGATCACATTTGATTTGCATCTAAATGGATCATTAGGGTATCTTATTTTTCATATGGGTCGCTTCCTGACTTTATTTCATTTTGTGCAGATAAAAGAAAACAACTCTTGACCTCAGTTGAAGAAATAATGGAGCTGACAATCTTTGCAGCTTGTCTGATGGCCAGAATTTGGATGTTTAGAAATGATATCATCCATAATGTTCCTGTTGTGGATCTTAATACTCTCATCAAGCAGATTAATGATCAAACACAAGATCATTTTAGAGCTCGAGTGGTATGTTGATATCGAACAAAAGTTGTTGGACCCCTCCAACTGGAAAGAGCTTCAAGATTAATACAGATGTCTCATTCTTATCTGGCAATGATGCTGCTGTTGCAGCAGTTTGGCGCAATAGAGATGGATCAATTATACTTGCACATTCTCTTTCCATTCAATGTTTTGATGCTGAAGCACGAGAGGCAATGACGATTCTTAAAGCAGCTGAAATGGCAGGGCAATTCAAAGTGAAACACATCAATTTTGAATCCGATAATCATAATGTGATCAAGAAGATTTCCTCACAACAGCTGTGCCCAAACTGGAGTTCTAACGAGAGTATTATAAAAATCAAAAGGTTGTGGGAGTTGGGCCGAGATGGTAGTTTAGATTCGTTCCTAGACATTGTAATTTTGCAGCTCACTTCTTAGTTGGTTGGAGTAGGGAGAGTAAATTCTCAGGCATTGTACCATTTGATAGCCTTCCTACCTCCGTCTTTTTTGATGGCGGTTACCCAATTGTAGCCCCATTATTCTGATTAATGTTAGTTATTTAACAAAAAAAAAAAAAAAAAAAACGAGAAAACCCAATTTGAGTTTATATTCAAAATATTCGATAAAGACAAAGATCCCGATACCAAAAGTTTGTATCTATACAAACTAAAAAATATGATAACAAGCAAAGAAGAAACATCTGAAAGACTCCGTACTTATAAAAGATAATTCAAAGACACCATAAATTCTTTTAATTTTCCAAAAGACTGATAATAGTTCAACATTTTCAAATGAAATTCAAGAACTTAAAAGATAGGCCAAGCAAATCAATATAGAAAATGACTAGATAAAACAAGATCTTAAACAAATAAGAGAATATTAACTAGACGAGAAAAAAAAAAAAAATCCAAGAAGAAGAAGAAGATTAGTTTGTTAA
This sequence comes from Misopates orontium, assembly GCA_946800315.1. Lineage (NCBI taxonomy): Eukaryota > Viridiplantae > Streptophyta > Magnoliopsida > Lamiales > Plantaginaceae > Misopates > Misopates orontium. Next base: position 5,021,307 of record OX326951.1, read on the forward strand.
TATACTAATAAAAGCAGCATCTCAGAAAATACTAAGTCCAAGTTACAATAATAATTGAGATTGTAAATCACAAACTATTGCCTAATGGGTTCAGGTCCAGATTTGTATTGTAAGAGAAAGGTTAATCCAATAACATATTTTGAAAAAACAAAACAAAAGCTATCAATTGTTGGTGCCAATAGATTGAAATTCACTATAAGTTGTCTAATCCCTATATTTGTAATAATGGTATATGTTTGAAACCTCTTTTGTTCTTATAGAAATTCTTAACACATATGTTATATTGGGACAAATGCTTTATCCTATAAGTGTTGGTAATAAAGGCCTTAAAACTACAATTTTAGGTAATAAGGTTGTCTTTAGTTTTCAATTTCTAGTATCTCCAAGGGACACTTATACCTTACAGAATGTGTTAATTTACAAAAAAATGGGAAAGTAAATATAAGAAGTTTCTTCACTTAAAAGAAGAAATTATTCATAAAAGAATCCAATAGCAAGTTGGAGATAAGATTTTTTAGAGTAAATTATAAATTTGCAAAACATATTAGAAAAAAAAAACAAATATGTTGTGAATTACCCAATGCCTTTGGGGATAGGAAGAGACATATACTCTCTCTCTAACTTATGAAAAAGGTTTTGACAAGAAAAGTATACTTACAATTAATGCAAAACCAATTCAGATGACATGATTGGACTGCTTCCTCTTCATTTTGAACATGGAATTTCCTCTTTTGTGGTACCAGAAAGGTGAGAAAGACTAATCCTTGAATTCTATTTGAAATAAACCAAGAAATATTAAAACACCGTAAAAACGAAATAGACGAGTTATCGGAGAAAAAAATTGTTAAACCACGTAAGTCACCACATGGTCTTGTTCAATGTTTTATGTTCAAAAGAAAGCCAAAAAGAAAAGTAGTCCTCCTAGGTTAGTGATAAATTATAATCCATAGAAAAAGTAGTTTCAACAAAGCAGGTAAAAATATCTCAAACAAGTGATTAATTTTGGGACCATTGTACCGATACACACGTCTCATCAATTCTGAGATAAATTCCTAAATGAAATTAAAGATAAAAATAAATTACAATTGTTTGTAGGATCCTAAAACTACTTTGAAGACTATTCACGACAAATGTGTAAACCACTTTTTGATCGATTACAAAAAAAAAAAAACCCGATTATGGAGTAACATACATAGAAAAATAGTAAAAGAAGTTAAATCAAAATTCAAAATATTATTAGCGATAACCATATGCCATCCCGACACACCAAAAATAGTCCAAATAGATGCTTCAGAAATTGAATAGAGGAATTCTTAACGAAGTTATTAGTAATCAACAAAAGATTATTTGATACCATTTTGGTGTTTGAAAAATAGGAGAACAACCAAATTATTTAACAATTAAAATAGAAATCTTTTTTATGGTTCTTTGCTGATGTAGGGCAAGAACCCCCAATTTCGGAGATTTTTGCAGAAAAAAAAGGCTCGCACGAAAAATAACAAACTTTTCATCCAGTACTTCGATTGAGGCTTATACCTTATCAAATCGTACGTCTTTCAATTTTCTATAGTCAATGGACCCGTATATTAGTATACATGGATATACAAGGAATTTGTGAGCCTACAAAACGTCATCTGAAGCACTTTCAGAGACATATAATTTTATTACTAATTTCAAGTATTATTAGGATATTTAGTATTTTTAGAAGTTGCATCTTATTAGTATTCTATCTCCTTTTTTGAATTTCTCTCCAAGGGGGATTTTATTAGGTTATTTGTGAATTTCTTTATGTTTTAGTTATCTTTTGATCAATTATTAATAAAAAGTAGGATTTGTTTTTATTTTCTGGTGGGCTTCAATGTTTTTTCATCGATTGTGTGTTTGTGTTTCGATTTCACATTTCCGTTCTACATTAAGTGGTATTAGAGGGAAGATTTTGCCTTGTTCAGATGGCTAGGAGAGGCATGAATGAAGTAGTTTCTGATGACGTTGGTTAGAGGATTTTCCGGTGTTGTGGAGGATTCAAAATATGGTTTCAGAGAAGACTTGACACAAAGTTTTACAAGAGTAGAACAACTCTTTAACAACGTCTCGACAACCTAACAAACGAAATTGCCAAGCAGAGTAGGGCAGAAAGGATAACGGGGTTCCATAATTTCAGTAGCGATAATTCAAAAGGAGGGTCGACTATAACTGGTAATCCTTATTTCGTGGAAATATGGAGAATAACAAATTTTGAGATAATTTTAATACTCATATACTCATATACCAACGTTCTATGAAAAGTCTCAAACTGAAGATTTCCTGGATTTGATTTTCGAGGTTGAATAATTTCTGAATTCATAGAATATCCTGAAAATGGAAAGTGAAATTAGTGGTTTACAAACTAAGGCATTTTGCTGTTGTTTGGTGGGGAAAAGTTGAAACTCGATAGGCAAGACACGAATACGATTCTGGAGGAGAATGAAAAGGTTCATGATGAATAAATCTTTTATCACCTGATTATGAGTCATGAGAGCTACCAAGATTGTTTTCAATACAATCAATCAGGAGGTGATTCAAAAATCGAGGCTGAGATCCCAAGAAAGCTTATTAACTTGGTGGACATGAAGAACGAGGACAACTCTGAACAAGTTAATGAATATGAGAATCCCAATGAAACTTCTAATGAAATGCTGATGAAAATTCAGATGAAAGTTCAAGTAAAAATTGAGATGGAAATTTAGAGGAAAACCCAAAGGGATTAGAAGTTCAATCAATTAATCATCATTCAGTATCTTTGGTGACTTTTGAAAATTTGTTAGAGACAAATATTAAGGTGGTCAAAGAAGTCTTCGATGTTCAATTAGATGTCAAAGCGAGACTCGACACAAAGAGTGATAATCATAAGAAAAAGGATAGTAAGGCGAGCTATCAAAAGTCGTTACAAGAAAGAGAAAGAGTGATGATTTTTTTTTTTTTTGAGTAATCAGAGTTCATATCCAGATAAACACTCGAGGTCGAATTTTTTAGAAGTTGTAGGGACTGATGTAGGACAAGAGACCCCAGATTTTGGAGATAGTCCGCAGAAAAACTGTCATAACTTTTGATCCGATGCTCCGATTGAGGCCAATAACATATTAAATTGTGCATCTTTCAGTGCGCTATAGTCAATGAACGCGTAGACTAATATAAAGAGTAGTTGTGAGCCCAACAAACGTCATCTGAGGCACTTTCAGAGACATATAGTTTTATTAAAAAAATGAAGTATCATTAGGATATTTAGTGTGTTTAGAAGTTGTTTCTAATTAGTATTCTATTTCCTCTTTGGAACTTGTTTCCAAGTAAAATTCTATTACGTAATTGGTGAGAGCTATGTATTGTTCTTCTTCTTTATATTTTTGTTTTATTTTGATAAATGACTAATCATAATAGGAATTTTATTTTAAATTCTGGTGGATTTTAGTGGTCTTTCGTCGATTATGCATTTATGTGTAGATTACATATTTTCATTCTATGTCATTTGCATATCGATATTTTAAGATGATTTGTTACATCAGAAACGTTTACTCAAAGTAGATTACAAACCACAAAAGGAGTTTTAACTGAGGATTTTCAAAATATAGCTTCAATATTTTTTTTACTAGATGGCAACCTATACTTTCAACATTTGATTTTGATATTAAGTTTATAAAAGGAACTAACAATTGTTTTCCAGATTTTCACCACATAATTCTTCAAGGAATGTCGGAAAGCAAACAAGTGATACCATTCTCAAAAGTCCGCCTCACCTGGAAGCAGCTCCGACACAAAACAATTAGAAATTTCAAGCAATTCCTATTTGAAACTACCTATAAAAAACAAATCCCAGGTAGACCTTTACAAAGAATACGAACAAAATAACACATGGCAACCACTACAAAACCACAAGAAACTTTTGATATATATGCGTCTTAAGGTACTTATGTTTTCATGATTTTCATTGTGTTAGAAATACAATGAAAAAGTAGATACAAATTATTCATATTTGATAATGGAAAAAATTCTCGTGATAAAAGGGAAAAAGAAAATTAGAGGATAAGGCGATATTGAAAATCTTTATTCAGAATAACTATAAAAAGAAAATATTTTATAAATTAGAGGATAAAATGAAAATATTCAGGTGATAAAAGAAATATTTATATTTGATAATGAAAAAAAAATCGCATGATAAAAGGAAAAAATCTTCACTTGATTTTAGGAATTAGATTTGTTAAAAAAGAAAAAAAAAATTGGTGATGGAAAGGGAGCCGCAATTTTGAAGAGAGAAGAGAGATTGAAGTTTAATTGTGTGTTATTTGTGTATGTTAAAAATGACACGTGGCAATCATCCGGATGGCGGCTAGGATCATCTCCTACATAATATCCAACATCTCCTCCTACACTATCTGGATGATTGTCACGTGTCATTTTTAGCATACACCAATAACACACAATTAAACTTCAATCTCTCTTCTCTCTCCAAAACTAAGGCTCCTTTTCCATCCCCATTTTTTTTCCTTTTTACCGAAATTACGGCACCCAATTAAATCAGTTTTTCTCTCACTAAAATTAAATGACAGAAAATCATCTTATATTTCATTTGAATGTATATTTCATTTTATTATCCTCTTAGTACAATTAGAAGTGTCTAAATGATTAGTGACTTAAGTGGATATAAATAACAGAAAATGTTTAGGAGCGTATATAATATTTTTATGACATATTTTTTGTGTATATTTAATTTTGATTAAATTTGAAATATTTAATAAATTTTAGCTATAGTTGTGTTACTATAGAGTTAGTTTTTTATTTTTTATATTATGTATATATATATATATATACATAATATATATACATATATATATATTTTTTAATTTTGATTAAATTTGAAATTTTTAATAAATTAGCTATAGTTGTGTTACTATAGAGTTAGTTTTTATTTTTCATATTATGTATATATATATATATATATATATATATATATGCTTCTTAAGGTACTTATGTTTTCATGATTTTTATTGTGTTAGAAATACAATGAAAAAGTAGATAAAAATTATTCATATTTGATAATGGAAAAAAATCTTCTCATGATAAAAGGGAAAAAGAAAATTAGAGGATAAGGAAATATTGAAAATCTTTAGTATGAATAACTATGAAAAGAAAATATTTTATAAAATTAGAGGATAATATGAAAATATTTAGGTGATAAAAGAAAATATTTATATTTGATAATGAAAAAGAAAATCACATGATAAAAGGATAAAATCTTCACGTGATTTTAGGAATTAGATTTGTTAAAAAGGAAAAAATAAATTGGTGATGGAAAGGGAGCCGCAATTTTGGAGAGAGAAGAGAGATTGAAGTTTAATTGTGTGTTATTTATGTATGTTAAAAATGACAAGTGGCAATCATTCAGATAATGTAGGACAAGATGTTGGATAATATGGAGGAGAGGATCCTAACCGCATGACAACCACGGCAAAACCACAAGAAACTTTTGATATAGCAAATAGATTTGCCCTTTGCCAAAACAAAATTTCTTTGAGACCATCTTCTAAACAAACAAAAGCCACAAACCCATCTTACAAAAAAGCAGTCTTACAAAATCTAACACATACCCAATTAAACCTATTAGATTATCCTTATCTACAGTTGGATGTACTTCGATTGCATTATCGAAGAAGAATGGATACTAAATAATTCCCCAAAATTAGACACCCAACAAGCTAATGTGTCATCGAACTATTATTAGACAATGAATTTTCAGAATTTATGAGGATTCTAAATAAAGCAAAAACTTTTATGAAACTATCCCCATTGCTACAAAGTCAGTTCATCGAGAACAAATTACCAAAAAAATCACTCTTCAACTTCCTCAATAATAGGATATGGAAAATTCTTCATAGATAAAGTTATTGGCCCAAAATAATGGTGAAAGTACTTCACCCCAGAAACCAACAAATGTTTTGATACAACTTTCACATATTCTTAAGTCAATCAGGCTTGGTCAAGCTTTTTGTTCTAGCAAAATGACGTCCATGCCATGTCCTATTACTTCTTTTGGAAAAAAACCATTTGAATCATAAAATTTACCGAATTCGTTCCTACATCAATGGTAAAAGTTTAGCCCTAGGAAACAAATATTATAGACTTAATCATTGATTCCTTTGACTAATTTGAGACCAATTACAAGAAACTAAGCTCAAACTACAAAGGTCCTCATTTACTTCTATTTCATTTTGAATTCAACCTAACGTGGATTCTAGAAACCGATCAGCATACTACAACATCATTATTGTGACAATTAGTCAAAATTGCCCTTGTCAAATGGTAGAACAAAATGGACACAGTAAATTTCCACAAAAGAAGCAGTGATAGCTTTGTTCAAAGAAAAAAGCGATGTTAGACATATCAACAAATCAAGTATCTCCATAACACATTGAGAAACAAGAAGAGTTTCTTGTGATGAAACAAAGTATACAGTCGAAACAGTATCTGCCGAATCAATTGATGAAGCAAAACAGATAATGAAGACTCGAACTCCTTAGTCGACCTCGGGAACGGCAATGAAGCTGACTTCTTTGGAGTATTTTCTCGATTTAAGCAAAATAATTTCATGCTTTAGTGAAAACTGCAAGAAAAAAAAAAAGAACAAAGGTTTGACAATTTGACAAAATTCAACAAATGGCAATATGACAAATGATGCAAAAATACAAAGACAGGCTGACACAAACATAGGGCTAATGATGCAAAAAAAAAAAAAAAAAAATAGGAGAAGGATCTTTTGATTTTCAATAATGGCCTGCAAATTCCAACACCGTAATTGTTATAGAGCCAATGCCACCAAATGATGACGTACCATTAATGGACTCCAAGTCGCTCCACTATAGAGTGTAAACAATGTCACACCACACTAAATTCTAAATTCAAACTTTCAAGTTCGAGATAGTGTTGAAGTCTGGTCATATTTTAAACTTCCTCCGTAGGAGAAGAAAATCTTAGTTTGAGTAACAGATTTCAAACATGTTATGAAGGGAATCTAAGTTTGAGCAACAGAATTCAAACATATTGCTACTTTGTATTGTAAAAGAAAAATGTTAGGAGTTTCGAGGGCACGATAAATATTTCATTAGAAAATTATTACGGATTTGTACAATTCAAGATAAAGTTACAAGTTGCAGATTCTCTGTAAATTTTCATATTATTTGAATTCCACAATATATTTGTTATTTAAATTCCACAGTTATCACATCATTGGCATTCATAGCAAATAAAATAATGAGAGTTTAAAAAGAGAGATGCAAATATACTACATTACTTGACCGCTACTGAGCGTAGACTTTTTTCTTTCATGAAATAATGAGCGTAGACTTTGACAAATCTATGGTCTGTCCTCTAAGAGCCCCACAACGTGCTAATTGATAAGGTTGGCGTTCATGCGTAAAATATGCTGCAACGTTATTTGTATTTACCAAAAACAAAAACAAAATATAGCTAATTGCATCAATTACCAAAAACTAAAATAATATACAGCTAATCACATCACTCATTGTTAGGTATTTGATCCCACAAATACGCGCCCCCAGAATTTGCCCATTATGGAATATGAAGCAAAACGAATAAATATTGACAATAGTAACAACACAGGGATTTACGTGGAAACTCCAAAACCGGAGAAAAACCACGGGACAAGAGCGGAAATTTACTATATAGAAAATTATTACAACTATATAATTTTCCCTCACTCTCACGACACCCTCACAAAGCCCTCACTATCAACACTCCCTAATTCGCACCTTACACTCGTGTATGACAACACTACAAGAGAGAATAGAATAGGCTTGCTTTGCTTTTGGTGTGTCTAAACCTTGCAAATGCTACCTCTATTTATAGTATCACATTTGGGGGAGAAAGACCTATTTAGTATAACTAAATACCCTATTTGCAAATATAGGCCTAGGGCCCTATTTGCAAATAACCAGCAAGCCCATTCAAATCAGCCAACCTTGCTTGACCATGGCCCATGCTTCAAACCACATGCCATATTGATGGCATTTGACCATCTGCCAACAATCTCTACCTTGAAGATTTGATTAGCGATTAATCACATCTTCACACAATCTTCGTCTTGGCCTTTCGCTACCCCACAACGACTTCACCTCGACGATGATCGTCATAGCTTCCGCTATCACTGCAACGCAGCCATAATTCTTCAGAATTACCATGCTCCACCATAAAAAGCACCACCACTCAGAATAAGACCATTCCAAGCATTTCAGACCATGTCGAAAAATAACCCTGCTGATAATTATGGTGCAACTCCCACTTCTGGACCTCCTGGAAGTCATCAGCCATCGACATGAATTTTCACCACACACCTTGCATCAGTTCCAGAACAATGCCCGTGTGCAAATCAAGACCCACTAACATTAACATCCTGTATCATGGCAACTTTAGGGTCTCATGCCATCAGGATGTGCATGCCGCTTATAAGACGGCATCTTCGCAGTAAGCAATGTTAGTGTTACCGTCAGTATCTCCATGTACTGACCCAGAGCCTCTTACTGAACCAGCTCTCCTGTTTGGACAATTTTGTTTCACGTGGCCAGGTTGTCCGCACCCCCAACAGACTTTCTTCCCCGAGTTCCTCTTCCCATTGCTATAAGCCACCATCGCATTATTTTCATGTGAAAAGTCACTCCCACTGAGCCTCCTCTCTTCAGAAAGAAGCTTGCTAGTGACATCCGAGAAATTGATTTTCTCCTTCCCATGAATCAAGATCGGTTTCATGTGCTCGTACGAACGTGGAAGAGACCAGATGAGTCTCAAGGCTTGATCCTCCTCATCAATTTGAACTCCAATGGATTCAAGCTCAGCAACGATTCCGTTAAGAACACTCAGATGATCTGATATACTCGTACCCTCGTTCATCCGCAGTGTGTGAAACTGCTCCTTTAGGTACACTCGATTCGAGACGCCCTTCGTCTGATATAACTCCTCTAATTTTTCCCAGAGTCCCTTCGCCGAAGATATTCCATGCACGTTTGCCAGAACATTTTTGGATAGGCACAGACGGATTGCACTTGCAGCTCTCAAATCGAGATCCTCCCAATCATCATCCTTCATTGCAGCTTTGCCTGTTGCACTTACAAGGGCATCTCTACCCTTCAAAGCCTTGTGTAAGCCTGATTGAATCAACACATCCCTGACTTGCACTTGCCACAAGCCAAAGTTGATTCTTCCGTCAAACTTCTCTACGTCAAATTTTATCATATTCGTTCCCTTGCTCCCTGACATTGCACTTCTGAGTTTTTGGCGAATTTACAGTAGACCAGAATAGTACTCACTAAGTAAGCCCCCCGGGAAGAGAGATGCTCAATCTTCCCAGAAAAGCTTCAAGGTTCCCAGGTCTCTGGCGGGGTCACAACGGTCCCACTTATAACCAGATTCCTTTGCACAGAACCACCTTAGACAATACGTATTCACAACTACTACCACTCCAAAGCTCCACCTCAGCAATAACTCCACCTCAACAGGACCCGGGCTCTGATACCACTGTTAGGTATTTGATCCCACAAATATGCGCCCCCAGGATTTGCCCATTATGGAATATGAAGCAAAACAAATAAATATTGACAATAGTAACAACACAAGGATTTACGTGGAAACTCCAAAATCGGAGAAAAACCACGGGACAAGAGCGGAAATTCACTATATAGAAAATTATTACAACTATATAATTTTCCCTCACTCTCACGACACCCTCACAAAGCCCTCACTATCAACACTCCCTAATTCGCACCTTACACTCGTGTATGACAACACTACAAGAGAGAATAGAATAGGCTTGCTTTGCTTTTGGTGTGTCTAAACCTTGCAAATGCTACCTCTATTTATAGTATCACATTTGGGGGAGAAAGACCTATTTAGTATAACTAACTATCCTATTTACAAATATAGGCCTAGGGCCCTATTTGCAAATAACCAGCAAGCCCATTCAAATCAGCCAACCTTGCTTGACCATGGCCCATGCTTCAAACCACATGCCATATTGATGGCATTTGACCATCTGCCAACACTCATGACATACGGCTGATCACATCTTTGATCGTATATTCTGCCCTCCACAATTATTAATGATCACATTAACAGTATCATATTGAGCTAATGTGTTTCACGCTGAATATAAAATGTGACATCATGAGAGTAGGAAATATAATTGATCTACTAATGCATCTCATTCAATCATCAACTAAAGTTTTCATTTGACTTTGTTAGATCTATCATCCGGGAGCAAGCCCCACTGCGCAAGGCCACATTAAGCCAATGCTGACCCTAGACAAACTCCTTATGGGTTGTCTTCGTTTTGATTAGATTCATTAATGAATTAGGATGAGTCTTGATTTCCACCGATAGACTAGCCAACTTCTATATTAGTAACGTTTGCATCAAATAACACTACTAATGATTCTGATAACAAATATATAAATAAATAAAACAAATGGTACGTAGTCATAAACTTGTAGTGTATATATATATATATATATATATATATATATATATATATATATGTTATAGTAGAATCATTCTTTAGAATTTAGATGCTCTTATCTCATCTCTCTCAATCACATTATCCTTTTCTTTGCTTTATTATTTATCATATTATCTAAAATAGAAATATAAAAGATAAAGAGTGTTTTACGAAACCGAGATTGCTTGTTTCGTACACTTACGATCACGATTGCAAGTTTGCACATCAATATAGTGAAGGAAGCAAGTACTCTACTGGCAATCACAATTTTTTTTTTCTTTTTTGTTGGCATCACATAATTGTCACTCATAGAAATAATGAGTGTTTAAAAATAAATATGCAAGTTTACTACAATAGTGAGAACTATTGAGCATAGACTTTAAAAAGTCACTGGTGTGTCCTTGTATCCACACACAACGTACTAACTGACAAATATGCAACTTGGCATTCGTTGAATATGCTGCAACCTTATTATATAATACGGCTAAAGCTAATCACATCAGAATGACATATAACAAAGAACCAAATCGTTAAGATATCATATCTTTTCTGCCCTCCACAATTTCTGATAATTACATTAACATCGATTTTGGACAGGTTATTATTAGAAATATTATGATATCTCAAATTTTGTGAGTAACCAATTTGTTAATTCGAGCGGATGAAGTTATTAATTAAACTATGCGAATCACAAATCACTACAAATAAGCCAAAGAATTGACGAGTTAGTGTACACTCCTATTCTCGTCCAATCATCTAACTAGAATTTCACATGAGTTTCTTAAATCTATCACTAGAAAACAAGCCCCATGTTTGCATATATATTATTTCTTGCGCAAGGCCGCATTAAGCCCATGCTGACCCTAGCCAAACTCCAGCATCAAAAGGGTTTTCGTATCAATTTTCTTAACATAAAATTTAACCATCAACACCTCCTAAAATCTAGAGGGCCGAATTAACCTTAAGGGGTTGTCTTCATTTTGATAAATTCATTGAATTGGGATATGTCTTGGTTTCCATCAAGAGACTAGCCAGTTTCCAAATTAGGAATGTCTGCATTAAATAGCACACGTAATAATTCTGGTAATAAATAAATAAATAAAATGAATGGTCGTCCATGATCTTAATACGCGCGTACATTCTAGTAAAACCGAGACTTTATAGTCATAAGAAAGACCGACACTTTAGATGCTCTCATATCACTTCTTTGCTATCACTTGATCATATATTTTTTTTTTTTTGCATCAATAAAATGTAGTATTTATCTAAAATAGAATAAGTAAAAGATAATTCTTAAATTAAGACTACTAATTTCTGTTTGGATCAACATTCACAGACCTGGTTTGTACACTTGCTATGAGGATTTTATTTTGCACATTAGGGAAACAACTTCACTGGAAACCAGTAAATCATTTTTTTTTTCTTTTGGGCATCACATTTTTGGCAACCATAGAAAGTAAAATAATGAATGTTTAGGAAAAGATATGCAAATATACTACAATAATTGACCACTTATGAACACAGACTTAATTTAAAAATTCAATGGTCTGTTGAACCTCACGACTTACTCACTGATAAGTTTGGCATTCGTCAAATATGCTGCAATGTTTATTATATAATACAGCTAATCAAATCACATCACATATGACATACAACCAACAACCAAATTGTTAATCATATCTATTCCGCCCTCCACAATTTATTAACATTATTATCATATTGATCCCAGCCGGCGCCAATGTGTAACACGCTGAATATAAAATGTCACATTAGAGTTTATATAATTTTGGTGGAATTGGTCTCTACTACTGCATCTCATTCAATCATAAACTGAAATTCATATGGGCTTCTTAGGTCTATCATCAGAGAGGAAGCTCCATGCAGTTTGCGTACCATTTCCTGCGCAAGGCCACATTAAGCCCATGCTAACCTTAGCCAAACTCCTACACCAAAAAGGTTTCCATATCACTTTTGTTAACACAGAATTTAACCATCGACGTCTCCTTAAATCGAGAGGGCCGAATTCGCTCGATGGCTTGTCTTCGTTTCGATTTGAGACAATTCCGGATGGTCTTCCGCCATCAGATGCCGATGCCTCACAAGACGCTATCTCGTTGTGTTACTACACCCCCACCACCTGCTTAGGTCCATTCAAGGACCTTCTTAGTAAGTTAAACGACACCGGTTCATCCAACGTGCCACCAGTCTCTTGCATAGTATCCGACGTATCCATTGGTTTCACTCATCAAGCTGCTCAAGAGCTGGGCATCCCTAATGTTATTTTATGCACCATTAGTGCTTGTGGATACCTCGCTTATGCACACTGTGCCACTCTTATTGGAAAAGGATATACACCACAGAAAGGTACTTCTCTTCCTCTTATGCATAAGAGTAGTGACCAATTTGCGCAAAATTGAATGCTGTTTGGTGGTTTTTTGATAGAATTTCCCTACTGATTTTGTAAATAGTCAAGAATTGCACACTATTGGGAATCAGGGCGGAACCAGAAATTTGTTTTAGGTGGCGGAATCATGTGATATTTTTTTAATGTAAAAAAGGATATTATTATAATTAATAATTATTTTTAATTATTTTTAAAAATAATAATCATCTTAAAAAATAAAAGTACATTGAGATGCATATATTTTATGTATTTCTTAAAAGTGACTCTAAAGTAACACAATTATAGCTAAAATTGTGAAAATAATAAAATAAAAATACATAAATATATACAAAAGAAGTCATAAAAATAGATACATTGTATACGTTCCAAGATTTTTTATTATATAGTTCACTTAAACGTTGTATTTGTGTCATACAACTTAAGAGAGTATAAGTATGAAATAATATCTTTCTTAATATTGTGTATGATTAATGCAATATGTTAGAAAATAACTTTAATCTCTAACTTTGTCTCCACAATTCTTTCATTAAAAAAAAACAAATTATTGTAAAGGTGATTAAGAAGAAATTATACACTCAGTGTTGATATACTAGATAATCACCCTGTTATTTTATTCATTTAAAAAGAGTAATAGAATTTTGAGATATATTTTAAAAGTAGTAAAACAAATTATTAAAACTAAGAAATTGAATAGGTAAAAGGAAAAAACAAATAAAAAACTTGGGAAAAACTTATAGTAAAATTTCTTGAATGTTGAAAGTTATATGTTAAAACATATTCATACATACAACATAGATCTATAGATATATATATACTATACAAAATATAATATCTATATACAAGTATAAATATAAGTATACTAGCAACCGAGTGCACGCGGGGACCGCGTGCTATGTTTGTTTGGTGATAAAAGTTATTTTTGGTGCAAATTTTCACTTTATATAATTTATGTTATCGGTAAATATGAAATATTGTATATCAGTTAATTACTCTTAGGTGCCTAAAATAATACAAATGAATTTTCAAATAATAACTTACCTGTCAACTTTTAAATTATTTAAATTTTAGTTGTTTAGAAAAAGTTAAATGTCAAAATTGATCAAAAAGTCAAACATAAAAGAAACGTTAAATTTATAAATGATAAAGAAAAAAAAATCAGACATAAAAAGAAGAATCAAGTTTCATTTATCGGGCACCGATTAGCTGCTCCAAAGATATTAAATCTTTCACTGTAACAATATTTTGACTTCTGAAATTCTGTCAACAAAATATTATAAGGTATATAACTAAAAGATTCAAATCACTATTGTTATAATCATAAAAAAATAAATCAATCTTGTTATAACAGTAAGAAATTTTTAGAAGCTGATAAAATTAATTTGGAAATAGAACGTGTAGCTTCAACCCAGCAATATGTTATAACTCAAATAACTCAATCATATCTTTACTGAAAAGTAGGATTTTACTTAATACTCATAATCTGACATTAGAAAAACATATGAGTAGATCATCAAAACTATGCTCGATTAGTTTGGTATTTAAATGGCAAAATCAGACCAATAAAATATATAATAAATTTTATGGTTTACAACACAATTCAACAACATAATAGGAGTTACAAATGTAAAGTTTTTTATTGTTTGTATAAGAGATAAGAAAATGAGAATAAATGAAAGGTTATTTTATGGACAGGTACTGCTTGTTTGAAAATTCGTTAACCATTTTTTTATAACAGAAAATGGTGAAAAGTCTAAACAAAATAATGATACAAAAAGAATATCAAAAATATAAGGAAAAAAGGGAATTTATGAAATGTAAACTTTATATAGACATAAAACTTATGAATTATTTGACATTAACTTATTAATTTGATGTAAACATAATATGACACAATCCAAAGTAACTGATAATAATATGTTTGAAACACAAAAAGAAAACGGCAAACCTTATAGAATGTAGTTTATATAAATTTACACGCGGAAAGGACTTTACCAAAGTACCACATCCAAATCTTAATTCTTTTTATGATTGAAGATGAGCTTGAAGATTGTATGAATGATATATGGAACAATATTATTCCAAAATTTTCCTTTGTCACTCACACTTAAATATTGCCTGCCATATGAAATAAAAAGGAGATTCAGTTATTTATTTTTCACCAACATATATTTTTTTTTTTTGGTAGCTAAAAGCGTAAATGGAGTAGTAAAATTAACAAACCTTTGGTGCGTTTGGTGCGCCTGGAGACGTTGGGTCACAGAGAAAGAAAGTGTTTAGAAGTCATCCATTTCCATTGTCGCCCACATTTAATTACTGCATGTCATACAAAATAAGGAGAATCGGTTAATATACAATTAAAATAATATTTTTCAAAACATAAATGGAGTAGTAATTAAACCAAACATTTAGTGGGTAAGGTAGTGAAAATTCAGGAAGAGAAAGTGCTCAGAATTTAGTACGCTTAATTAAAGAGCACACAATGTAAGCCTATTTTAAAGGAAAATAACCGAATGTGAGTGGGTAGTGGAGGAGTGGGGAGTTTACATTTTGAATTTGAGCTCAAAATATTTGGATTAGTTGTTTGGTCCGATGGTCCAACAACTACCTATTTTGTGAGACAAAATGTGTTCCCTTTTATATTAGTAATAGATATTAGTAGGGGTGGCGCTGGAGCTGGGGGTGGGGCCCCCTGGCTCCACCCATATTTAGTGTTGTGTGTATATATATATATATATATATATATATATATATATATATATATATATATATATATATATATATATCTTATGTATAGTTTCATACCCAAACTGTCGGGATCTATCAAAAACGAAAATTCTACTCCAATTTATTCGAAACTGTGTGAAATGCTCTATAGTCAAAAGAAGACTCAACTTTTTGGCGAAATCTTTTTGCCAAAAAGTTCGTATTTTCTGGACTTTGAAATGCAAAGATGGGGTTCACCTCCATGTAACATGCCATTTTTGCCATTCAATCTTTGTTGTGTGCTTCTTTATTTTGAAACCCGAACTTTATATAATTAATTTTTAAATCCTAATTTTGAAAATAGAGATGAAATTGATGAGTTTTTTTGTTTTTTTTTTTTTGAATTTCGGGTCAAATCGAGATGAATTCCTATTTTGCTCTTCAAAATTGGAAAAAATAACTTTCTTTTCTGAAAAACTTCTGCCGTAAAGTGGGCGAGGTGGCATTTTGCTCATCTCCAAATAGGTTGAGTGAGTCATGATATATATCTTCTCTTTATAGGTTTTGGGTGTAGTTTGAGAATGAACCTACAGTTAAGATCAGGGTTTGACGTTTTTCACTACTATCTATGTAATGTAAAAGTATATATGGAATGTAAAAGTCAAGTAAAAGCTAGTAGTGCATGGCATTACTATACATGTTCTGCACAATTTATCGTTATTCGAAGATTTCTGTTCAACTTGACGGTGGATGTTGATTGTGTTGTCTATGTATGGCCTTATATATGTTGGACATGCATGATTTATCAGTATGATGCTAATGTATTACTATATATCTATAACTTCACTGATTTATTGCAGATGAGAGTTACTTGACCAATGGGCACTTAGACACCGTTATAGATGATATTCCTAGCATGGAAGGCATACGTCTAAGAGATTTTCCAAGTTTCATTAGAACAACTAATTCAGATGACATTATGCTCAATGTTATTGTTCAAGACACTGAGAGAGCTCGAAAAGCATCTGCCTTTATCATTAACACGTTCGAGAACCTCGAGGTTGATACATTAAACGCACTTTCATCCATCGTGCCTCCAGTTTATGCCATCGGGCCCCTACACTTGATCGAAAAACATGTGGGTTTGGAAGAGCTTGGATCAAATTTATGGAAAGAGGAGCCGGACTGTCTCGAATGGCTTGACTCTCAATTTCCCAATTCAGTAGTTTATGTTAATTTTGGAAGTGTTATTGCAATAACACCTGACCAATTCGTTGAGTTCGCTTGGGGTCTTGCCAATAGCAACGTACCTTTTTTATGGATTATAAGACCTGATATTATTTCAGGGGAAAAGGCTCTTTTACCACCTGAATTTGTTGAAGCCACAAAAGAAAGAGGGTTTTTTGCCAATTGGTGTCGTCAAGAGAATGTTCTCAGCCACCCATCCATCGGAGGATTCCTAACTCACAATGGATGGAATTCGACTCTTGAAAGCATATGTAGTGGAGTTCCAATGATTTGTTGGCCCTTCTTTGCAGAGCAACAAACTAATTGTTGGGCTTGCTGCACAAAATGGGGCATAGGCTTGGAGCTAGACAACGATGTCAAAAGAGATAAAGTGGAAGAGCTTGTGCGCGAGTTGATGAGTGGTGATAAAGGCAAGCAATTGAAGGAAAGGGCTATGGAGTGGAAGAAGCTGGCTGCTAATAGTATTTCATCTTACAAAGAAAATCTAGATAAACTTATTCATCAAGTGCTTTAAAGAGTATTATTTGGTGGGTACAATTGATTGATGTCTATGTGACATTTCTAAATATGTTAAATATATATGTGTTCTTATTAGTGGAAGAGCACGTGCGCAAGTTGACGAGTGAAGATAAAGGCAAAGAGATGAAGTAAAGGTCTAAGGATCGGAAGAAGCTGGCTAAAGACTCTGGAAACACTTCATCATACAATGAAACTCAAGTTAAGAAAATTCATCAAGTGCTTTAAAGAGTGTGATATGTGGGATCCTTTTTTACTTAATTTAGCTAATCTCTCTGGTCTTAATAGTTAATACCATAATTTCACGTTATCAATTATTGATTTTGTCAACATTTGAGAATATCTTGGTGAATGTTTAAGATAATTTATAAACACCAATACAATCCCGGAGGAGAATGAAAAGGATCTTGATGAATAATTTTTTACCACCTGATTATGAGTCCTATACTTTTTGAGAGCTACCAATATTGTTTTCAATCTAATCAATTCGGAGGTGATTCTAAAACTGAGGCTGAGATACCAAGGAAAATTGTTAACTTAGTGGAGGAGGAGAACGAGGATAATTCTAAACAAGTTAATGAAGATAAGAATCCCAATGAAACTTCTCATGATAATGCTGATGAAAATTACGATGAAAGTTTAAATAAAAATTGAGATGAAAATTTAGAGGAAACTTCAAAGGGATTAGAAGTTCAATCAATTAATCATCATGTAGTATCTTTGGTGACTTTTGAAAGTGTGTTAGAGACAAATATTAGCATGGCCAAAGAAGTCTCCCATGTTCAATTAGATGCAAACCGAGACTAACACAAAGAATGAGAATCATAAGAAAAAGGATAATATGGCAAGACGTCAAAAGTCGTTTCCAGAAAGATAATGAGTGATGATTTTTTTTTTTGAGGAATGAGAGTTCATATCCTCATAAAAATCCAGGTCAATTTTTTTTGAAGTGGAAGGGACTAATTTAGGATAAGAGACCCCAGATTTTAGAGATTTTTGCAGGAAAAGAAGCCTGCAAAAAAACCGTCATAACTTTTGATTCAATGCTCCGATTGAAGCCCATAACATATTAATTTGTGCGTCTTTCAGTGCTCTACAGTCAATAGTTTCGTAGACTAATATACAGAGAAGTTGTGAGCCCACAAAACGTCATATGAGGTACTTTCCGAGACATATTGTTTTATTACAAATTTTAAGTGTCATTAGGGTATTTAGTATTTTAAAATGGTTTCTTATTAGTATTCTATTTCTTTTTTGAATTTGTTTCCAAGTAAAATTCTATTAGGTAACTTGTTAGAACTATATATAGTTCTTCTTCTTTATGTTTTAGGTATATTTCGATCAATGATTAATCAAAGTAGGAATTTTATTTCATTTTTCTAGTGAATTCCAGTGTTTTTTCGTCGATTACACGTTTGTGTCAATTGCACATTTCCAGTCTACGTCATTTGCGTATCAATATTTTAAGATGATTTGTTACATCAGAAATCCTTACTCAAATTCTATTGCAAAGCACAAAAGAAGTTTTAACTAAGGATTTTCAAAATTTAGCTTCAAAATAAATTTTTGCTAGATGGCAACCTATACTTTCAATGTTTGATTTTGATATTGTGTTTATAAAAGGAACTAACCATTGTTTTCCAGATTTTCTTACCACATAATTCTTCAAGAAATGTCGGAAAGCAAAGAGATGATACCATTCTCAAAGTCCGCCTCACTTGGAAGCACCTCCAGGACAAAACAATTACAAATTTCAAGCAATTCCTAATTGAAACTACCCATAAAAAACAATCCTAGGTAGAACTTTACAAACAATACAAACAAAATAACACATGGCAACCACTACTAAACCACGAGAAACTTTTGATGTAACAAACAGATTTGCCCTTTGCCATAACAAAATTTCTCTGACACCATCTTCTAAACAAACAAAAGCCATAAAACCATCTTACATAAAACCAGTTTTACAAAATTCAACCCAGACCCAATTAAATCTTTTAGTTTGTCCTTATCCACAATTCGATGTACTTTTGATTGAGAAGGGATACTAAATAATTTCCCAAAATTAGAAACCAAACAAGCTAATGTGTCCTCGAAGTATTATTAGACAATGAATTTTCAGAATTTATGAGGATTCTAAATAAAGCCAAAACTCTTATGAAATTATCCCCCCCCCCCCCCTTTTTTTGGGATCAAGCAAACGAAAGATGCTTAAATGATAGCACCAGGGGTGCTAAAACCCTCACAAGAAGTCCCAAAATTAGTTTCTAAGTCTAGGATACTGACTCCATCCACAAAAAGAAAAAGGAAAATTCTTTACATTAGCTTTCATCCAACCCCAAAATATGACTTTTATAAGTTCTCCCACTCTAGACATTCGCGACTTCCCTCTAAACGCCATATTATTCCTCATTGTCCAAATACTCCACACGATGCAACACCACATTCCCCTCCCAAGCTTGAGTTTCACGAAACTCTTAGCAATATCAGAAAATTGAAAAAAAGTGATACACTGGATCCTTATGCATAGCTGTTGAAACTATCCCCATTACCACAAGTAAGCTCATATAAAAAAATAAATTACCAAAATATCACTCTTCAACTTCCTCAACAATAGGATAGGGGAAAATTCTTCACAGATAAAGTTATTGGCCTAAAAAATGGTGAAAGTACTCACACCCCAGAAACCAACAAATGTTTTGTTACAACTTTCACATGTTCTTATGTTAACAAGGCTAGGCCCGATCAGATTTTTTGTTCAAGCAAAACGACGTCCATGCCATGTCCTATTACTTATTTTGGAAAAAAATTATTGGAATCATATAGTTTATCAAATTGGTTCCTACATTGGTGGTAAAAGTTTGTCCCTATGAAACAAATATACACACTTAATTATCGATACATTTGCCAAATTTGAGACCAACTACAAGAAACTAAGCTCAAATTACAAAGGTCCTAATTTACCTCTATTTTATTTAGAATTCAACCTAGCGTGGATTCTAAAATCGAACAACACATCCATACTACAACATTACGATTGCGACAATTAGTCAAAGTTGCCCTTATCAAATGGTGGAACAAAATGGACACAATAAATTACACAAAACAAACAGCGCTAGCTTTGTTCTAAGAAAAAACCGAGGTTAGACGTATAAGCAGATCAAGTATCTCCATAACATATTGACAAGGAAGAAGAGTTTCTTGTGATGAAACAAAGTATACTGTCAAAATAGTAGCTGCTGAATCAATTGATGAAGCAAAACAGATAATATAAAGTGCAAGTGAAGATGAAGACTCGAACTCATTAGTCAACCTTGGGAACGACAATGAGGCTACTACTTTGGAGTATTTTCTCGATTTAAGCAAAATAATTTCATGCTTTAGTGAAAATTGCAAAAGAAACAAACAAATAGTACAAAAGTTTACAAAATTCAACAAATGACAATATGACAAATGATGCAAAAATACAGAAGACACGCCTACACAAAACATAGGGCTTATGATGCTTAAAAAAATTACAAAATTGGAGAAGAATCTTTTGATTTTCAAGAATGGCCTGCAAATGCCAACACCACAATTGCTACAGAGCCAATGCCACCAAATGATGACGTACCAGCAACAGACTCCAAGTCGCTCCACTATAGAGTGGAACCAATGTCACACTCACACCACAATGATCTTAATTCCAAATTCAAACTTTCAAGTCCGAAGTACTGTTGACGTCTGATCATAAATTAAACTTCCTCCGTAGGTGAAAGGAATCTAAGAACATATTCCTACTTGTATTGTGGAAAAAAAAATGTTAAAGATTTTGAGCGCACAATAAATATTTTCATTAGGAAATTACTAAGAATTTGTACAGTTCAAGATAAAGTAATTACAAGTTCCAGATTATCGGTAAGTTTTCATATTATTCAAATTCCACAATATGTTTGTTATTTAAATTCCATAGTTATATATATATATATATATTTGTTGGCATCACATCATTGGCATCCATAGCAAATAAAATAGTGAGAGTTTAAAATAGATATGCATATATACTGCATTACTTGACCGCTACTGAGCGTAGACTTTTCTTTTTAATGAAATAATGAGCGTAGAATTTGACAAATCAATGGTCTGTCCTCTTAGAGCCCACAACGTGCTAACTGATAAGGTTGGCATTCATGCATAAAATATGCTGCAACATTATTTGTATAATACAGCTAATAACATCAATTTCCAAAGACTAAAATAAAATACAGCTAATCACATCAATGACCAAAAACTAAAACAAAATATAGCTAATTGCATCAATAACCAAAAATTAAAATAATATACAGCCAGCTAATCACATCACACATGACAGACGGCTGATGACATCTTTGATCGTATATTATTTATTTCTGCCCTCCACAATTTATGAAAATCACATTAAGAGTAACATATTTAGCTAATGTGTTTCACGCTGAATATAAAATGTGACATCATGAGAGTTGGAATTGATCTCTACTGCTCATTCAATCATCAGCTAAAGTTTGAGTCTATCATCAGCAAGCCCCATACTGCGCAAGGCCACATTAGCCCAATGCTGACCCTAGACAAACTCCTTATGGGTTGTCTTCGTTTTGATTCATTAATGAATTAGGATGAGTCTTGATTTCCGGCCGATAGACTAGCCAACTTCTATATTAGTAACGTTTGCATCAAATAACACTACTTATGATTCTGATAAATAAATAAAATGGTAGTCTATAAACTTGTGGCATATTTTCTAGTAAAATCAGTCTTTAGATGCTCTTATCCCATCTCTCTCAATCGCATTATCCTTTTCTATTTGTTATTATTTATGCTATTCATCTAAAATAGAAATAAAAATGATATAATTCTTTACTTTACGCTACTTGTCCCCGTGAGATCAATTTCCAAGTCTATTTAGGAAACCGAGATTGCTTGTTAATTTCGTACACTTACGATCACAATTGCAAGTGTGCACATCAATGTAGTGAAGGAAGCACCTCCACTGTCAATCACTCAATCTTTTTTTTTTTTTTTTCTGGTCTCACATAATTGTCACTCATAGAAAATAACAAAATGAGTGTTTAACAATAAATATGCAAGGTATACTACAATAGTTGAGAACTAGCTATTGAGCATAGACTTTAAAAAGTCAATGGCCCGTCCTTGTAGATCCACACACAACGTAGTAACTGATAAATATGCAACTTGGCATTCGTTGAATATGCTGCAACCTTATTATATAATACGGCTAAAGCTAATCACATCAGAATGACTTATAACAAAGAACCAAACCGTTAACATATCATATATTTGCTGCCCTCCACAATTTCTGATAATCACATTAACATTTATTATATTGATCCGGATCCCGCGCCAGTGTGCTTCACACACAGTATAAAATGTACATGTGACATAAGATAAGTTTCTAATTTCTATATATAATTTGTAGAATTTATCTTTCTACTGCATCTCATCCAATATCCATCATCTAAAATTCCATATGGGTCTATCATCAGAGAGCAAGCCTCATGCAGTTTGCATACCATTTCCTGCGCAAGGCCACATTAAGCCCATGATGACACTAGCCAAACTTTTACACCAGAAAGGTTTCCATATCACCTTTGTTAACACAGAATTTAACCATCGACGCCTCCTGAAATCGAGAGGGCCGAATTCCCTTAACGGGCTGTCTTCGTTTCGATTTGAGACAATCCCGGACGGTCTTCCGCCATCGGACCCCGATGCCACACAAGACGCTACCACCTTGTGTCACTACACCACCACCACATGTTCAGGTCCATTCAAGAACCTACTTACCAAGTTAAACGACACTGGTTCATCCAACGTGCCACCAGTCTCATGCGTAGTAGCCGACGTATTCATGAGCTTCACTTTTGAAGCTGCTCAAGAGCTTGGCATCCCTGAAGTCCTTTTATGGACCGCTAGTGCTTGTGGATACCTCGGTTATACACAATATGCCACGCTTATCGGAAAGGGATACACACCACTGAAAGGTACTTCTCCTCCTCTTATGCACAAGAGCAGTACTGAACACCTTGCCCAAATTAAGTTGAATGCTTTTTGTTGGTTTTGACAGAATTATCTCTACTGATTTTGAAAAGTATACAAGAATAGCAAACTATTTGGAATATATATATATATATATATATATATATATATATATATATGGGATAAAAGCGTCAAACCCCCTATACTATAGGGGGTGTAGCGATTTGCCCCCTGAACTTTTTTTTTTGGCAACAAGCCCCCTATACTATGGATAAATAAGCACTTTGCCCCCTGAGTCGCTTTTTCACCATTGAATTTGAATACGTGTCAACACTTTTTACCGTTGGATTTGGACTCAGAGGGCAAAGTGCTTATTTATCCATAGTACAGGGGGCTTGTTACCAAAAAAAAAAGTTCAGGAGGCAAAGTGCAACAAGGGGTATAGTATGGGGGATTTGACGCTTTTATCCATATATATATATATATATATATATATTATATATATAATCCGTTAAGGTATATAGGGCGATTCGCAAAGTACCGAGACCATAGTCAAAAGACATAGTCAATTTTCTGGGAAAATATTTTTTGCCACAAAGTTCGTATTTGCTAGACTTTCAATCTTAAAGATGGGGTTCATTTTGATGTAACCCCAATTTCAGTAACATTCCCTCTTTGCCCTTTAATCTTTGTACTGATGTGCTTCTTAATTTTCAAATTTTAGTTTGTAATAATAAATTTTCAAACCATATATTTGGAAATAGGGATGAAATGTATGAGAAAAAAAAAAGATATTTTTGGTGAAATTTAGGATAAATCGAGATGAATTATTATGTTTGCGCTTCAAAATTAGGCAACAATAAACTTTTTCTATGAAAACCTTCACTCAAAACGGTTGACAACGTGGCATTTTTCGCATTTTCAAATAGTTTGAGGCTTCAACAGATATAATTTTTTGATGGGTATGGGCAGGGGCGGAGCCAGGAATTTTAGGTAGGGGGGGGCGAAATTTTACTAAACTTATACTTCAAAAATTACGTACATATGGCATTATTTTTTGTCATATATAATACCTAGCTAGTAGATATCTTCAATTTTGCTCTAAGTTTTTTGATGGGATCAAACTAAAAAAAAATGATGTATTGACATCAAAACTTTGGACAATTATTTCTCAAAAGTCATAGTTAAACTACTAGATAAATAAGCACATTCTCTTCTATTTATAACTTGTCTTCATAATTGAAAATATAGGTTTAGACATTGCGTTAAAACATATCTCCTACCATAACACCAATATATTGTAGGCAAGTAAATAACTATTTGAAAATCTAACAAATATAATATAATATAATATATATGTATATATATTATAAATATAAATACATATAAATAGAAATTCGCCTAACATATATATACAGAGATAAAGTTTCTTACTAAAGAACTCCTTATGTTCCAATTATGTTCCAATATTATAGGGATTTAGTTCTTATTTACAAGGATATCAATAACAATATAAAAGATACTTATCAAAAAAACTATATATATATACATATATATATATACATATATATAAGCCTATATAAAAGGAAGTGGTGAGAAAGTTGGGGGGGCGGTGGCCCCCATATGCCCCCCCCCTTCCCTCCGCCACTGGGTATGGGTGCAGTTGGTGAGTGACCCTACAGTCAGCGGGGTTTGACGTTTTTTCACTCATATCTATATAATGTAAAAGTATCTAAGTAATTTAAAAGTTAAGTAAAGGACGGAGTTGGCTCGAGAGCTGTAATCAGGATTTCTTTTTCTCTTGTTTTGATTGGTTTAACTCCCCTATGGACTGTCTTTCAGGCTAATTGTTTTCTCCTTTGGGGGACGAGTACACCTTGCACTCTCCCCTTCGTTAACAAAATTTGCTTTTGCCGATCAAAAAAAGAACCAGCTGTGCCCAAGTTATCGTTATTTGAAGATTTATGTTCAACTTCTGCTAATATTTTGCAGTATATGACCTTATATATGTTTGGCATGCACGCTTATCAGTATGACGTTATATATATCTAGTAATCATGCACGCTTTATCAACATGATATTATAATGTATTTAGTAATACTTTATATCTACAATTTCACTAATTTATTGCAGATGAGAGTTATTTGACCAATGGGTACTTAGATACGGTTATAGATGATATTCCTAGCATGGAAGGCATACGTCTAAGAGATTTTCCAAGTTTTGTTAGAACAACTAATCCAGATGACATTATGCTCAATTTTATGGTTCAAGAAACCGAGAGAGCTCACAAGGCTTCCGCTTTTGTCGTTAACACGTTCGAGAGCCTCGAGATTGATACATTAAACACACTTTCATCCACCCTGCCTCCAGTTTACACCATCGGGCCGTTGCACTTGATTGAAAAACATGCGGGTCTCGAAGAGCTTGGATCAAATCTATGGAAAGAGGAGCCAGACTGTCTCAATTGGCTTGACTCTCAAGTTCCTGATTCAGTAGTTTATGTTAATTTTGGAAGCGTTATTGCGATAACACCTAACCAATTCGTTGAGTTTGCCTGGGGTCTTGCTAATAGCAACGTACCTTTTTTGTGGATTATAAGACCTGATATTGTTTCAGGGGAAAAGGCTCTTTTACCACCAGAATTTATTGAAGCCACAAAAGAAAGAGGGTGTTTTGCCAATTGGTGCTCTCAAGAGAATGTTCTCGGCCACCCTTCTGTCGGAGGATTCTTAACTCACAACGGATGGAATTCAACTCTTGAGAGCATATCGAGTGGAGTTCCGATGATATGTTGGCCCTTCTTTGCCGAGCAACAGACTAATTGTTGGTCTTGCTGCACAAAATGGGGCATAGGCATGGAGCTAGATAATGACGTCAAAAGGGATAAAGTGGAAGAGCTTGTGCGTGAGTTGATGAGCGGGGATAAAGGCAAAGAGTTGAAGGAAAGAGCTACAGAGTGGAAGAAGCTGGCTGTTAACAGTATTTCATCTTACAATGAAAGTCTAGATAAACTGATTCATCAACTGCTTTAAAGAGTGTTATTTAGTGGGCATAATTGATTACTATATATGTGAAATATATATGTGTTCATATTTGTGGAAAAGCTTGTGCGCGAGTTGATGAGTATAGTGGCAAAGAGATGAAGAAAATGTCTATAGGAGTGGAAGAAGTTGGCTCAATACCAACATTTCATCATACAATGAAAATCTACATAAAATAATTTGTGGATGGAGTGCTTCATTGATGGCTTTTCAGGCTTCTCATGTGCGGCAAACGGCTGGCTCGTCATCTCGCTCACCATGCCACGGGGGATTTTAATCTTGGGTTTTTTGGCAGCACTTGATCTGTTTTGTTATGTTTGTTTGATTTTGTGCCTTGATTGTTTTGTTTCTGGAAAATTTAAAGTATTTCTGGTGATATCAAAGTTTATGTCGTTTTATCTAAAGAAAAAAAAGAAGAGCGTGACACATGCGATCCTTTTGAACGTAATTTAGTCTTGAATTCCACACATTACTGGGAACTCTTCTGGGCTTCTATATATTAATGAGTTTCTCCTCGCCCTCTAATAAGGCATTTTATGAGAAAATATGAGGGGGCTAATTTCTTCATATTTAGCTAATCCCATACCCTATGGGCTTAGTAGATAATACCATAATTCAAAATGCAAATTAAATACTTGAGGAATTAAAACTAAATTTTTTTTATTTTGATGTGAAAAATGTAAGTGACCTAAAATGATATGGAAGTAGGGGCGCATACAGGAAACCGACATGGGTGGAGAAATTACATGGACAAATTATCTACTAATTGTAAACGTGATCAGTTTATTACTGAATTTATTTTAATATGTTAATTCGGAATGGGTTAATTCGGAATGGAGGTGGAAGTGGTCATGGAAAGAGATTTGTTTGCATGGGAATATGCTCTGCTTGATGAACAAAAGCCTTCATACTTATAAAAGAAAAATATACCGTAATTTCGTCCCTTCTAAGCCAAATTCTAAGTATGAATCAATTGCACAGAGCTTTATAAAATGAAAAAGAGATATGTCGGAATACCCGTGAGGACAGCCCTTAGAAGAACCACTTGCCCGATACGTAAATCTGCTCTTCATGCCAGAGAGATGTCTTTGCAAAGTGTCTATGGAAGGTTTCCATGCTTGGCTAGAACCTACATTCACATCAACTTGCATCGCCAAGATATTGAAACGGAATTGAACCCATCTTACAATTCAAAATAGTTGCAAACAGTCTCCCAAGCTCACCTCATCCACATTGATCCTGATCAGCTGGCTTTTGAGAAAATTAACTTTAAGTCCGGATACAAGCTCAAAATTCATAAGAATACTTTCAATGGCTCTCACATTCTTCTCCATTGGGATGCAAAATAACATAGTATCATCCGCATATTGCACATGAGAAATCTCCACTCCTGATGCTCCAACTTTGAAGCCCTTTAGGAGATTGCAATCAATAGCCTTCTTAACCAAACGATTCAATGCTTCAGCCACAATAAGATATAAAAATGGCGATAATGGGTCACCTTGCCTTAATCCCTTTTCGAGATGAATGCCTGCGTTGGACAACCATTAACAAGAGCTAACGCCATTGCCGCCGATATACACTCTTTGATCCACATTCTCCATTTCACATGAAAACCTATCTTATCGAGCATGAAAGCAAGGAAATTCACACTGTCATACGCCTTTTCAAAGTCCACCTTTTATATAAGGCACGGTTTTTTCTTCCTTTTAGCCTCTTCGATAGTTTCATTCTCTCCAGAATGTTGTCCGTGATATGTCTACCCAAAGAACGCCGATTGTTACTCAGAAATAATCGAGTTCACCACTGTCCGGAACCTATTAGCAACAACTTAGCCACCACTTTATACATACTCCAGATCAAATTAATAGGCCTAAACCCATTCAGATTTCGCGGATTTTCAGCTTTAGGAACAAGGGTGATGAAGGATGAGTTCAAGCCCTTAACCAATCGACCATTGCTGTAAAACGAGATAATATCATTTTTCATACCATAACTTGATACGATTTTTATTTTCATACCTCAATTTGACACTCATCAATTTGCATACCATAAGTTGAACACTTTTGTCAATTGGGTACTTCGATGCCTAAAAAGTATGGGGAATTGACGTAAAATATGCTGAGATGAAAGGTTCGAATCATTCTAAATTGATCTAAATCTCCAAATTCTGGTTCATCGGATGACACCTCTTACTTTTTTGGCCGAAGTACCCATTGTGAAGAAATTATTTAACTTATAATATGCAAATTGATGAGTGTCAAATTAAGGTATGAAAATGAAAATCGTGTCAAGTTATGGTATGAAAAATGATTTTTTCCCGCAGTTAAACTCCCTAATGAAGCAACAAATGTCAGCCTTAATAATCTACCAACACTTCTCAATAAAATGGAAGTTAAACCCATCCTGGCCTGGACTACGAGATCCATCACAACTCCAAAATAGTTTCCCTGATCTCTTCTTCGAAAATGGCTGCACAAGTGTATCATTTTCATCCTTTGAAATTCGTTTGAAATTTAGATTGAGGGGAATTGGTCGCTGCCGTTTTTGTTTGGAAAACACATTCTGAAAATGTCTCTTAACTATAGCTCTAATTTGAGAGACATTATCCACCCAACATTTATTGATTTTCAGACCCCTAATCTGATTTTTTCCGCCATTTGACTTAATCCAATTATGAAAAAAACTGGTGTCGAGATCTCCCTCCTTTAGCCACTGTATCAGATTTATCATACAATGTTTGTGTAATTTTAACCTATTTATACAAAAGCAGCGGTAATTTTGTGGTATTTACTGTCACTTTCCTAAAAATAAAGTTTGAATCGACGTAAATATAAAGTAGTTCCTTTCTACACTTTTGGCGCACAAATTTCCAATTTTTTCTCGAAAAAGGTAGATAAGGATGTATTCGTTTCTACATTTTGGCTCACTTTTAAAGAACATTGTGATCGGTAAACACAAAGTTATCCATTGTCACGCCTGATAGTTACCTTTTAAAATGTCAAGCTTGGCAACAGACACATTCGTTCAACGAATGCTTTCATTTCTACCAGTCTGCTTTTGCAGACTTGTCTGACGTGCATGGCAACAGATCTCTTCGTTACCGCCTCAGAACTGATTGCTTTCCATTTCCACATTTCCTTAGCATCCCTGGCTATGCAAGCTAAGCAGTGACTTACTTCGTTTCTACAGCCACAGATAAACGAAATTTACCCTATAGAAATGAACATTTTCATTTCTATACGGATGGTTTTTTTTTGTTGGTTGGGCTACCGCCCGAGGTTCATTTCCAGATACAAGGTATTTGGAATTTTGCAACTTTTATCCTTTAATATGTAGCTTATGCGATTTTAATCCTCTAATATGCATTTTTCACATTTTAGTCCTTTAATGTGCGAAGAATTTTATTTTGGTCCTTCTTTCCCAGAAATTTCAACTTTTCCAAGTATAGGCACTTGCGTGAAACATGCACGCTTGAGAATTCTTTCTCACGTGGGTATTTTGCAACTTTGATCGTTTAATGTGCAGCCTATATGATTTTAGTCCTCTAATTTGCATCTTCGACATTTTAGTCTTCTATTGTGCGAAGACTTTGATATTGGTCTTTTTTTGCCAAAATCTCCAATTTTCGTCAAAAAAGGCACGTGAGAGACAGATGCAAGCCTGAGAATTCTTTCTAACATGCATCATAAAAATCGCACCTTACAAACTTGTTTTTTTTTTTCAAAAAACGAATATCGTTCATCGTAATATCCTAATATTTTGCTATTACTAATATTACTATTATAATTATTTTTATAATTATCATCATTATTACTATTATTATCATAATTAAACATTGTTATTTAACTCAGTAACCTCGTCATTATTGAATTTTTCATAAACTATTATTAATAAGCTTAACATATTTATATTAAGCTAATTGAGGTAATATTGGCTTACAAAGAATAGTACCGCAAAAACCCATACCATTCAAAATTTTGTTTGAGGTGCTACTCCTACTTTAACCTACTTATACATTAGAAATAAGTGAACAGTGATCATTATAATTAACCTATCATTTTTTTTATTAGGCATGTAAAATGTATTAAAAGAAGCGCAAGGGGTGCTTCAACCCCCAACAATGTTTACAACCAAGATAAAACAAAGCTCACCTGACTCAGGGAAAACAATACAGAGGACAATTGCACCAGGCATGGAATGAAAATTCATAATCTTGATGTTTAACCTTAAAGCATGACCACATCCTTACTCGAATAATCTCAACTATTCTTCAGTCTTTAACTCCTCTCCGCCGAAAACCACTTTATTTCTGAGCGACCAAAGTGACCACACCACGACGCACCAAAGTCCCCTCCACAAGCATTTAGATTTGATAGTTGGGACAATTTGATCATGTTGGTTGAAATGAGCAACATGATTATTAATAAGGACTGTAAGAACACCAAACCACCTATAAATACTCGTCAGATCCAATAAGACACACAACATTAAAAAATAAATGGTTAGTTGTCTCAGGAAACAAACCACATAGGCTGCATAAAAGATTATCATTGTCCTCAAAACACCTTTTCTCCTCAGGTTATTCTTCGTCGGAATTCTGTTCAATAGCGACGGGGGCATATCCCGGAATTTTATATGCGGGGGGCCTAGACTAAAGAACAAATTAACCAGAGAAATCAATAAAAAACTATGTCAAAAAATATATTATGTTTAATACAATATAAGCGTTAATAACATACCAAATCTGTGTCATATGCTGCTTCATAGAGTGAATTCCTCGATTATGAACTACAATCTATATTTTATGCCTACTCTATTATGTAATAAACATAAAATAATTAAATATGCATTTTCAAGAACTTTATTGTATGCCAACTCTATCATGTTAAAAACATAAAATTACTAAATATGCATTTTCAAAAACTTTATTTTATTTTATGGATAAAAATATTAAATTATATGTCTTAATTTTAGTTGGTGCTAGGTGAATTTTAAGTATTAGACTTCAAAATTAGACAAGTTGTTTCTTATTATGGGCCATAGATTATCTTTGTTATTGATTTGTAAATATTTTATATATATATATATATATATATGTTTTTCCAAAACAATCAGGGGGGGGGGGGGGGGGGGGTACAGCCCCCCAGCCTATGAATAGATCCGCCCCTGAATAGCAATCCCAAGCAAATCGAGACATTTTAGAAGGAGCTGAATTCCGAAAATTCTTGAACAAATCTGAATTCCCTTTGTTATGCATCTTTCTCAAACAAAGATAAGCCGACTTTGCTGAAAATTTCCCAGAGGAGTCCATATTCTATCTCCAAGAATCCCTTTGATGAGTGATAGGCTGCACTTGATGAATTTTTGACAGCAAATCCTCGTGAAGTTGATGCTCCCACTGAAATAAAGGTCTCCTCCAATTCCATCTCCACCTGCCACGCCCCATCCACTATCTCGCCGACTTCTGCAATGTCTTTACCTTTATCTTCAGATATGAGAAAGAGTCTTCGAAACTGTTCTTTGAGTGGTGTCGTGCCAATCCAGATATCTTCCCAGAACTTAGTCTCATTTTTATCGCCAACGACTCTAGTGATGTTCTTCTGAAACCAATCTCCTCGGTTATCGTTTGTGGATGTTGAAACAAGATCTTTCCACCAAGTAGAAGCATTTCTAGTTCTAAATTAACCTATCATTTCAGTAAAGAAAAATTGCAAATCTTGCCTTGTATTTACATCAGTATCGTGTTGTTATTGAGTGCAAAATATAAATGGTTTAACTTTAAAATTTTGTTGTATCTCTAGGTATTTTCTTATAAATATTTTCAATATCTAAAAATATTAAAGTATATTGAGGAGATTCTCATCTCATTCTTATTATGTTTTTCCTTCCTTGCAGATTTATATAGTGACTAGTTTGAGCCAATAGGAGAACGCTTGCAGAAGAATAGTTATCCTAAAAGTTTATTTCTTTGTTACTCAAGACATCAGTAAAAGTTTAGAGATTTCTAGATTGATGTAACATTTAGTATCCTTTAACGCCTGAGAGCGAATATTTTTTTTCCTTGTTGCCTTAGTTTTATCTCCCAGTGATTGCCCTTAAGTTTATTTTTTCTTTTTTTTTTTTTTTAGCGTGACAGCTTTTTTAATTTTGCTATACCTGACTCCTCACCCCAACCCACCCCATTCTCTCAAATTTAGAGCCAAAATTAAAACCTCAAAATTTTGGATCGGGAACCCTACCCCGAAATTAGGATGAACCCTAGCTAGTTTTCCAATACCCTTAGTAAGGGACGAAATCGAACAAAATAATGTTGCAGATTTATATAATGACTAGTTTGAGCCAATAGGAGAACGCTTGCAGAAGAATAGTTATCCTAAAAGTTTATTTCTTTGTTACTCAAGACATTAGTAAAAGTTTAGAGATCTCTAGATTGATGTAACATTTAGTATCCTTTAACGCCTGAGAGCGAATATTTTTTTTTCTTGTTGCCTTAGTTTTATCTCACAGTGATTGCACTTAAGTTTATTTTTTCTTTTTTTTTTAGCGTGACAACTTTTTTTATTTTGCTATACCTGACTCCTTACCCCAACCCACCCCATTCTCTCAAATTTAGAGCCAAAATTATTTTGCATACCATTTCCTGCGCAAGGGCACATTAAGCCCATGCTGACCCTAGCCAAACTCCTACACCAAAAGGGTTTCCATATCACCTTTGTTAACACTGAATTTAACCATCGATGCCTCCTGAGATCGAGAGGGCCGAATTCCCTTAACGGGTTATCTTCGTTTCCATTTGAGACGATTCCCGATGGTCTCCCACCTTCGGACGCTGATGCCACACAAGATCCTCCCTCCTTGTGTAGCTCCACGACCACCACCTTCTTAGCTCCATTCAAAGACCTTCTTGCTAAGTTAAACGACACTGTTTCATCCAACGTGCCACCAGTCTCCTGCGTAGTATCAGATGTATTAATGAGTTTCACTCTTGAAGCCGCTCAAGGAGTCGGCATCCCCAATGTCCAATTATGGACCGATAGTGCTTGTGGATTCCTCGGTTATGCACACTATGGCACGCGTATGGGAAAGGGACATATACCACTGAAAGGTACTTCTCTTTCTCTTATGCACAAGAATAATAACATATTGCCCAAAATTGAATGTTTTTTTGGTGGTTTTGACAAAATTTTCTCAACTGATTTCATAAATTATGCAAGAATAGCACACTACTTGAAATAAATATATATAACCCTCAAATTTTGGGGCAATCCACAGCTTCCCCGAACATATTAAAAAGACAAATCTGCTCCCAAACTATTCAAAAATGTGTAAATGTCCTTTAGTCAACTTCGGCAGATTTTTTATGCTAGATATATCTCTTTTGCTGGATCTTGCAGTGTGAACATAGGGTTCATCTAGTAACTACAATTTTAATAACATACGATCCTTCAAAGTTTGTCATGTCTTTCCTAATTTTTAAACTCTATTTTTTGATTATGAATTTTAAAACTCTAATTTTTGGGATTGAAATGAAATTAGTGAGATTAAATGAATTGAGGGTTAGATCGAGATGAAACCTCATACTTGGGTTTCATACTTCCGTTTTAAAATCGGGCAAAACCAAACTTTTTGGAAGAGAAAGTTTTGTCGTAAATTTGACCAAGGGACAATTTTGCATATTTTTTAGTAGGGTGGAGCAGATATCTCTTTTTAATAGGTTTTGGCGCATTTTGTGAAAGACTTTATAGTTCAAGGGGCTCTACAAATACGCTATTTCTATACTTTCCCTATCACATCTAAACTTGCTCTACTTCTACCATCTTAGAAACATCAATATCGAGAACTCAGTGCAATTAAATAGCTAACGACAATATTAAGTTATATATATATGTGCTGAATGCACAATGTAGTGTGTCGGCTAAAACTAATTTAGTTAGATCATGAGATGAATTATTTATGTAGCCCATTTGTTTTATGTATATGTATGTATGGGCTAAAATCTATTCTTATGTGGGCTAAGACATATTTATAGTTGCAGTACCATAAATCTACGAGCACCCTTGGGCTTGGGTCCGCCCGTAATACTATCTAACATTTCACTGATATATTACAGATGTGAGTTACTTGACTAGTGGGTACTTAGACAACGTTATTGATGATATTCCTGGCATGGAAGGCATACGTTTAAGAGATTTTCCAAGCTTTATTAGAACAACTGATCCAAATGACATTATGATGAACTTTATGTGGCAAGAAGCTAAAAGAGCTCCAAAAGCTTATGCTTTCGTCATTAACACGTTCGAAAGCCTCGAGGTTGATGCATTAAAAGCACTTTCATCCACCCTGCCTCCAATTTACACTGTCGGGCCTTTGCACTTGATAGAAAAACATGTGTGTCACAAAGAACTGGACGAGCTTGGTTCAAATCTATGGAAAGAGGAGGCAGAGTGTCTCGAATGGCTTGACTCTCAAAATCCTAATTCAGTTGTTTATGTTAATTATGGAAGCATTACCGTGATGACAGCTAACCAACTAGTTGAGTTTGCCTGGGGTCTTGCCAATAGCAATGTACCATTTTTGTGGATTATAAGACCTGATCTTGTCTCAGGGGAAAATGCTATTCTCCCACCTGAATTTCTACAAGCCACAAAAGAAAGAGGATGGTTGGGAAGTTGGTGCCCTCAATAGAATGTTCTCGGCCACCCGTCTGTCGAAGGATTCTTAACTCACAGTGGGTGGAATTCAACTCTCGAGAGCATATGTTGTGGTGTTCCAATGATTTGTTGGCCGTTTTTTGCAGAGGAACAAACCAACTGTTGGTTTTGCTGCACAAAATGGGGCATAGGCATGGAGCTAGACAACGATGTTAAAAGGGATAAAGTGCAAGAGCTTGTGCTCGAGTTGATGAGTGGAGATAAAGGTGAAGATATGAAGAGAAATGTAATGGAGTGGAAGAAACTGGCTCATGACTCCGCCAATATATCATCTTGCAAAGAAAATCTAGATAAACTAATTCATCAAGTACTTTAAAGATTGTGAAAAGTGGGATCTTAATTGAATGCAATGAAGTGAATTTTCTGGGCTTGATAGGAAATACCATAATTTTAACATTATACTATAGGCTTTCCCAGAATTGAGAAAATGTTTGGTACAGCCCAAAAGGGAAGTACCTTCCCCTCTGTGCATATTATAGGCTTTCCCACAATTGAGAAAATATTTGGTGCATATTGTTTAAGATCATTCATAAAAGGAAATATAATTCTACACTAAGTACTAGGGGTGTCAACGGTTGACCGGTTTTCGGTTAACCGGCCGAAAACCGGACCGTTCAAACCGCACTGAACCGGTTTACTACGAACCGGTTCGGTTTGCGGTTTGGATTTAGGGGCTTAAGCGGTTTAACGGTTTACCGGTTTACGGCCCGGTTTTAAACCGGTAAACCGTTAAACCGACCGTTTTTTTTTTTAAAATTAACAACTTAGAAATTGCTTATGTTTAAATTATCATAGTTTATATGTTTAAATTGGTTAGAGTGAATCATGTTTAATTGTTTATTAATTTGTATACGTATCAAAGTTTCAGATTGGAAAAAAATGGATTCAAATCACACATAATGCTCCAATTGCTGTGAAATGTAAAATTACTTTTACAATTTGTTTGAAATACAATACGTATTAGGAGATTAGCTGAAAAAATAATAAGATTTTGTACTTTAATTGAAAGACATTTTGGTTGTTTTCTACTTGTTCAAATATTAAAAAAAATGCATACGAATTTTTTATATATAAATGGAATCATGTTTAATTGTTTATTGATTTGTATCAGTAGTTAGTAGTTACAATACCTTGTTAGGCATACGAATTGTATATATTTTAAACAAATTGCTTATGATTTAATCCTTGTTAGGCATACGAATTGTATATTTTTTAAACAAATTGCTTAAAATTTTTTGTATTTGATGTTGTAGTTTGTTTGTTTATACATTAATATTATTATTTTTAAATCAAAGAGTTTTGTTGCTTAATGTATATATTTTTAACTTGTATTCCTTGAGTTTAGCCTAAAATGGATTTGAAATCACAAATATAATAAGGAACCAAATTGAAGATGTTAATTATTGCAAGAAATTTATGTAAAAATCTAAACCCATAAAATTCTTATTTTTTTTTATAAAAAAAAACGGGTTAAACGGTTTAAACCGTAAACCGAACCGGTTAACCAGCCGGTTAACCGAAACCGGTTAAACCTTAACGGTCCGGTTTACGGTTTCGTCCGAACGGTTAAACGGTTTACCGGTTTCGGTTCAAACCGGTCAAACCGGTTCGGTAACCGGCCGGATAACACCCCTACTAAGTACATATCAAGGACACTTTATAATTTGAATAGTAACAAGTTGGTTAAAGTTAAAGTTGGCCAAGGGCAAAAAAGGTTATTTGATATGTTGGTGCAAACCTCAGGGAGTGTCCCTGATATTATTGAAACCTTAAGGGAGGTTTCTGATATTCCGCCAAACCTCAGGGGGTGTGAGTGATATTATCCCTATATTGTAAATTAAATACTTGATGAATCAATATTAAAATGTGATCTGAAATTATTTTTCATGTGGAAGTTGTAGAGTGACCTGAAAAGATATGGCCATATGGGTGGAGAGATTGGACAAATTATCTACTAATTTGTAAAAGTTAGTAATTTATTAGTTAATTCTTTTTAATCAGTTAAATTATTCAGTTCTCATTCAAACACAATTAACATGAGAAGTGACAAAATGAAACAATGAAAAACTTTGAAAATAACTCTAATATATACAATACATAAGCATAGATATATTATACATATATATATGCTTCAAGAAAGTTAATCATAATCTTTTTCTTTACTTAGATATATTAAATTATGTATTGTGATATACAACTTAAATTTACGGTTATCGAATAGTTTTAAGCAATTATAACATACGTAATCATGAACAATAATCAGGATCAACGGCAAATCATGCTAATTGCTTTAAAACATAAACAAACTTTAGACATACCTTTCTGGAACGGAATAGGTCATCAGTGATAGAAACACTAATCTTAAATTAATCAAGATACAATGGTGGAATCACTTACATTAGTCAATATGCAATAGCGGAATCACTAATTTCCCCCTCCTCCACATGTTTCGAAATACGAACGTTAATGCCATGTGTTATGGGGGAACACACTTGACGCAAAATAGTGTGGTGAGAGGACCACTTTCCATTTGCAATAATAGTCCTATAATTTGGTAATTTATTAACTTAGTCCATTAACTTTTTTAATAGCAATTTTAGTCATTTAAGTTGGCAGATGTTACAATTTCGGTCCTCTAACCAATTCTCGGTCATTTTTTGCCGTAATTCGCTATTTTATTTCATTTTTCATTGAATTTAATATTACTATAGACACAAGGAAGTCATTTTCTAGAAATTGGCCGAAAATTGGATAAAAAAGAGCAAATTTCGGCAATAATTGGATGAAAATTGGTCATATATAGGACTAAAATTGTAACATGTGTCAACTTAAAGGACTAAAATACTGCATCACTTTCCGCTCTTTCTTCATTGTCGTTGAGTCTTTTGTTATCGAGAGGATGGACACGCCTGCTAAAGAAAGCACCTGGCACGATCAAGATACTTTCGTCTTCTTGGATGATGCTTCTGAAGCAACCCCGCTGCTTGATCCGGCCGAAGAACAAATAGTATAGTTCCACGATGTGCATTGACTTGTTCCGAGGTGACGGAGGAAAAAAAAGGAGTTCAATCGCTCTCACATAAATACGGAGTTCAGCCGTAAACAAAAAGTTGAGATTTTTTCTCAAAGTCGATTAATTGAGGGATGAAAACCAGTTGCTGAAACATCAGGGCTAGAAAACTTTTTAGTTCAGTGCTTCGGGCGAAACCAATTCCCAGGGTGTGACGGGCGGTAAAAAAGTTGTAGGACTAATTTTATAAAAGTGTCAAGTTATAGGACTATTAATGCTAAAATCTCTGAGCAAATCGGCCTAATTGTTTGACTCGCTTTCTACACTTTTGATGATTTTAAGTTTGTGACTTTTGAATAATACTTTTTAATCCAAAAATATTTCACTTATACAATGATTGGCAGTTGAACAAAACCAAATAAAAGTTTAACCTCTCAAAAATTGTTCTGTCGGTGAATCGTCCCACTTTTACTCAAGAAAGGGAAAAACAAAAAACTTCAAATTAAAAGAAGAAGTTCGCTCCCTTGGATGTACATTAGAGTTCACTTTCAGCTCTAATTCGAACCAAGTAAAATCAGTGTTATGTGCGTGATTGATTGCAATTATTCTTCGTTATCTCACTCTTGTTTATCTGAATAGATTAGTCAATTTTGATCATCACATTGTGATTGAACTTTCAGTCTTTGCATTGGTGAATTGTTTGAAATTGATCTATGATCTGATCGGTTTAGTTTATGCTTTGATTCACTACAATAGCCATATTGGAAATCAGATTCGTATAATATATACGCATACTTCACTATGACATTTCATGTAATAAATTTTTGTACCTATGTTATATACTTTTTGTAAGAACTTCCCTATATAAGCCGAGGGATGATAAGATTCTATACATTGTGGAAATAAATGGGGCAACGTACACATTAATAATAAATTGTCACAACTAACTACGTAGATAAATATGTGTCTTGGGACTATAATCCTGGTGTTCGCTGAAAACAAAAGATCCGGATTTTTGTTTTCTTTTTGTGGATTGGGACTATAACCCACTTTTCTGTTTTATTAGTTTTTAAGGCGTGGTAACGAAGGTTTTGATGTGGATTATTTTTTCTTTTGATGTTTCTCAGGAGTATTCCTTGTACTCCATCTGATTGTATTGTTTTAGTAATAAAATTTTCCTTGTTGATCACAAAAACTACATAAATATGTGTTTGTATAGCTTTGATTATCTATTCAACATACATGTAATAAGTTTTCGTACATATATCATATACATTCTTTAAAAAGAAATGGTAAGTTTTTGTAAACATATGCGCAATACGGGGGAATCAACTTAAAACCCATTGTGGTTTTGAAAACCTCCATGAAACCAATCAAATATCAGAATTCAACTGATATGACCACAAACAAAGTAAATCAAAGTAAAAGAAGAACAACAATTTTATTGACGATTGAGCCAATCGAATTATTGAATTAGATTACAATTTTGGATAGAAGAATGAGTAGAATGTTGTTCTCTCTCTCTCTCTCATCTAAAACTAAACTGAACAAATTAAATGAAAAACCCTAAAGTTTCTTTATATATAGCAGAGCTTTGGTGAGATACAAAGTAAAACATTAAAACTTTCCTTTTTAGGACGCGCCTAACGGTCATAACAAAATTTTGAAAACTTGCCTAAAATAGAAATAAGCTATTTTATAGTTTAATATCCCCCCTCAAGATGGGTATGGATATTGAGAAGACCCATCTTGAGGGGGGATATTGAGTCACTTTCCAACCACAGATGAGCCCATTTAAGTTCCTTTGCTTTAAGAATCGCCACAGTCGCCGGCTACACCTCTGCCTGAAAAGTGAAAGTTGACTCGATATGAACGGAAATGCCTCGAGTACAAATCCAGCCGAGTTTCAGAATATTCCCCGTGCGCCTCCGACCCTCGTCATCCCAAGCGCACATCAATTTGTGCTACACTTTATCCAGCAATCCAAAGGCGGGTACCATACCACTGAGATAATTCTCGGAGCCTCTTCGTCTCATGAACATCCCAAATAGCCAAAGGATTTGAAGGTCCTCCTATGATGTAGCTCATCCAACGTTGAAAAAGTCTCTCGGCCACGGTCAGAGCAATCCAACTGTCCGTCAAAAAGTTGCATGAGGAGTTGTTGCAAGTAAGCAAACTAATCTCTTCGGAAACTAGTTCATTACTGATGTGCAATGAGCATGCACCTAATGGAGGAGGCGACATAGGTTTGTTTTAAGGCGGACCGAGTGAATATGCGTGAGTTGACAAGTTGTAATGGATATGACCCTGCATCCACAAATTTCCAGCAAAGTTTTGCAAGAAAAACCTCATTGAAACATGCCAAACTTTTAGGGTCGATTCCGCCGTCGACTATATGGACAGACAACATTTGTTCCACGAAACCATTACAAGTTTGCGAGTGTCGACCGACCCAGTATCCAGATAAAATTACGAATCACTTTTTCCACATGTAGCAAAAGACTCTTCGACCACTTATATACCGCATAAGAATGGACGAATAAACTTTGAATGAACAAATTAAATAAAGTTACTCGACCTGCCAGTGAGAAAGATGAGCCTCTCCAGCGCGAGAATTTACCTAGGATGGCATCGGTCGTCGGTTGCAGCCAAGCTGTTTCAGATTCAGCGAGTTATTGACGGCCAAGCGACGATGCGGGGTGATACATTTGCATTAATTAGCAGACCCGTATATTTTAGTAAGTAGTTTGGGACAGCGGTGTTGGGCTGTGTGCATTTATTCCACTTTTGACTTATCCAGCCATTAGACATTTAATTTGTTACCTAATTATTGAGAGATTGTTAGTATTTGAAGACTGAAGTAACAAAGATGGAAAATAATTTTTGAAATCGCAAGGATAGATATTGTGAGTAGAAAGAAAATTGCTGAATATGAGTGTTGAGTCAGGATACATTTATGAACCCATTATTACCGTTGAGTCAGCAGAAGAAATGACAGTGATTATTAATAAATTCCAACTCTGTCACATAATAAGCAACTTAATAATCACATTGACCTATAAGCATTCTGCTTATACATCTATCTATATATATTGTCCCTAGGAAGAAATCTTTTTTCATCTTTTCCTTGTTGCATACTCACTCAAAAGTAAGTTTCTCTGCAAAAGAGAGAAAAGAAAATTCACATTTTTGTTTAGCACATGGACAAGCTAATAATTAATTTTTATTTCTTATGTTTTTTTATTTTATTTTCCATGGTTGATTCATGATGCGATTCTTTTGAATCTTTCTCTTTTTGTTCACGACTTGTCGATGGTCTCCAGGCTTTTGCTAGACCTTTTGGAGTGTGTGTGTGTGTGTGTTTTCTCTCTTGCTGCTCAATCTATCTAACAATGGTTGCCTGAATTGGATCTCCTTCGCAAATTTGCGCTTGGAAAAAAAGGGGTGATTCTTCTAAATAGAAATAGATTGCTCCAAACGCACATTAATTGTGCAACTCATTTTTTAATGGGGCCATTGTACATTTGTTTCAAGGAGAAACAAAAGATAAGATACTTACGCTTAAAAATGAGGAAATTACTGCATAAAACCCTCTTATATTTTCAAAACCTTCATCAAATATCCCCGTGTTATTCTTTTTTTTTTTTGGCACAAAATCCGCCCGTATTTCAAAAATTCTACACCAAAACCCTATTCCTTTTACTGTAACCCCCTCAGTTTCTTGAAACCTGCACCAAATTCACTCATGTTATTAGAAACTTTCACGAAACCAAATCTTGTTATCAAAAAACAAAATGCAATATTAAAATTGAGAATTCATACTTAATTTGTTAACAAAATGCAATATTAAAATGGTTTGGTGCAGGATTTCAAAAGTTACAGAGAATTTGTGCAACAAGAAAAACAAAAACAAAAATACGATTGAATTTGTTGCAAATTTTCTGGAATACAAGAGGTTTTTCTGAATTTCATCTCTAAAATGCATGAAAAAAAGTGAGGCATATCTAAATATACCTATCATTTTAATGCTTCAATTTAGAAATTTGGAAGGCAATAGGTTGAGATGCTATTTTGGCTAAATTTCTGAAGGAACTTTTAATTACCAATACATTCAAAAATGCGCTATTTTTGTAAATGTTTCTCGTAACTTCATATAAAATCGTGTAATCCTATTAATTTAGGTTTTTAGTATTTACAGGTGTTAGAACAAGAAAACCTTATTTTCTTCAGATGGCGTCTCCTCTAATCAGAGACCTCTATTTCCTCATTCTTCAGTGTCTGTATGAAAATAACAGCAGCGAAGCCGCACTAAAGTAAGTAATATGATCAGCTTCTAGCTAGGTTTTCCTGGAATCGTTAATTCTACTCTGTGATTTTGTTAACTAATTAATGCTCATTGTTTTGTAGACTGGAGCAAGAATCAAAAGTATTTTTCAACACATTGCGTTTCAGCAGAATGATATGGGAGGCAAATTGGGATGAAGCTGAGGAATACCTCCGGAGCTTCACAGCTCCGGAAGATAATCCAAATTCTATGAAAATTCACTTGATAATTGGAAGACAAAAATACTTGGAAGCACTTGATGAGTAAATAAATATATCCACCTTTG
This sequence comes from Misopates orontium, assembly GCA_946800315.1. Taxonomy (NCBI): domain Eukaryota; kingdom Viridiplantae; phylum Streptophyta; class Magnoliopsida; order Lamiales; family Plantaginaceae; genus Misopates; species Misopates orontium. The sequence continues at coordinate 5,064,099 of OX326951.1, forward strand.
TTTTGCTGTCACTAATTTTTATTATTATTAACTTATCTAATTCGAAGTCAAAATGTGTCAACTTTTCCAGGTCTAACCGCGTGAAAGCAGTCGATATCTTCAATAAGGACCTCAAATGTTTACTGAAAGACGACTCGCACATGGCGGAGGAGTTGATTAATCTTTTAACCTTAAACAATTTTAGGTATATATATTTCATATATGTCAATCAATAACTGTACTGTTCAATGCTATAAATTGGTTTTTCATTCCTACGCTGAATAAATAAGCTTGTTACTTAGATAAGACATCTAAATGCAGGGAAAACCAGGAGTACTCCAACTATGGAAATACACGCGTGATGAGAGCACAATTGGTGCAGGAGCTCAACAATCTGATCAAAACAAATCCAAGCTTCCATGAGAAACTTAATTTTCCTCGCATGGATAGAGGAAGGTTGAAAGCTCTTATAGTTCAAAGGTACATATTTTCACCAACTCTTGCCACCACATGGTATACATTGTTTCACTAGATGTCTTATTCGCAGGTTGTTATGGAGAGTTTAAAACATAATTTATTGAAGTAAGAACTAAAAGCAAAAGAAGTAAGTTTTCTTGAGAAAATGCTAGATAGTCCCTTGTGGTGAAGAAAACTAAATACACCAAACTTTACTGTGGTTTATTTATTGCATAAAATCGCTTCGTGCTTTCAGATTTTTCACAGAAATACCATCCTTTTTGTAGATATGATTAACCTTTGTTTTTATATACTCATCAAATTAAGATTCAAAGTACCCTTTTAGGGCTACACCATGTACTTTGAAAAAATTGGGAAGAAACACCCTTTTGGGTTAGTTTTTTTAATTAAAGTATCTTATAAAATATTTCATCAAACAAAGTTTTCAAAGTCCAAAGGTTTTTTTATGTTAATAGCGCAATTTCATAAAACGACTATTGTACGATAACACACGCTCCATATCAAAAAATATTTGACATGCACGGGATATATATGCGGCACACTATATATGATTTATCCTCTTTAACGGCTATTAGAAACTTTATGTCTCCATGTTTATGAATAACTTGCTTATGTTGATGAGATTAAGTTCTATATTTCAGATTTCTATTTTTCTGAAAGAAAAAATGGTTGGTTTTTTTTGAAAAAATTCTTTTTAGACTAACCTGCCAACAACATTATAACTTATCAATAAAAAGTATAAAACATCCTTATCATTATGGATCGTTCGCAAATTGCCTATAAACTTCATGAAAGAGAAAATCGCCCTTCCACCCATTTAAGAATGTGCAAAGTGGCCCACTCAACATTCCTGCTGTCTTTTCAAGGGAAAAGTTTGTTTTCATTGGAACTTTAAGCGCGGGAGTTGATCTCGATTTAATCTAAATTTCGTTAAAAAACTCCTCGTCTCCCTCAATTTTGTTCTAATCTCCAAAATTATAGTTAAAAAATTAGTTATCAAAAATTAGAGTTTAAAAAATTATGAATATAGAACAGAATTTAAAGAGAAGAGATTGCCTTTGATTCAACTGGGGTTCGATCGAAATCAACCATCAGGTTTGCGCATCAAAATCCAGCAACTGAAAAGTTGACCACTGGTACTTTGCAAAGATTAGGAAATGTGAGGGGACAGTTTTCTCCTTTTTTGAAGTTTACCCTTATCAATATTTGTAAGATGGAAATAGCATCTAATAATGTTGTGCTTTGATAATATAATTGAAGGTTATTTACAGTGTGATTTCTATTATTCAGCTTGCGACATCACATTTGGGGCAACGATGAAAACGAACTTCCAGTGCGGAGCAGCCTATTAGTCGACCACAGATGTGAACAGTCTTCTCAAAGTCCCGCCAAAAAGGTGTATATATAGATGTGTTACGCCCCTGAAACAGAACTATTGGGTTTTTGACTATTTCTAAAGCTATAAGAATTGTGTGTATGGTTTTGAGTAAAAAAACTGATTTCACTATATTAATTGCTTCATCTTGTGGTTTCAGCAAAGGACAACACGAGTCGAAAATGAACTAGTCCATGAAGCTGGTCCTTCTACTTCGGGCATAGGTGCTATTCTCTTCTGTTGTAAAAGTTTATTTTTTTCCCTGCTAGGTCAATTGTGGTTTATGAACCGCAGGACGTATTTCGGTCATAAAATGTTTGTTTGACGTGCAACTAAAAGTTTTTGATGCAGAACAAGAAGTCCAAAATTTCGAAGAGAAGATCGATTAAAGTGCATGGGCTACGAGGAAAAAGTCAGAATTCTTGACTTGGTGTTCCAATGAAGAACCTATATACTTTAGAGTTCCAAGTACTAAAGACGCCGCCAAGGCAGCTTCGACGAGGAACAGTTTTATTGAGCTTTATTAAAATTCTTGTACTATTAAAAGTTCTATCTAATTAGGATTCCATTTCCTTTTTTTTTTTTTTCAAATAAGGTTATTCGTGAGAACTATATATAGCTCATTTGCTTTATGTTTTATTCAGACTTTAATATTCAATTAATAAAATTGAAATTTTATTCCAATTATGATAAATACTAGTTTTCTTCTTTGATAACACATTTGTGATTTTTGGTTTCATTTTGTACCACTTTTAATCTTAGTGTAATTAACTAAATAGTGTAACACGGTTATAGAAAAATGATCCCATAAATGATATGGTCTTGCAAATACTTTTGCGACTCAAATATAGTTATGAAAGAATATCAGTTTCATTATTGACGAGTTCATCGCAACAGTACACTATGTATGCCCTGTTTCTTAAAATGTCAGTTTTTGTTTCTAAAAAAGGTGTCGCCGTGACAAACGGATTAGCTTCTTAATAGGGCATGAATTAGAAACTTATCATCCGAGAAGGCAGATGGTAAGTCGGAAACCAAGTTCAAGACCACTGGACTTCCCTAAGCATCGCATGTACGTTTTATATTAAGCTGGTGCAAAGCCCATCAAGCATGAATTTTTAGTAAGTCCAAATCTTCTTTTAGGTAAGTTTCATTCTAACCTAGATGGATGTTCTGACTTAGGCTTTTATACTCACATAAAATTTTAAAACAATTAGAACTATTGCTAACTTCAGTCAGGATAACTGGAAGCGCCATAATTTTATGGGATCTCACAATTCAAACATTGTTGTTACATGATGTGCTTAAAGTTGGGTATCTTGAGTCACATAATTTTGTGATGCTACAGGTATAAAAACCGAGTAGCTAGTCTTTCTGTGTTTGATCATTGCAGTTACTATCACTAGATGCTGATGCGGGCTAGCCTGGCTTGGAGATCTTACTCTACCTGTTACTGTTGAGAGTGGTTCAAACACTCCGAAGATTGCAAAGTCAGATAACAGCAAAACAATTCAAAAGTCAGTTATTTTTACAGTTAGAAGCTAACAGGATATTCTGGCGGGAGAGTTAGTTTTGTAGTTGTTTGTGAGCTGTTTTGTAACTGATTTTGCATGCGATCGGTTTGCTCATTCTGTTGTCTATATAAGCAGTTGAGAGGCGATCATTTGCAGCTAATTCATACACTTTAACACTTGTAAAATCTCTGAAAAACATTGAATGAAATTCTTCTTTGCTCCTTGGATGTAGATTGAGATATCACATTGATCTCTCAATTGAACCAAGTAAACCGTGTGTTCTTGTTCTTGTTTTGATCCTTGTGTGTTCTTGTGAGGTTGAGAGTTTATTATCTGTTCGTTTTGTGCACGAGTGTGATCGAGTTTGATCAACCAAATATTGGTTTGAATTTGAGAATTCACAACAAATTGGTGCGGTGAACGTGGATCTCAAACCATGGCTTCTACTAAATTCGATGTTGAGAAGTTTACTGGTTTAAACGACTTTGGATTATGGCGTGTCAAGATGAGAGCACTCTTAGTGCAACAGGGTCTTCTTGATGATTTGGATGAATCATCTATTGATGCTGAAATGGATGTGAAGGCAAAGAAAACCATGTTGGAAAAGGCACACAGTGCCATCATTCTGTGTCTTGGTGATAAAGTGCTTCTACAAATCTCCAAGGAGAGATCTGCTGCAGAGGTCTGGCTGAAATTGGAGAGTCTCTACATGACCAAATCTCTGGTAAATCGTTTATACCTTAAGCAAGCTTTATACTCGTTCAAAATGCAAGATGATAAGCCTGTAGAAGAACAGATGGATGTGTTTAACAAACTGGTCTTAGATCTTGAGAATATTGATGTTACTTTAGATGATGAAGATCAGGCTTTGTTGTTATTGAGTTCTTTGCCTAAATCACATAGTCACTTCAAAGAAACTCTGATCTTTGGAAGAGAATCTTTGACACTTACTGAAGTGCAATCTGCACTAAACTCTAAGGAGTTGAATGAGAGGAATGAGGGTAAAACCTCTCTAAAAGGTGAAGGTCTCATTGTAAAAGGCAAAAACCAGAAGAAACAGAACAAGTTTGACAAAAAGAAGGAGAAAGAGGCACCTAAGAAGGAAGATAACAATGAAAAGAAATGCTATCACTGTCACAAACCAGGACACATCAGAAGATTTTGTCCTGAGAGGCAAAAGGGTCAGAGTTTTGATAAATCTGGTGGATCAGGTGATGCAGCAATAGCACAGGATGGCTATGAATCTGCAGATGTCCTTATGGTGTCTGAGAATGACCCAGAGAGGGAGTAGGTGATGGATTCAGGGTGCTCATTCCACATGACACCCAACAGAATGTGGTTTGAGGAGTATACAGAGAGAGAGGGTGGTCTGGTGTTGTTAGGGAATAACAAACCGTGCAAGATAGTAGGTATTGGTTCAGTGAGGTTCAAGATGAATGATGGACAAATCAGATTGCTCACTGAAGTGAGATATGTACCAGACTTAAAGAAAAATCTCATTTCACTTGGTGAACTGGAAAACTGGTTTTCAGTTCAAAGGAAAAGTTGGAATTCTCAGAGTTTCAAAAGGATCCATGCTGGCTATTAAGGGTCTAATGAAGAATGGACTCTACTCTCTACAAGGAGAAGTCATTTTAGGCTTTGCAGCTGTTGGATCAAACTCAATACATAATGAGGTGGAGCTTTGGCACAGAAAGTTGGCTCATGTAGGTGAAAGGGGGCTGGTTGAGCTGAGTAAGCAAGGGCTTCTGGGATCAAAGAAACTGGAGAAGCTTAGTTTCTATGAGAATTGTGTGTTTGGAAAAGAATGTAAGGTGAAATTCTCCACAGGACAGCAAAGAACCAAAAGAACTTTGGATTACATTCACTCTGACCTATGGGGTCCATCAAGAACTCCGCCTCATTCTGGTGCAAGGTATTTTCTCTGTCTAGTAGATGATTACTCTATAAAGATATGGTTATACACTCTTAAAACTAAGGATGAAGTCTTTGAAACTTTCAAGAATTGGATAACTCTGGTACAGAACCAAACCTCTAAGAAAGTTAAAAGACAAAGAACTGATAATGGTTTAGAGTTTTGCTCTGAGTTGTTTAACAATTTCTGTAAAGAGCATGGCATTACAAGGCATAGAACAGTTGCAGGAACCCCTCAGCAGAACGGTTTAGCTGAGAGGTTCAATAGAACCATTCTTGAGAGAGTGAGGTGCATGCTGCATAGTGCAGCTCTACCTAACGTATTTTGGGCAGAAGCTGTTGTTACAGCTGGTTATCTGATAAATAGGTGCCCTTCGACTAAACTAAGCATGAAAACACCTGAAGAAATATGGTCAGGGCACCCACCTGATCTGAGTAAACTAAAGATATTTGGTTGCTTGGCTTATGCTCATATCAAGCAAGATAAACTAGAGCCAAGAGCTCTGAAATGCATGTTCATTGGGTATCCTGAGGGTGTGAAAGGATACAAGCTGTGGTGTCTTGAGGATGATCATAAGAAATGTTTAACAAGCAGAGATGTAGTGTTCAATGAATCAGAAATGGCATTCAAGAAGAAGGATTCAAAGAATGATACAGAAAGCAACAAAATTGAAGGCTCACCTGAGAAATACCAGATTGAGGTGGCGTCTGGTTCTGTGGGAACTATACCTCAACCAGGAGCTTGGCTCTTAGATGAGGATGATCAATCTGATTCATCTCTTGATACACCAGAGATACAGGAAGCAAATCAACAAGCTGATGAGACCTATATGCTTACTAGAGACAGAATCAGAAGGCAATCTAAACCACCAACTAGATATGGATATGCAGACTTGCTTGCATATTCATTTGCTGCAGCAAGTGGTGTTCTAGAAGAAGAGCTAAAGACTATAACTCAGCTCTGAAAAGCAAAGATAGACACAAATGGTTAGCTGCAATGAAGGAAGAGATGAACTCTTTGAAGAAAAATGAAACATGGGAACTGGTAAAGAAGCCTGCAGGTTCTAAGATAGTGAGTTGCAAATGGATTTTCAAAAGGAAGCAAGGGATTCCTGGTGTTGAATCAGAAAGATATAAGGCAAGATTGGTTGCTAGGGGTTTCACACAGAGAGAGGGCCTTGATTATAATGATGTCTTCTCACCAGTAGTAAAGAATAGATCAATAAGGGTTCTGTTGGCTATGGTAGCCAAGTTTGATCTAGAACTTGAACAAATGGATGTAAAAACAGCATTCCTATATGGAGAACTTGATGAAATTATTCTAATGAAACAACCTTAAGGTTTTGAGGTGAAAGGCAAGGAGGATGAAGTGTGTAAACTGAAAAGGTCTCTCTATGGTCTTAAGCAATCACATAGACAGTGGAACAAGAGGTTTGATGAGTTCATGAATAGAATAAGTTTCTGCAGGAGCAAGTTTGATAGCTGTGTTTACTACAAATTCAACTCAAATGAAGACTTTGCTATACTTTTACTGTATGTGGATGATATCTCTATTGTGAGCAATAGCATCAGAGAGATATCAGGAATAAAAGAAAGTCTAAAGAAAGAGTTTGAAATGAAAGACTTAGGATATGCAAAGAAGATTCTTAGAAGGGAGATAAGGAGAGATAGGCACAGGGGTGTTCTATATTTATCTCAGAAAGAGTACTTGAGGAAAGTTTGGTATGTCTAAAGCAAAAGTTGTGAGCACTCCTCTGTCTCAACAGTTCAAACTTACCTGTGAGCAGTCTCCAAAGACTGCAGAAGAAGAGGATGAAATGAGGAACATTCCTTATGCAAATGCAGTGGGGTCTTTGATGTATGCTATGGTCTGTACAAGACCTGATATAGCATATGCAGTGAGTATGGTTAGTAGGTTCATGGCTAGCCCAGTAAAGTCACATTGGCAAGCTCTCAAGTGGATTTTGAGATACATAAGAGGAACTTTGGATAAGGTTCTTACATATGGTGGAGCTGAGAGGGAGAGTGATGAGATCACAGGGTTTGTGGACTCTGACTATGCAGGATGTTTGGATACTAGAAAGTCTCTAACTGGTTATGTGTTTACTGCATTTGGTACAGTTATTAGCTGGAAAGCTAACTTGCAAAAGGTGGTAGCTTTGTCAACTACAGAAGCTGAGTACATTGCTCTTACAGAGACAATCAAAGAAGCTTTTTGGCTTGAGGGAATAGCTAAAGAGTTGAATATTTAGAAGCAGGTTATTGTAGTGCATTGTGATAACCAAAGTGCTATACATTTGTCCAAAAACCAGATGTTTCATGAGAGAACAAAGCATGTAGACATCAAGCTACACTTTGTTAGAGAAATAGTGGCAAGAGGAGAAGTGTTGATCAAGAAAATTGCTACAGAACACAACCCCTCTGATATGATCACAAAGGTACTTCCAAGCAGCAAGTTCTTCTACTGCTTGGAGTTGATAAACTTGAGCTTTGAGCTAGGTGGAGTGAAGAAGGATGGAATGGGCCGAGATGTGAACCAAGTTGGAGAATTGTTGAGTGTGGTTCAAACACTCCGAAGATTGCAAAGTCAAAAAATAGCAAAACAATTCAAAAGTTAGTTATTTTTACAGTTAAAAGCTAACAGGATATTCTGGCGGGAGAGTTAGTTTTGGTAGTTGTTTGTGAGCTGTTTTGTAACTGATTTTGTATGCGATCGGTTTGCTCATTCTGTTGTCTATATAAGCAGTTGACAGGCGATCATTTGCAGCTTATTCATACACTTTAACACTTGTAAAATCTCTGAAAAACATTGAATGAAATTCTTCTTTGCTCCTTGGATGTAGATTGAGATATCACATTGATCTCTCAATTCAACCAAGTAAACCGTGTGTTCTTGTTCTTGTTTTGATCCTTGTGTGTTCTTGTGAGGTTGAGAGTTTATTATCTGTTCGTTTTGTGCACGAGTGTGATCGAGTTTGATCAACCAAATATCGGTTTGAATTTGAGAATTCACAACATTTATTAACTGGAAGACACCTACACGTCAGGCCGCCCACCTCTAGTATATATATACACACGTAGAATTCTAGATTGAGGTAGTTGGATTAACCTCCTGTGAAGATTTGAATCATTATGCACATGTTATAAATTAATTACACAAAGGTTACAAAATCTCAGCAAGAAATAGATTAATCATTAGCAATTGATTGGATCTTGGGATATAAAATGATTAGGAAATCCCACGTCGGGCTAGGGTATATTAGAATCTAGAATATTGAATTCACTGCTTTCAATACATTATTATCCTGTTTGGCCATGTTAGTTAGCAGATTTTACCCTTAATGTTTCTCTCACTTCATATGGTTTGGTGCATCTGATTGCATCTTAAGAATTATATCTTATTAAAAGTAAACTTACATTCATATCCCTACAAGAAGGGTATTAATAGAAAAAAGGTTACTATAGAAAGGGGCCATATATATCTACATGTAGATTTGATAAAATGGGTTTGTCTTGGGCTGTATAATTAATTTGTCCACTTATGACTAACTATAAGATGCTCACAAGACCGTCCAATGGTTTTAAAAGGCCAGACAATCAGATTCCATACAATCTATTAAGCCATGCAAACATTCTGAGACATAATCCCTATATATGTTTGTATCGAATTACTTGGGCCTAAAATTTCATTTAGCAAGCTAAATACATATATATATATATATATATATATATATATATATATATATATATATATATCTAAAGAAAAAAAAATCCTAAAGATTATTGGAAGTTTCAGATATTGCCCGATATACTAAACTTGTTTCACCACAAGTCATTTTATATACCAATGAATAATGTAAAAGTTCGTATCAAGTACGTGTTTGTCTTAACCAGCTAGTGTACTTCTTACTTTTCTATGTAAATCTGAGAAAAACTTAAACTAATCAATTGCACATAAACTATTAAGACAAATAAAAAGGATTCACTACAAGAAAATAATTAAATAGCAAGGGACGGCGAATCTGTGGTTTAAACTGCTTGCAAAAATATTTTAGCTTGTTAACTAAGAACTCAAAAACTTCTTAAAGTAGTTTAAAACCAGATCTTAACACTTCTTAAGTGTCAGTAAACATGCTTAATTAAGGACAATATCAAGCTCAATGAAACTTTAGTATGGAGCCCTTGCCTTAAACTTTGGAGTCCTTATTTTCATGCAATTGTTGCATTTGTTTAAATATCTGGGAGGGAAAAGAGAATAGAAGGTATTATAGTGAGTTGTCAACAGAAAAGAGCACAAGGAAATTAAAGATCTTAATTTTTGACTCGAGACCTTGATTGATCTTATTAAAGCTAGAGCTTGGTGGTGGATTAAGGCACAATTTTCTTGTTTTCAATTTTCTTTTATTGATTGGATTAATTTGCCTTTAGTGTGTATTAGGGGATCTTGATATTTTTATCATCTAGTAGAGTACTACTGGTACTCTGCTAAGCTGTTTTTTAAAGTTTATTTTGCTTATATGAAGAAAAAAAAAAAAAACATGTGAAACGGATGAGACTAGTGAACTAGTTACTCCAATTTCAATTTATTCACGGATCACTTGTTATCCAATTGAGCAAGTGAGATTGGGCCGCGCCGAACAAGAGCGAGATGTCAAAATTTTATGTTCTTAAGAACAACCCACTAAACGTTTCGTATTTAAAAATTGCAGAAGAATAGCCCACTAAGTTATTAAATCATCTAAACTGCAAAATGGTGTAACTGAGACGTCAGACTCGCGGTCTGGAGAGCTTAGGTTGGATCGAATTAATAATGCCTTAACTTACGCATAGTTTAAGCTTTCTATTAGAATATTCAATTAGCCTTTTCTTTTTGTGGTAATTATTTAAACTTCTGTTTTCTACCGTGGTAAGTAACTTTCCTTAATTGGAAAGTTTTCTTTCTGTCGTGTGGTATCTCGCTCCCCGCTCCCCTATTTAAGTTGATCACTTAGTGAAATTTTCATTTATGAGAAATTTCTCTGAAGAATTTTCTACAACAATTAATCGTCTATACAAATGCTCAATTTCTTTTATTCGATTATTCAATCTGGTATCAATCGATCAGATTTGATCCTAATTCCGCTGCAATCTTCAATTTTCTTCGGTTAATTTCTCTTTCATTGGTTTGAATTCGCTGAATTCAAAACCCTAACTTTTTTTTTCTAAAATTGGTTGATTTTGTCAATAATCACCGATTATTTTCTGAAATCTTGTATTGATTGATTATTTTCCGTTTGTTTAATCAAAACTATGGTGAATTTCTATAGTCTTGTGTTGTTTTGATCAAAATCTCTCTGATAATGTCAAATCCTTCTAATACTAATACTCTTGTTCCTTCTGTTACAAATAGAAATCCTAGTGAAGATTCTTCTTCCGTTTATTTTCTAGGAGGTCATGATTCTACTAGATCTGCAATAGTTGGAGATGTTTTTAATGGCAAGAATTATATTTCTTGGTGCAAAGGTGTTAAAATGGCACTGATAATGTGAAGAATAAGATTATGTTTATTAATGGTACTATGCCTATTCCATCTGAGACTGATGATGTTCTGAGAGTTTGTTTGATTAGAGCAAATAATTTGGTTTTGTCTTGGTTTTTGAATTCTGTTTCAAAGGATTTGAGACAGAGTTTGTTGTACTTTACCTCTGCATTTGAGTTGTGGACTGAATTAAAGACTAGATACTCTCGCACTGATGGTTCTCGTGTTTATGAGTTGCAAAAGTCATTGTCTACCATTTCTCAAGGCAATCTGTCTATTACTGAATACTATTATAAGTTTAGAGTCTTATGGGATGAGTTTCTTGCTCAAACACATGTTGTAGCATGCACATGTGGCTTGTGTGTATGCAATGTCAATAAGACTATGATATTTACAACAATATGACTGTACATTGAAATTTCTTATAGGTCTAAACGAATCCTACAGTGCTTTGCGCATTTAGATTTTACTCATTAGCCATTTCCCTGGTTTGTCAAAAGTGTACTGAATGCTCTTACAAGAGGAAAACCAAAGAGATACTCTTTTTGTTCAGAACAATCAGAACAAGCAATACTACAATGCTCAAGGACAGACTCAAGAAAATAGGTTCTCTAAACCAAATGCTCACAAAGACAAGAAGAAATTGAAGTGCACACACTGTGATTATAATGGTCACACAGTGAACAAGTGCTATCAACATAAAGGGTATCCCGTTGGCCCCACTGGCATGAGGCTAGCTCCTAATCATTCAACCAATTCTGCAAATGCCAATGATTATGGTGATTTTAATGGTGACATTGTTGTTCCAACTTCAGTGACTGATATTATTCCATCACAGAAGGATCTTTTTGATCAGTTCATTGCTTACACAAAGTCTCCATGAATGTTTCAGTCTACTCATCTTCAGCCTACTCATCAGAATCCTCCAAAATAAACTCAACACTTTGCAGCTGTTGTATCTGGTATTCCTAACTCTTATGTTTTTTTCTTCTCAAACTAATTAAGAGTAATTTACATTCTGCATATTCTTAGATACTTGATAGTGGTGTCACTGATCACATGGTTTGCACATTAGATAAGTTTATTGAACCACCAAAGCCTATTAATCTTTAATTCATTTCCCCAATAATAGTCACTCTTTTGCTACTTGAATAGTTGTGTAGAGACACCTTAGCAAAACGAATTAGTGGGAGAAAACACCAGCATCTGTTGCAGGTTGCTAGAGTTTTAAGATTTTAGTCTAATTTACCTCTTCAGTATTGGAGCAATTGTGTATCCACAACAGTTTTTATCATAAATCAATTACCATCGAAGGTTCTAAACGGTGCTACTCCTTATGGAAAATTATATGCAAAACCTCCTGATTATAGTCTTTTAAGAGCCTTTGGTTGTCTTGCATACTCCTCCACTTTTTCTGCAAATAGACTCAAATTTGATCCTAGAGCTACTCAACGTATTTTCTAGGCTATCCTTTGGGAACTAAAGGTTATTTCTTGCTTGATATTCATACTCATAAGCTTAATTTCAAGTAGTGTTGTCTTTTATGAGCATGTCTTTCCTTTGAGAACTAATCCTAATGCCTTGAAGGATAATGGTTCAGAAACACCAGTAATTTTTCCTTTATGTACTGATTCTTTTATAAGTGTTTATTGGCATAACTTTAATTAAATAGATTAGCTGACCATTTTCCTGAGGATGGCAGCTAAAATCAGCAAGAAGTCATACCATAGTTACAGGTTATACTTGTTCAGCATGTTGATTCTAATTCTCATCAGCAATCTACTATGCCTGCAACACCTACTCTGAGCAACAACATGAGCAATAAGACTCAAATGGAAGATTCATACATCACATACTCTTTTGCCGAACAATCTTCACTACAAACTGTTCCATCAGATTCTCCTCAAGACCCTTGAGTGAATCTGCATCCTTCTAATGATGCAGCAGGTATTCTTGATCCACCTATTACCAGGAGATCATCTAGAATCACAGCACCCCCTGCTTATCTTAATGTTTTTGACCACTCTTTACCTAGTTCTTATACACAAAGCCAATAACTCTATTATCAGATACTCTATAAATTATTACTTATCTACTGTCAAGTAATGAGATTCCCATAGAGCTTATACAACAGCTATTTCACAAATTGTTGAGCCTACTTGTTACACTCAAGCTAAAAAATCACCTAATTGGAGACATGCAATGCAGAAAGAAATTGATGCTCTTGAAAAGACCACTACACGACAATTGGTTCCATTGCCTCCTAACCATCACTCTATATGCTGTAAATGAGTTTTTAAAGTAAAATACAAAGCTGATGGTACAATTGAAAGGTACAAGGCTCGGTTAGTAGGCACAGGATACACTCAACAAGAGGGACTTGATTATTTTGATACATTTTCACCAGTGGTTAAACTCACAATGGTCAGAACTCTACTTGCCTTAGCTTCTTCTAAAAATTGCCATCTTCAACAGCTTGATGTAAATAATGCATTCTAACATGGAGATCTTGATGAAGAGATTTATATGAAAGCTCCTCCTGATTTTTGACAACCCAATGATTCAAGTGTTTGTCTCTTAAAGAAGAGTCTATATTGACTTAAACATGCATCACGACAATGGTTCAATAAGCTTACATCTTGTCCTCTACATTCTGGTTATACTCTAAGACTATTAGTGATTCCTCTCTTTTTCACAGGCCTCTCTGTGTATGTAGATGACATTATTTTGACAGGTAATGATCTTTAAGAAATACAGAACATCAAGAAAACACTTGACAAGCAGTTTACTATCAAAGACCTTGGTAATGATAAGTACATCTTGGGTATTGAGGTTGCTAGAAGCAAGCAAGGAATCTCTCTATGCCAAAGAAAATATACATTGGATATATTACAAGATTCAGGCTATATTGCTTGCAAACCAAGCTCCATTCCTATGGACCCAAAGATCAAATTTCAATATTCAGAAGCAGACTTACTTCGTAATCCTCAGATGCAGAAGACTTATTGTCAGACTTTTGTACTTGACCATCACAAGACCTGATCTCACATTCAGCATTCAGTGCCTCGCTCTATTCATGTCCAAGCCCACCTCCATCCATTTAGAAGCTGCTCACAAGGTGCTTAGATACATTAAAGCAACACTAGGAAAAGGCCTTTTCTATCCTGCCAATACAGAAACCCACCTCAAATCATTTTGTGATAGTGATTGGGCAACCTACTCTGATACGAGGCGAAGCATCACTGATTATGCTATTTATATAGGCAACTCACTTATATTAGAAGGCAAAGAAGCAACCTACAGTAAGTAGGTCTTCAACAGAAGCCGAATACAGAACAATAGCCTTGACAACATGTGAGATAATCTGGCTACTTCAACTCTTAAATGACCTCAACATTCAGCAACATAAAACCCCATTGCTCTCCACAGATAATAACAGTGTTGTTTGCATTGCCACAAATCCTATTCATCATAAAAATACGAAGAATGTTCAAATTATCTATCACTTTGTGTGTGAGAAAATTCAACAAGGAATACTAAAAGTTATGCATATAAGTAATGAACATCAAGTGGCAGATGTCATCACAAAAACCTCTGCATCTCCAGCCTTTTACCTCTATAATTGGCAAGATGGGACTTCAAGACATTTACTCTCATCTTGAGGGAGGGAGTGGGTGTATTAGAATGTTAAATCAGCCTTTTCTTTTTTTAGTAATTATTCAAACTTTTGTTCTCACTGTTGTAACTAACTTTCCTTAATTGAAAAGTTTTCTTTCTCCTGTACTATATCCCGCTCCCCGTTCCCCTATTTAAGTTGATCACTTAGTGAATTTTTCATTCACTTACTTGTACTCATTCATGAGAAAATTTCTCTAAAGATTTTTCTACAACAATCGTCAATACAAATGCTCAATTTCTTAAATTCGATTGTTCAATACTTACATATTCAGTTAAAGGATAAAAGCGTCAACCCCTTGTACTTTATCGCATGTTGCACTTTGTTTCTTTTTTTTTTTTTTTTTTTTTTACAACTTGCCTCATGTACTATGGGTAAATAAGCAATTTGCCTTATGAATCGTTTTTTCAATGTTAGATTTGGACACGTGTCTGCACTTCTTGCTATTGAATTTGACTTCATGGCGCAAAGTGCTTTTTTTTTCAATAGTATAAGGGTATGTTGCCAAAAAAGAGGGCATAATATGAGGGGTTTGACGCTTTTATCCCTTCAATTTATAAGTATCTAAACTATACTGAAAAGAAAACAGTACTAGTTTGGCATGTTGTCTAAGTAACGGAACCAATAACATTTGTAATTTTTGTGACTCCCCAGTCCCAAGTCAAATTTATCATAATAACTTTTTTACAATTTATCAAAAATTTTCACGAAACTTCTCAACAAACTAAATAAAAGTGTTTAACAAACCAACAAATACATCAAAACTAACATTTTAACTCACAAGTACAATAGTTTCTGTAAAGCCAATTAACCAATATACACTATTTGGTAGGGGTGTACACACCCGTCAACCTATAAATCCGCTCGAAACCCGCAACGTGTAATATTACAATCCGCATGGTTCAATTATTAACTTCATCCGTTTGATCAATAACCCGCATAGTTCAATTATTAACTTCATCCATTTGAGTAGATAAATTGGTAATTCGCAAAATTCTGGTATGGTCATATTTTTAATAAGATTATGTTATCGTGGTTGTTTTTTAACTAATATAATTTTTCTATTTGTTCATTTTGTTTGATAGTTGTTTTTTTAACTGCGAAATAGTTTAGATTGTAATTTTATGAATTTATGTGGATAAAATATTCGTTTACATATTAATATTGCTATTTTAGTTAGGTAATGTTATTGTTTAAATATTTTTGTTAACTTATGGTGTTGTTTTGTAGTTTTAAAAATGCAAATTAAGTTTTTGTTTATATATATATATATATATATATATATATATATATATATTAATATATTGCTATGCTTTTTCTCACAATTTAATCTGCCACCCGCATGCATCCCGTGCAACCTGTCATCCACTCATATTGACAAGTTGGAACCCTCAAATTTAAGAATAAATATATTACTAATATTGACAACCTGCAAATACCTTACTGTTAAGACATCTATAGAAATCAAAAACTGTTTCATCGAACTCTAATGTCATACTGGTTTAAAATCAAAAACTGATTCATCAAAAATGCCCATTGGCATCGAAATTCTCAAATTAAGGATTAAAATCGTCAAATAGAAAAAATCATGACAAGGTCGGTAGATGCCATAATATGTGACGGATTAACGGTATATATCCATACCATAAAGAATTCGAATGGGCCAAAAGTACATATTGGATGGTCACTGAGCCTCACCATTGCATCACCATTTGCGTCACAAGATCAACGATTTACATGCAATGACAATTTGACTTCGAAATGCCAAAGCATAACGCTGCCCACATAAAATGATGCGTGATGTAAGTACTAAGTTCAATAATACAAAAAGTGACACAATTTTAACACATATACAGACCAGAAAATTTAATTCAACCACGGAATGTTGGCTTGTGTGGACTGGAAAATAGAATTATTTATTGGCAGTGTGTGACGCGTTTGTTGGATTCTTATGCGTCAATTAACATAAAATAAAACCTCCCCACTAGCCTGGTCAACCAACATTTGATTGAGGTATACATTTGTGGATTATTACGTATGAATATAACATGTAAATACACGATTTAGGCATGTGGTTTGTTGACTTTCAATAATTGGATCCTATCCCAACTTTTGGCTAGTCACCAATTAATCACAATATCCAAGCCCAATGTGATCCAGATTTAGCTAAATTTTATTACTTCCTATTTCTGAAACGAAACATCGCAATAGCAATATTCTCATTTACTAAGGTGGGTAGTAATAAACTAAATCAATTAGAATTGCGAATTTAAAATGATATATTGTTTACTCAAAATTTAAATCGAACTATAGTGGCAGAATCGTTGGATAGCAATTTAAGGTGAAAATTACCAGATTCCTTCCCCGCACTAGCTATGTAATCATCAAAAGAAATAATAATCCTCGTGGTCTTCGACTTTGTGATGTCAATCAATTGAAAAAATCTAAAAGAATAATCTAATAACCATTAATTTTGTCCTTCTCATTCAATTTTTCGTGAGGAGACAATCCAATTCTTTTGAAATGTAACATCAGTTAGTTCAAAGACAATTTAAATTAGGAAACGAATATTTTGCCACATATGAACCAAAATGGTGGCCTATATTCAAATTGAGTAATCTTTTGCACTCCATTAGATCATTACTTTTATTAAAAGTTAAGTTGACAAAGATTGAATCAAAAAAGTAATTTGGATGAATTTTATCATTACTAGCTAGGTACCTTTATTACCTAGACAATAAGGTTGCTATCACGCTTTAAACCTAAACAACTAATAAAATTACGAGTTGTATTAGTTAACATTCTAGTTCACTTTCTTTAAAGAATATTGGAGTAATATTACCGAGTCAATTTTTTTTTGTAAGATAAGTCAAATTGGTGCTAGTTCGATATGCAGTTCTGCTAATCAGGTATGGTCCATATCTTCTACGGAATTATGGCAAGTTCAGATTAAATCAATTCACTCTTATATTTTTCATGTTGTTCGATTTGCGCCATGTACTCACAACTAAAGTACGTGAGCAATGAAAAAATATTATTGATTAAAGAAATGAAGCAAAACTATCATTACGTCAAATAGTTCGTTTCTAACTATAGGACAAATATAACAAATACCTTGGGAAATTTGAGGATGATTACACAATCTTTAAAGTTTAATTAATTATATTATTTCTTTAGCTTATTGTAGAATTCTCCGTAGACATGGCATATGTCATGTCCAACGGTCCAACCTCAACAGTTTGTTTGTAATATTTGTATAATTATAAGGGATATCTTTTCTGTTGGCCCTTTTTTTTCCTTAAGAATAATGACGGCTTGTTTCAACATAAGGTAATGATTTTCTTAATTAACTTAATGCAAATTGATAAGATCCTTCATTATAATATTTACCATCATTAACTCCAATACTAATATTAAAGAAAGATAACATGTGTCAATCCCACCTTTTGTGTAACACGGAAGTGAGATAGAAGAAATGTAGCGCTTAAGAATTGTCTGAGGTACATGGGGTACTATACTCCCCCTCTCGCACTCTGTGGGGCCCACGCCATGTATGTGATAGGTGAGTACCCATGTTGTGCATAAGAGGTTCCCCTATCTTGTGTGCGTAGAGAGAGAATTAAGACCCAAATGACACACAATGAGGTCTAACGAATTTCAACTTTAGCCGAAAAGTCAAATTTGTAAAAGTAAAGGCTTGTGTTTGTCCAACTTTTTCTTCTATCTCTTACTAACTCAAAAAATTATACAAAACACAGAAAAAGAAAAGGAGAAAAAAAGATTTAAAATAAAAATTCATGCCTCTAACACCATACTTGTTGATGGACTCTAAAGACATCAAAATTATACATATTGTCAAAGCCATAGAGCTCTAGCTTCTTTTAATTTGGGCACAAGTGCACCGGAAATATGAGCACCCATCACTTCTTCAAGTCCACCAAACAATTCGCCGCCGACGAACACCGCCGGCAAAGGTGGCGGAGGCACCGATTCGTTTAATATTCCTACAATCTTGGTCAGTTCTGTGTTGACTTGTGCTTCGTTTTGATCGTCAACGTCGAAGATACAAGGGTTGACTCCGTGTCCGTGCAGCAAGAGCTTCACCACGTGGCACATGCAGCATCCCTTCCTAGCGAACACCACCACCGCATTTTCCGACACCGTTTTCCTCACGCTTTTCGAGTCGTCACTAGACATCTCCGCCGTCGAACAACCGGATGATCCTACGGCGGTGGTTGGGAGCCAGTTCCTGTATGGAATCGCTTGTTGCATCATAGGATTTGTTTGTGTGTGTGTGAGAGAGAGAGAGAGAGAGAGAGAGAGAGGTGGGGGAGGTATCGTGGGGCGGTGAGGTGATTTATATACAACTATGGATGAGTAAATATCAAACCACCCCTAAATTATATGTAATTTGCAAGTAACCTTTGTATAAGTTTTATTAGCAAACACCTCCTTGTGAAATTAAAAGATAGCAAATAAACATAATTGATCTGCATATATTAAAATTGATGGGAAAGTTTACTTATGTGATACATAAGAGGTCGATATTGCGAAATTTAAGTTTATTGGCGTTTATAACAAAAAAAAAAAAAAAAAAACTTCTTCAATCTGTTAAGAAATATCGTAACAATTGTATATTCCTAATATTTTCAAATTTTTTTTTTTGAAAAGCTTAACATTTTTATTATTAATTGAAAAGGGAATTATGGATACACCAAACTAGAAAACAAAAGTTAGACAGTTATTTGCTAGTTATTATTTCACAAGATAGTATTTGCTAATAAAAACTCTATAAGGAGTTGTTCGCCAATTAAAAATAATATAGGGGATGGTTTTGCAATATTCTTAAATTCGAACCGCCGGTGATGTAATGCATTCGTGGTGAGGTGAGTATGTGTCTACGTCATAAGATGAAATTAGAGGCAGATTCCGAGCTGCGACGTCCGTTTAATAACGGCTTTTCTTTTTAGTCATTACACGTTAATGATGACTTATTTTAATTTTGTTTACTTAAGTGATGACATGAGATTGATACTTTTTTATTGCAAGTGTGACGTGGGTCCAAACTAAGTCACTAATTCGAGGTCGCCGACCACGGAATTTAGTTGAATTATGGAATGATATATTATTGCAAAGAGTACTTTTCGTGTAATTTTATGTATATCACACAAATAAAGTGTAAATTGCAAAAACAAGAGTGGTGTTGTTTTGGATTGGCTTGTAAATCCACATATAATTTATATTAGCAAACACTGTCCATTATATTTCAGAATCTATCAATTAATAACCTGCCACTATCTTTGAGTTTATTGTATCTATAATTTTTTATATTAACGTTTTATTTTTACTGTTTCTAATCCATCTAAACATTATATGTTTTTCTTGAATGATTTTCAGGGATTTTTTCTGAAATGGTCTGAAAAGTATGAAATTTTAGTAGTACCCTGTATTGCTTTCACAAATATAATAGTACTTTTATCAATTTAAACAATATCGACCCTCGATAAGTATCAAATACAATAAAAAGTTAAGCTTCACGACATATATCTCAGCACATGCACATCACTAAGAGTATAAGGGAGGTTCTTGCTAGTTTTAAAATTTCAATTTGCTAATAAAGTTACAAATGGAGATATTCGTCATTAGAAATAATACACGAATTAATTTTGCAATTTACTCCTCAAAGATTTGGTGTTTTTGGTATATAGAAAAAGTTTGTATTGAGTGAATTAACAAACATGTGATATTGGATATACATTGTGTATGTGAAAGCTATGTCGAAGATTCATTTCATTTTTCGTGTGCGTCTTAGTCGGCCAACAGTTCGATCCGTTTTCAAAGTCATAATATGGGTCATGAATACTTAATTATATTAATCAAGCTGTATTGGGCTATGAATATGTTATAGTTCAGATTAATAATGATGAAGATGATCCCCTACATAGCATTATTACTAAATTTTCGCATCTTATGTTGTTTCTTAATGATTTCCAGTATCCCACTTTGATGATTTGTGATAATTAAAGTAAGCGGGTGTCCCGCAAATAATTAGTCAAAACTTTTTCATTAGTTGAACTTTGCATTAAGCTGTCGACCCTATGTCAGCAACAGCTATAATTGAAAATTATCATTTGCAAACCCCGGGCCTTTTGGGTAGTCTTTTTAATTGTTAACTAGACTTTGTGGCACGGTGCGCACCTAAATTCTTATTTTAGTTTAAAGCAATTGTTTTATAATTAATAAAACTATCCAAATATGCAATATAAAATATTTTAATTGTTATTATCCTGAATCGGCATGTAAAAATCTTGAAACTGCATATGATTACTAAACATAAGTGAGAGAACCAATAGTTCTTTTAAGTGCACATATGAAACATTAAACTATTCTTTCTAATTTTCATGTTTCATAGTGTAATAATATTGTTACTATAGTGAACATATTATAAATTAATTGAAAATTTTGAAATGAAAAAGTTCAGTGCACATACGTAAAATATACTTTTCTTTTTGTAGAACTTAGATTTTAAGAATAAAATGGAAAAAAAAAAAAAAAAAACTATCTTCCATATAAACACGTGTACATAAATAAGGTCTAATCAGCACACAAATATGAGAGATTAAGAGAACACATAATATGGAAAACTTAAGTGGGAAATATTGTAGCTATCAAATTTTAGATTAAATTATAAAATTAAATTGATATTAACTATTTCATATTATGTTGTAACATAAATCATAAAATTAAAATTAGAAATCAAAAGTTTGGTAAATTAATGTCTCCATTACCCGCTTATTTTATATAGTAATATGAGCGATTTGTTAAGCAGTGGGTTTTCCCTTCCAAACAGTAACCCGTAGCACCAAAATTCAACGATGAGTTTGAACTATATTAAGTCATAAATTTGTATATTAACTTCTATTGTAGGATAAATGATACTTTATTTTTACTAATTTAAAATCAATTCTTATTTGAGATGGTGAACTTTACACATAATTCTAAGTCATTGATCAAAAGAAATAAATTTAAAATTACATTTATTCGTCTTTGAAGTATAACATTACTTCAATTTTAACCAATGAGATTTACCTGAACTAATGATCAAATCCTAGCGGAAATTAACTTTTTCAACCATGTAACAATCCGTTTTCTATTCTAGACACCGTTTGGTTTAGTATAAAATAAGGGGAAATAAAAAATATGAAAGTAAATAGGATTTTCTAGAAATACTTCCATGAAAAGAAAGAAAAAAAATGTAATTTGTCCTGTGTTTGTCATCACTTAAAACCATTTTCATATTGTAAAAGTATGATTCTGTTTTTAAACTTATGGCGGTAAAATTACATTTAGTAAACATCTACAAAATTGATTAATATTTTTATTTTGAAGTGAAATAATGGAAAATAATTCTTACGTGGTTTCTCCCCTTTAAAGCTGTAATCTATGTTGCACGGATACGAATATGGAGACACGAGTACGATACGATACGGATATGGGGACACGGAATTTTAAAAAATATAGGGATACGATACGGCATGGATTCGTCTATTTGTTATATAATTATAATAACTATATAATAAATTTATGTGCACCATATAATTAGAATAGACAAATTTACATTCTAGCATTATATTTTAAAATTTAAGTAAATCTTACGTATGACTCCTAATTAATATAAATGAACATTAAAGAAGAAGAATGTAATAACAAATTTATTTAAAGGTGAAAAATGCTCTCTTGACCTAAATTAAGAGAAGTGTATCTGATATAGAAGATTGCAATGTCTCATATTTTTTTTTTTTTTTTTTTGCTATTCTAATTTTATGTTACTAAGTTTTAATATATAATAGGGGTTGATGTTCTGTCGAAAATGGTTGGATACGTGGCTGATAGGTATCCGATACGGGTATCCGTAATTTTCTTTTATATTAATTATAAGATACGCCACATGGAGCGTCCGATACGTATCGAGGAGTATCCGAGGAGCACTGGTATCCGGGAAGTATCGGATACGGGTACGTGTGCCTTTTTAAAGTATCCGTGCAACATAAGCTATAATCATAATTCTGGCTCCGCTCCCGTATGTGTCCTTAACAATTTAATCCTGGTATACGTTTTTTTTTTTTTTTTTTTTTTTTGATAGTATTAACCACATGTTATTATATGTACAAATAATCAGTAAATAATCCATATCGAAATTGATTAAACATTTGGCTCAACCAACATGCTTCTTACCTTTCCCGATTAAGGAGACTAGACATAAACTAACCAATGGTGGTTATGATGGCAAAACTGATTAGTCAACTACTAGTTTTGCATGAAATAAGAAATCCTAAGTGGTGCAGTTCAACTCTTTTAATTTCGGCCGAAAATAAAGTAGCCATCTAGAGTTTGTCGAACATTAAAATTTAATTCACCCACGGAATAATGTTGGTTCACGTGTACTAAGTAAAAGAATTATTTATTGACGGTGTGCAACGCGTTTCTGGATTTTTATGTATTGTTTGAGGTTCATATATGTGGATTATTGGTTCATTACGTGTATATATAAATCACTATAAAAATATGTATGTAACACGTTATAAATTAAATACGCGATCGTGGCATATAGGGTGTTGACTTTCAATAATTGAATTCGTCCCATCTTTTGGCTACTCACACGTCACAATAATGCAATATCCATGCCATGTGATCATTGACAAACGGAAAATTTACACCTGTTTTTTTCGATAAATAAATGAAATGACTAATTACACCTTTTAATTTTCTGAAGCGAAACATGGAATATAGCATTGTAATTTACTAAGGTGGGTGCTCAAAAATTAAATAAACGCAAATTGTCAATTTAATATTGTACTGTAATGATGAATATGATTGTTTATAAAAAAAAAAAAAAAAAAAACTAAAAAAAACTAAAACTGAACAACCCAGATTAGGGGCAGAGTTGTAGGATAGCAATTTAAGAAGGTGAAAATTGTTGGGAAATGGGTTTGTTAACTCATTTTTGACAAATTATTTAAGTAGGTTAGAATTGGTAAATTTTTAGCTTAATGGAATAGATAAATATTGTATATTTATTTGTTCAAAACCATCTAGTGGTTAATGAAGATTTTAATGCTAATTAAAGTGAGTTACTAGAAACTAAATGGCGTGGAAATGAAATACATGAGAAGGTGAAAAGTCATTATCCAACATAGAAAAAGTTGAACTAACATTTTAGCTTATTTATCACTTTCTTAGACAAGGGTTTGGGTCCCTTGGGGGAACCCAAGTGTTTAAAGGGGGAAGACCTATGTACTATGTACTATAGGTCTTTCTTCCAAAGCCAACGCACAGCATCTGCTGTCCGATCCGGCCTGGGCTTGGGTCGTGGGTCACGGGCTTGGGCTTGAGCTTGCGCTTCCCCTTATTAATATTAATCTTTTTAGACAAAATTTAATTAAGTAATTAATATTTTATCTAATTCATGAGTTGTGTCTAGTGAGCAGAGAGTTGTGTCCAGTCAGCGAAAGACTTTCCCGCCACTTATACATCCAGTCAGCGGCAAAGTCATCTTGTCTCCCGCCACTTAGCTAGAGGTGTGACGAAGCGTCAGACGTGTCTATCCAGTCAACCCTCAACCAACTTCTCTTAATTATGAATAACACAAAAATCAATAAATTAGGAGGCATATCGCACATTTTTATAGGTTAGAGAGCAAAGTGCAACAAACCTCATAGATTAGGAGGGATTTGCTGCAATTAACCCTAAAAAAGTAGAAACTTAGTAACTTGCTTTTATACAATTTCAACATAAAAATTTGTTCAAAAATTTGGATGATTTATATACACATTATTGAACACTCAAGTGATCCTTTAATCTTAACTACCCTTATGGATTGAATCACTCCCTTTTCCACATTGTATGGACCCCACACATATGTGAATGGGGTGATTGAATCCATAGCTTAGCTAAGAAACTCCCCCTTAAACCGGCCTTAAAAGACAAGCGCATCAAATTGAACACCACCAACAAAAGCCACAAACCCCCCAGATTTCAAACCCTATCACCAAATCTCTTAACCTTATTCTGCTTCTTCCCCTGCGACCGATTCACACTCATCGCACTAGTATCACTATCAAGCCAATGCAGCATCACCACCATCCCCACACACGTCACAAACATCGGAATCGGGCCAAAAAACCACAGCAACAGCGTCGTCGCAAAGTACAGCGCTCTCAGTCCCACAGACCAAAAATCTCCACCTCGAATGACGGCCAATTCAGCGCCGATTTCATCGTCATTATCGGGAGTAGTGATTAGATAGGTTGCATGGATGAAGCATCTCGAGGACTGGACGAAGCAAGAGAAGGCCAGCAGGAAGCAGATTAAGAGCGCGATGTACTTGATCGACATTGTCGAAGGTCGAGTGTCGCCGTAGATTAGTTCAGATTGGAAAACGTTGGAGCTGTTGGCGATCCAAGCGCCAATGAGTGCGCTGAGGGATAGGGAGATTGATGCTAAGAATGTTGCGGCTGAGATGTTTGTTGATATCACGTTTAGCGCTGTTGCCACGTCACGATGTTCCGACTGGAAGTTTATAACTACGTACTATCAAAATCTGATAACTTTATAACTAATCACTCGGTTTGTAAAATGTAAGGATATTAAATTTTAATAGATTTTGAAAAAAAACAAAAGACAATCTCTACCTCAAATCATCACTACTATCGCTCACTTGTTTACAAAAGTTAAATTTTGTCGTGAATAAATTAGTTAAAATCCTCATGTTGTCTGAAAAACTTGCATTAAGTCCCCATTTAAATCTATTCATTATAAAAATAATTATTTCATCGTTTCTTATAAATCAAAAAGAAAACTTATGTTTGAAAATTTTGAAAAGAAATATATATATTGAAATTTTAAAAATATATACTTATAAAAATTGAAGTAACAGCAACTTAGTTATTTAATAAACAGATAATAGAGTTACTTAAAACTTAACCAAGAACTTTATGAAGAGTTTATGAAACAACAAGAAAGTCTTAAACAATTTACATACCAATGAGAGTTTCTTGAAAGTCTTCAAAACCACATCAAAGAGGTAAATTGCTAGTTTTTAAGAGGATCAATTACCTTCAGATCATATCACTACGAGATTAATGCCAAATTTCATAGAAGAAGAATAAAATCAAAGAGGAAACAGAAATTCGACCTGCATAAGTTTTTGCACCCAAATTTTCTTGTCAATGTTCTCAAAGCCGATGACAGTGGTGTGAGGAAGCCTAAGGCATCGGTACAGCAGAAAGAGATGATATGAGAACATGATGAGCAGCCCGCTTGGAACCAACACCAGGTCCAGGTACTCCTTTTGAAACATCATCTCTCTTATTGCTACTTAAGGCCTTTGAGCTAATATTTTCATAATTGAAACTGAAGAAAAAAGGATGTTAAGTGATCCTTTAAATATTGCGTGTTTAAATCTATTAAATCTTGCTTAGAAGCAATTAACTGGCGTTACTGATTGTGCAAGCTTTAAAGCGGCGTCTTGACTTTGCTTGAGTGCCCTTCTAACACAAGCTATATATGTCCAATTTCCAACCTCACAAAAGTTGGAAAATGTTATCATTTTAGAAGACCTTTAACGGAAATTGTTATTTGTTTATTGGGACTTTGTTTTACACTAGACCGCACATGAAATTTTAGAAGCGTTTTCGTGGAAGGAATTATTTCTTAGAAAATATCGTTTTAAGAATTATTGAAATGTGATAGGGGATTTTATACAATGATAAACATGAGAAGAATCTCTAGTAGTTTTTCTGACTATGAAAATATTAAGTTACAAAAAGAAAATTACATGTTCATATTTCTGGGCATAACGCAGGGCGTTTCATATACTCTGAGGTGACGCGTAAGCCTCACAAATTTTAATATTTAATTTGTTATATATATATATATATATATATATATATATATATATATATATATATATTAAGAGAGTAAGTTAAAATGTTCTTGAAAATGAATTAAAAAAAAAGTATTTGTGCCACTGTACAGTTAGAAAAGAAAAAGAAATACTTATTTCACTTTTCATGTTGTATAAGTTGCATATCAACTCATTCCGATAAGATGCTACATAGATAATGAAAATAAAAACCAACAAAAGAATGATCATAAAACTAAATTAAAACGAAAGAAGATTTTATAATTAGAAAAAGAATCTAGCAAAACCATCAAGAATCTTTTAATATACTTGTTATTTTATATCAATTATATAATATTTTAGGGTAAGTAAAGATGAAGAATTTTAAATAAATGAATAAAATCAACTTCGGTTGTTGTCTTTTCTAGGGAGTAAACCCAATAACTTCGGGGGCTAAAGGCGTTGTTTTTGCTTCCAGGTGCAAGCCCTAAGTTATAGGGCGTAGGCCCAATGAAATTAAGCCCCAAGGAGCTGTCTTGAGACGTTTTGGAGTCAAAAAACCAGTTCAAATCCTGGAGCGAATTTTTTAAAATAGAGTTTGAAATTGGTAGAGTGATACGAGTAATTGCACAATAATTACTAGAATTTGTTGCCGCAGTTTAATATTTTTATTTTTCTATTTTTCAACTTTCATGTGATATATCAAATTCCATAGCCGTCAGTTGAGAAGATTACATTTTTGGTGCCTTAACTTGACACAAGTTTGTTTTTGGTGCCTTAACTTGGCACACCACGTTTTTGGTCCCTCAACTTGGCTTTTTTTTTTCGATTTTGGTCCTCCGGCGGTGGCAATTTGAATTTGTCGCCAGATTTTGCCACGGTGGACGGATTTTGGAGATTTTGACCCAGTCAAGATGCCACGTCACCCAAATGCTTAGTTGGCACGCCACGTGGACTTTAAAAAAAAAATTACAGAAAAATATTTCAAAATTACCAAAAAAACTAAAAAAGAATTCTAATTTCAAATACTGTAAAATAATTAAAAATGTCAAAATTTCAAATTAATGTAAAATAATTAAAAATGTCAAAATAATTTTAAAGGTTTTTATAATTTCATAAATTTAATATTAGTTAAAAAAAAAAAAAGAACAGCGGTGAGTCCTCCACCACCAATTCCTTCTCCTCCACCAATTCTTTCTCCTCCTCCTCCAACCACCGTCTACTTCACCACCTCTTTCTCCTCCACCACAACCACCAACCACTGCCCCTTCACCACCACTTTCTCCTCCCCCATCGTCGCCTGCACCTCCAAAATCTCCAACTCCTCCATCGTCTCCTACTCCCCCGTCTTCTCCTCCTCCACCGTCCTCTATCCCCTCACCGTCAAACCCTTCAACTCCCCCATTTTCTCCTCCTCCACAGTCAACCACCCCTTCAACTCCCCCATCTTCATCTTCTTTTCACGTTCCCCATCTTCTCCTCCTCCACCATCAAACCCTCCAGACTTTATTTTCTTTTTTTTTTTTTTTATAACTTTTTTTGTTTTTTAATTAATATTAAATTTTATTAAATTAGAAAAACCTTTTATAATTACATTTTATTTTTTATTTAGTTTACATCAATTTGAAATTATAATATCTTTTAACTTTGTAATTTTTTTTGCAATTTAACATTTTTTTTAGAAAAGTCCACGTGGCATGCCAACTAAGCATCTGGGTGACGTGGCATCTTGACTGGGTCAAAATTCCCAATATCCGTCCACCGTGGCAAAATCCGGCGACAAATTCAAATTGCCGCCGCCGGAGGACCAAAATCGAAAAAAAGCCAAATTGAGGGACCAAAAACGTGGTGTGCCAAGTTAAGGCACCAAAAACGAACTTGTGCCAAGTTAAGGCACCAAAAATGTGATTTTCTCGCCGTCAGTTTCTTTTATAAATGATCGCAAGCAATAGTGATCGAGATCTTTCGAAGGTAATTTCGTATTTTACTTTTAGCTACTAGAAAATTCCTTAAAAGATGGTTATAATTTCTTATACTTCGAATAAGTACTTTTAGGGTATTTGCCGATTAAGAGATGCTTTTAGTTAACAGGAGCTTCTTTTTTTTTTTTTTTTTTTTTTTTTCTTATAAAGTCATTTGAAATTTTTAGCTTCTTCGTAATTTTCCAAGTACCCTCAATTAAAATTACTTCAAAAAATTAGCTTAATTAAATTATGAATAGTTTGCAAACACTGCCGAAACTAATTATGGTGCACGGGATGCCACATAATATTTTGTAATACTTTAGATTATTTTCGTAACCATGCCCAAGTTATGACTTACAACTTACCTGCAGACCCAGTGATGTCTGCAGAACGGTGATCTTTTCGTAGATATTATGAAATTTTATATTTATATGTGAAACAATTAAGTTCCTCAAGCAAACCAAAATTATCAAACCATCTTCTTTCGTAAAAACCGTGAAATTATTGTAAATGTGTGGTGAATTAAACAATTACATGAAGAATGTTAAACGAAAATTAATGAGGGATTGTGTCACAGTAAATGGAGCCACTTCATTGATAGGTTCATTGATTAATGCATGATAATAAAAAGTCTTGCAGCAAGAAATATTTATAAAAAGAATTAATTATCATTGAGTTAAAAGAAGGAACTTGTTCCAGAAGTAAGGGAGAGAAAATATCATATCATCCCCCAATCACAAATTACTTTTCCCTTCTACCTTAGACAACTGATCATTATATATTACCATGTCTACAATCTACGTAACATTTTTTTATGTACACAAGAACAGAATAATTAATATCGCTTTCACACGTACGCACCCCGCCATAGGAAAGGTGGACATGGAAGAAAATTAAACCTAAGTGGACACACACAACTCTACCTAAAATTTATAAAAATGATTTAAACAACTAGAAAATACACATGTATCTTTGTCTAATGTACATTAAAGAACAATTCTTGTTGCATACCTACAAAAACTATTCACACATGAATCTTACATTGCATCCTTTGGAATTAGCTCTTTTCAGTTGACCTGCCATATCCGTCCGATCTCTTGGTGTTGATGGAGTGGATGCTGGTACCTGGGATGAATCGCAGCTTTGCAAACGTGTAGACGAACACTTTAAAATCCCCTTTACCGTCGCTTTGTCTGTGTAAGAAACCTCCTTGATCGAATCATGCTGTGAAATTCCCTCTTTATCTATTGCAGATTCCATACGTATACTGTTCTGATCACTTTCTGCCTGAACAATATCAGTACTGGACCATTCCTCCTCCGTAGCTTTCACATTTGATAAATCATCCTCAGGATCACCCTCCTCGATTTTGTCAGAAACGAGACAATAGCCAAATCGACTCTCTTGAAGTTTGGCCTTGACAAGAATGTTGTCATTAAACATGTCCTCCATGTCTCCAATGCGAACATTAATCGACTCTTTTTCCTCCTCAACTTTGTGCTTGTGATTCTTCTTCTTACCTTTAGAATGTTTGAACCATCCTTCAGCTAGCTGGTGAACATTCAAATTCTTCAGAAATGATCTTTTCTTAGGAGAACCATCCGCGTTTTTCTTGCTGTTGGCATCATCTGTGTTTTTCTTGTCCTCGGCACCCAACAATCCCATGGCAATGATGTTGGTGACAAAGAGCTGGCAAATCTCGCACTTAATTTGCTCGTGCCTCTCAAAAGATGAAGCTTGTGTTAGACCGATCATTCTCTTGATTCCAATAACTTTACGAGCCAACTCAGATAAGTCCCATTTCTTGTATTTGGGATCCTTTAGAACCTTTGCAGCTAGATAGCCAATGTCCATTTTACTCTTTGTCAACCCCAATTCTTCGAAAGGGAACAAATCTTTCTTTTCAGGAATGCCGAAACCAACGAAATGGATTCTTTTGTCTGCAAAGAATTTGTGGACCGAAGGAGGAAGGCGTTCCCCTGCCATAAACTTGAGAATCACACAACCAACACCAAAACACAATAGGACCAAAAGAACGGATGGATCACGAGGGTGGCGCATAACATCAAGCCCAACGATGGGTGGACGATCCCAGATTTTTCCTTCTGGGAAGAGAAAATCCATTGAGCATAGAGATTCGAAATCTTTTGTCTTGAAGGTGATCGCTTCGAGTTTAACCTCAAAGCGGTTGGTTCTCAAGTACACGGTTCCCGTCATCTTTGATCATATAAGAACCTGGTATGCTGAAAGGAAAAGAAGTGTCGATACTGAACGAATACAAAAGGAAAGATTGTAGGAATCAAAAGGGATGAAGTTTTGTTTTTGGAACTGTTCTTGTTTGAGAATAAGATGAACTAATGTTCTATGATGATAACTTTGGGACAAACAATAGAGGGAAGGAGAAAAAGTAGGGAAACTAATGGTCATACGTTATTGAAGTCTGTTTGGAAGGTAACAAGCAGAGTAGTTAGTTTGTTGTGGATATGGGGTTTTAAAGAATTTGAGAATAATGAACCATAGCCATACATTTAAACTAATGGTTTTTCACAAAATGAAGCTTTAGATTTAAGTTGATTATCACCTTGAGTACCCCTAAATGCTTAGAAATCCACACATTTCATTTACACATCAAATAAAGGCCCCAAATTCATGTACAATGGATCAATTCCTAAATAGCATCCAAATACATTGCTGGTTAAGTTTTGTTGGTGCTTATCACAAGCAAAATAAAAAAGATGGGTGGTAACAAACTAATATTGGAGTTTTTTGTACCGACACCTTAATGATTGGGTGAGTCTAACCACAATTCATCTAAAATTCAAAACTTGTATAAACTGTTTAGTATATTTCAAGATTATAATACCCAATAGTGATGGAAATAGATGTTATACTAAATCATTAACAACATCCTCTGTCACACTTTTACTCTAAAGATTACATCAACTCCTAAGATGATAGAATACAAATATTTAATTGCAAACGTTTTGTGGTCCGCTAAATTTTAAGACTTTTATAATTGCAGGTTTTTCAAAATAATCTTCAAAACATCCAAATAAAAATTAAGGGAGCCAAACAAATAAAACTACGTCCAAGCCTTTATCTTCCATCATTAATATCGTCAAATTCGACAATTTCATAAACATGCAGTTTGTATATGACGACATGATGTGTATAAAATTTGACATTTATTTATATTTATAAAATCTAATCAAATGGACAACTCACCGACCGTAAGTCCATAACCAACAGATTTGTTAGCAAAACACCCACCTAAACACTAAGAGTTACATCTAAGCCCTCTCACTATCACAGTTTTACTACACAAACTCAATCAAATCTAAAATAGTTATTGAATACGTACATTTAATTTCAAATTTAACTGGGTATAATAAATGGTGAAAAACAGCAATTAGATGAAAATACTAAATAGCTCAATGAATAAATCAACCAAGATTTCATTAATACATGAAACTCATCACACATGACAAAAAGGATCCATAACTAGACACTCAATTCCAATACTACCTCTACACCAAACTATTTACCATAAAGTCCCTAACAATAAATCCCTTACCAAAACCACCCCTAGAAAACCTGAAAATCACATCTACGCCCTCTCACCCCTAATCCTCCTCGCCAGCTGAATATCCTTCGGCATAATCGTGACTCTCTTCGCGTGAATCGCACACAAATTTGTGTCCTCAAACAATCCGACCAAATAGGCCTCCGTCGCCTCTTGCAGCGCCGCCACGGTCGAGCGCTGGAACCTCAGGTTGGTCTTAAAATCCTGGGCGATCTCGCGAACTAGCCGCTGAAATGGCAGTTTACGGATCAAAAGCTCTGTTGACTTTCTATATTACGGATTTTGTGGAGCGTGACGATTCCGGGACAGAATCGGTGAGGTTTTTTTATACCGGTGTTGAAATTAATGTGTTTTTCCAAATCACACTAATTTGATTAAACTAATTATTAGTCCAAGTACATAGGTGTAAGTTTATGAGTCTAAGTTAATTAGTCCAAGTTTGTAAGTCTAAGTTCATAGTTTAAGCAAATGAATCTATTTATTTTTGTATTAAATTTATATTGTAGAAGGCAGTATAAATTAGCATCCAAAGTCACCATTTTGTAACTCAAGCCAGAAATATTCCAACAAGTGGTATCAAGAGCAAGTTTGATCCAAAATTTAGGCGTCAATACTATTTTCATTCATGACATATCAAGGAACTCAATATCTTCCTATCTTTGCAGGTGAAAATTTTGATTATTGGATTTTATCAAAATGAAGATTTTTTTCTTATCACAAGATCTATGGGATGTGATAGAAGATGGCATGAAAATTCCAAAAGAAGGAAGCTCTACTGCTGTTGATAAAAAGGAACAACAAAAAGATTCCAAAGAACTGTTTTTCCTTCAACAAGCCGTAAGTGATGTTATCTTTCCTCGGATAATGGGAGCCACCTCCTCCAAGCAGGCATGAGAGAGCTTACAACAAGAATTCCAAGGGCGTTTGAAGATCGAAACCATTAAGCTACGAAGCTTGAGAAAAGAGATGGAAAATCTCAAAATGAAGGACTCTGAAAATGTTATGCAATATAGCACCAGAGTAAATGATCTTGTTAATCAAATGAGATCTTATGGAGAAATAATTGAAGAATCAAGAATGGTGCAAAAAGTCTTGATAAGCCTCACAAAAAAATATGACCATGTTGTCGCAACAATTGAAGAATCCAAGGATCTAACAACTCTATCACTCTTAGAGCTTATGGAATCTTTGCAAGCACATAAGCAAAGATTGAGCCGAAGAAGTGGAGATTTGGAGAATGTATTCAAAGTCGTCGTGAACAAACACAAGGCTAAGAAAAATAACTATCCTCCATGTCCTACATGCAAAAGGACAAATCATTTAGAAAATGATTGTTATTTCAAAGACAAGCCCCGATGTTCAAACTGTGAAAATTTTGGGCATGAAGAAAAAGATTACAGAAAGCCAATAAAAAAGCACCAAGCAAACTTATCTGAGGAAAACCAAGAATGTTTACTCTTTGCATATCAACCACCAAAGGAAAGAGTCGAGAAGAAAACTCAATTTCAACCAAGTGTAGATGTCCTCAAGAAGAAAGAACACACATTTGGTGGAAAAGAGTGTGAAAATACTTGGCACGAGAATGAGCAATATGATTGCCATTATGATCATATGAAGACTTTTCCAGTCTGTTGAGTTTTATACCGATCAAACGATCAAATACACACCAAATATGAAGTTAACAAATGAAACC
The DNA here is from genome assembly GCA_946800315.1 of Misopates orontium. Taxonomy (NCBI): domain Eukaryota; kingdom Viridiplantae; phylum Streptophyta; class Magnoliopsida; order Lamiales; family Plantaginaceae; genus Misopates; species Misopates orontium. The sequence goes on from OX326951.1 coordinate 5,097,694, forward strand.
GTATAAAAAACGATCAAGAAATGAGTGATCAGGTCAAACAAAACCAAGCAGAAGAAAGCTTAACAAGTTGCAAAAAAACACACAAACACGCAGCGATTTTTACGTAGTTTGCGTTTGAATCAATTCGATCCAAACCTACATCCACGGGTATTTTACTATAGAACAAATGTATGAGAGAATATCCCTGAAGAAATTACAATGAATCGACTGAAAACTGATGTGCACAAGTGCCTTAAATAGGCTGCAACACTTAGCCTCAAAACAAAAAGTTCTAACTAATTTTCAACTAACTTTTAAACTGAAACTTTCCAAATTCGATTAACTCTAACTAACTCCCATTTAAGCTAATTAACACTTGCTAACCTACTCTAATTCCAGCGAGTTATGAACTAACTTCCTCACAATTCTCCACCTTGATTCATACACTGCGCATCAACCACTCAACCAGCCTTAACCGAGGCTATTCTTCCTTCAGCTGCACAAGCTCCAAGCAGTAGCTGAATTTCCCACTTGGCAACACCTTTGTGATCATATCACCAGGATTGTGCTCAGTTGCGATCTTCTAAATTAGCACCTCTCCTCTTGTAATGACCTCTCGAATAAAATGTAACTTTATATCAACATGTTTTGTTCTCTCATGGTACACTTGATTCTTGGACAAAGGTATTGTACTTTGGTTGTCACAAAATACTGTGATGACCTCTTCTTGAACCCTCAATTCCTTACATATACCCTCCAGCCATATTGCTTCTTTTACAGCTTCAGTTAATGCAATATATTCTGCTTCAGTTGTGGATAAAGCCACTACCTTTTGCAAACTTGCCTTCCAACTGACTGCTATTCCAAGTGCAGTGAATATGTAACCTGTAAGAGACTTTCTAGTGTTTAAACAACCTGCATAATCAATCCACAAATCCTTCAATATCTACCCTTTGATCCTTAGCTCCACCATAAACCAGAACTTTGTCAAGAGTTCCTCTGATGTATCTCAGAATCTATTTCAAGGCTTCCCAGTGCATTCTTTCGAGATTTGCCATGAATCTGCTAATGATGCTAAATGCATATACAAGATCAGGTCTAGTGTATACCATAGCATACATCAATGAGCCAACTGCATTTGCATAAGAATTTGAGCTCATGAACTCCTTATCTTCTTCAGATTTAGGTGATTGATCACTGCTTAATCTGAATTGCTGTGACAGAGGTGTGTTCACTGATTTTGCTTCAATCATTCAAAACTTCTCCAATACTTTCTTCAAGTAACTCTTCTGGGACAAGTATAGGACACCTCTGCTCCTTTTCCTGCTAATTTCCATGCCAAGGATCCTTGTTGCAGGTCCAAGATCCTTCATTTCAAATTCACCTTTCAATTGACCCTTTATGCTCTCAACTTCACTTCTGCTGTTGCCAGCTATGAGTTTATCATCTACATAAAGTAGCAGGGTAATGAAGATATCTTCTAAGGTAAACTTAAAATAGACACAAGTATCAAACTTGCTCCTTTTGAAATCAACTGAGCTCATGAACTCATTAAACCTTCTGTTCCATTGCCTTGGAGATTGTTTGAGTCCATAAAGATATTTTTCCGGTCTGCACACAAATCTTCTTTTCCTTTGACTTCAAACCTTTCAGGTTGCTTCATGAGTATGATTTCATCAAGTTTTTCATACATGAAAGCTGTTTTTACATCCATTTGCTCAAGTACTAGATCATACTTTGCAACTAGAGCTAATAGTATTCTGATGGATCTATGTTTTACCACTGGTGAGAAACATCATTATAATCAATTCATTCTCTTTGACTTAACCCCCTGGCAACCAGTCTTGCCTTGTACCTCTCATCCTCAACACCTTGTATCTCTGGTTTCTTCTTGTAAATCCATTTACAACTTACAACCTTAGAACCTTTTGGTTTGTCTCTCAGAACCCAAGTATTGTTTTTCATGAGAGGTTTCATCTCTTTTTGCATTGCATCTATACATCTATTCTTGTCTTTACTTCTCAGTGCATCTTGATAATGTTTTGGTTCACCATCAAGTACATTACTTGTTGCAACTAGAGAATAAGCCAGGAGATCAGCATATCCATACCTGCTTGGAGGCTTTATAGGCCTTTTGGTTCTGTCTCTAGTCAGCATGTATGTCTCCTCTTCCTGCTGATTTCCTTCACTATCATCTTCTGCATCATGAGTGTCTTGTTGTTCATCTTCATGTAAGAGCCAATTTCCAGCTGTATTCTCACCTGAATCCACAATTGGCTCCACCTCAAACTAAAATCCTTCTAGTTTTTCTGTTTCTTTAGTAAGTGTTTTCTCTGTAGTATCAATTTGCTCATGCTTCTTGTGTGCAATTTTAGATTCATTGAATACCACATCCCTACTAATGATACACTTCCTGTGTCCAGCTTCTAAACACCATAGTTTGTAAGCTTTCACACCCTCAGGATAACCAATGAACATACACTTTAATGCTCTAGGATCAAGTTTGTCTTGTCTGACATGAGCATAAGCCAAACATCCAAACACTCTGAGCCTACTTAGATCAGGCGCATCACCTGACCATGCTTCTTCTGGAGTCTTCATGTTTAAAGCTGATGATGGTGATCTATTTATCATGTAAGCAGCTGTCAACACAGCTTCATCCCAGAATACCTTTGTTAGAGATGCATTGTTTAGCATGCATCTCACTCTTTCAAGTAGAGTTCTGTTGAATCTCTCTGCCAACCCGTTTTGCTATGGAGTGCCTGCAGTAGTTCTATGTCTAACAATGCCGTTTTCCTTGCAAAAGTTGTTGAATTCTTCAGAACAAAACTCAAGTCCATTGTCTATTCTTAACCTCTTAACCTTCTTTATTGTCTGGTTTTCAATCAAAGTTTTCCAAGACTTGAACGTGGAAAACACTTCATCTTTTGTTTTCAAAACATAAACCCACAGTTTCCTAAACCAAGCAGAACACAGCTTAACAAATTGCAAGAAAAACACACAAACACGCAACGATTTTTACGTGGTTCGCGTTTGAATAAATTCGATCCAAACCTACATCCACGGAGTGATTTACTATAGAACAAGTGTATGAGAAAATATCCCTAAAGAAATTACAATGAATCGAGTGAAAACTAATGCGCACAATTTCCTTAAATAGGCTGCAACACTTAGCCTCAAAACAGAAAGTTCTAACTAACTTTCAACTAACTTTTAAACTGAAACTTTCCAGATTTGGTTAACTCTAACTAACTCCCGTTTAAGCTAATTAACACGTGCGAACCTACTCTAATTCTAGCGAGTTATGAACTAACTTCCTCACACAGTTAAATGGGAGCTCTTCTGAAAACACATTAAGGAGGAGTGTTAAAATTAATGTGCTTTCCCAAAGCGCACTAATTTGATAATTAAAATAACTATTAGTCCAAGTTTGTAGGTCTAAGTTCATTAGGCCAAGTTGATAAGTCTAAATTCATAGTCTAAGTTCATAGTTTAAGTAGATGAATCTAATTAGTTTTATATTAAATTTATATTGTAGAATGCACTATAAAATTGGCATCCAAATTCCCCATTTTGTAACTCAAGCCAGAAATATTCCAACAGCCACCGGTAGCCGGAGCGGATTTTCTGGCGGTTTAGTGGCGAGCTGCTTACATGGCGCCTTGTCATCGGTGGACTTGCGTGCGGTTTGCTTTGTACGAGCCATTTGTGATGATGAGAGTTGGGATAAAATTGAGTGGTTTTAGGGTTTGGTGTTAGTGTGATTTGGGTGTTGATCCGAGTTGGGATATAAAAGAGTCTAAAAAAATCACAAGTTAAAAAATTTGAGTCTAGGAGTTTCTCAAACCGCTTTTGTAAGTATAATATTTTGGAATGACTCTTCCGGCCAATTTGCAGTTCCCTGAATCAGAACCAACTTGCTTCTCAGAAGCATCGCGACATCGTCAGTGGCGGGATGCTATGAATAAGGACTTTGATGCCTTCTTGGCCAATGGATCTTGGACTCTTGTTCCTCCTTAACCCAATATAGTTGTAAATGGGTTTACCGGATCGAAAGAAAGGCTATGGTACCGCTGAGTGCTACAAAGCTCGACTTGTAGCAAAGGGATTTCATCAACTTCATGGTCTTGATTATTCAGAATCTTTCGGTTCCTTGCAAGAATCTTGAAACACAAACATCGTATGAAGCATCTTATGGAGGATTACCAACATGGGTCAATTACAACGTTGGAGCCCAGTTTCTGGACACTGATCGAGTAGGATCTTTGGACAGCACAAATGCTTAATGGTGTTCTTTCTTTTTGGTACTTATTCACATTTTTTCTCTTTGATCTGTTACACTAGAATTTAGACTCACAAATAGAACTGTAGCTTGAGTTCTTCAGGAGGTAGTTAGGTTCAGTGTAGCTTTTCTGCCTCTGTAATCTCACTTTGAAATTGAAATAATCATCTTTACCAGTTTCTTTTTTCACTCTCAAATGGAGCAAAATAGTTTGTGGATTGGGCTTCCAGTCTTTTGGTTGTCTGAAAACAGTACATTACAAAAGCTCCATGTATTATTTTTAGGGATGCAAGAGGTTAAGAGGAGACCCCTTCTTCTCAATAACAGTTTTTGGCATTTTGACCCAAAAACACTTCACCCCAAGTGATTAAAACTTAAAGAGTTGTCATAATACATTGTTCATGGGGCAAAATAATTTTTTTATATGAGATTCCTAATTATTAGATGATTCAGAAATAAAAGACATATATAATTAGATTGTTTGTACATAGGTAATTCCTACTTATTTCTAAGGTTTTTATGGAGAGTTCTTTCAAATTTTGCGTCTCCCATCAACATAAAGAATTGCTTTCTATGGACTTTCTCTTTGTTCTTTTGCTGTATGCTTTCATATATTATTTGTAAAGGAGAATATCCCATAAAAGCAGCAACACCGGCCAATTGCTGGTGAAAGCAAATTCTAATTTGGTTCTAGAATATTTGTAAAGCTGAAGAATTTATAATCTCTTAAAATAAATTTATATTGAAACAGACAAGTGCTTCTACGTTTACACCATGATTTAATTTGGTTCCTCTTGACTTGGTTTCGTTTGTAGTTTCCTCAATATCAGAACAGTATGAATGTTTGAAAAAATTTAATCATTAGGATGCTACAATTGTCAGATTATATCTTAAAATTTTACTATGTTACAAAGGACAATTTCCCAATTTGTTCTTCACAATGTCCATTAACATCATTAACAAACACCCAATAAATAATGCATCAGTTTTGAGGCAATAGGCTGCTATGTGTCTCGAGCAATGTCTTAAAAGGGAAAAGAAAACTTTACATTATGTCCTACAAAATTACCTTAATTGCATTCAAATATTTCATGGAAGTATTAAAATTAAAAGTAACGACCACTTAAAGCACATATGGCTCCAAAATCAAAATTAGGAAATTGGTAATAACATCTTGGCTTTTCGCACTTTTCATCTCAAAAATATAATATTGATAATTTACACCTCATAAATACAAAAGTTATATGTATCATTACTTAAAAGAAAATAAATTAATGGGTCAATTGCATTTTGCCCCTTAACGTTTGCGGTGTTTTGTGAAGTGCCCCCTAACGTTCCAAAAAGAGCACTTTGCCCCTTAATGTTTGTAAAAATGTGCGCTTTGCCCCCTAATGCCAAATCTAATGGATGAAAAGATAGCCACGTGGCAAAAATGGACGGTTCAATGACTCGGGGGGCAACTTTACAAACAATAGGGGGCAAAGTGCTCTTTTTGAAACGTTAGGGGCACATCGCAAAACACCCCAAACGATAGGGGATGATCGCAATTGACCCTAAATTGATTTATTGTATGATTTAATTCCATTTCTATGTATAAAATTTATAGGAAGAATAGGCAATAAATCCATCTCAACAGCATAACATAATGCGAATCACTAACCAAACAAGCTGGAAACCAAAAAACAGAAATTATAAAAAGAAAAATGCAGTTCATTCACGAAATCCATGTGATAGTGTCATAGTTCTAAGTAAATACATTGCCACAGGTTCAACCACTTTCAAGAATAATCTTCTCGTGCTAAAGGGTTCTCCACACTCCCAGCAAGAACGAAGCACTCCTCACTATTTCAGTCCAAAAAATACTTATGAATATATAAAACAAGAAGAATTAAAAAGATTTGAGATTTATAACTTACCAGAATTTGTGCTTTCTTCTATAATATAAAGTCGGTCGCAGAACCTGTTCAAGAACATGAAAGTAACAACTTAAGTTAATGGGTAAACTCCCGCCGAAGCCTCAGGTAGCATATACATAATTTGGAAATTAAGATTTTACACTTGAAAAGATTCTCAGTAAATGGAAATACAATTGGATTGTCTTTTGTTAATTCAGATGAAACTGGAAGCTCCCTCCAAGTCATATTCTCTAAATTTAACATGCGATAGCGGGAGAATTGAGCACCAATGGCCTTAACTACGAAAAGCAACTCATGCTTCATTGCGACTATAAAGTTGTGTTTTGCAAGATCCAACTGTGGCATTCCATGGCTAACTTTAACAAAAGGGGACCAAGTAGAGTCATGGTAGTTCTGCAATGACCATATAAGGAAATAGCTCTATGTATCATCTACACTGATAAGTAGCAAACGATTTTTGAACTCAATCAAGCGTGCAGACGGGTGGAATTCCTCAAACTCTGGTAACTTAACTCTAGTAAAATCACCCTCCATGTCAACTGTGAGGATGTAAATAGGAATCCGTTCATCCTCATTGGAAAAAACTAACCAGTAAACTCTTCCACAAACATATCTTGAGATAAAAAATCAGAGTCAACGGTATTAGATACTAGACATGGGACATCAGAGATTCTCGTCCAAGCTTTAGTAACAGGACTATATGCTTCACATTTGTAATAATAATTATTCCAATCGCCAGTTTCACGAAAGAAACGCAAAACTTTGTATAGTTTTCAGAATTGAAAACAACTGATACATACGGAAAACCAAAAGATGGACTGCCATTGGGAAGAACATGAAATTCATTAGTGAATGGATTGCAAATCAATATAGTCCAATCTCCCTCTACTATATCTGTGCAACACATTAGACCATTAAAGGTACAGACTAGGTCAAAAGCGGCAACACCATCATCATCAAGAGTGGTATCGTCGCCAAGATAAATAGGAAACTTAGAAAATGGAATACTGCTTCCACTTTCTTCAAGCAAATAGAATATTGTACCAGGATTAGGCACTCTCTTATCGATATATGCCATGACTTTTGGATTCTTTCGCGAATTACTGAAGTGCATCTTAGCAAAATAATGTTCACCAATCAAATTCTTGCACATTTTGGCAACAGTCGTACAATTTAACAGATCTTTGAAAGGAAGTTTGCACAGTATATTTGCCACGAGGTCTTGAATGTATTCTACTTTACATTCATAATCTGATCTCGGACATTCTTCTTACCTTCGGCGTTGGCCATACTTTCTATAGCTTTGAATTTATTTATTTTCTCAAGGTAGCAACAGTATTGTCTTCAGCTCACCTGATTAAGTGACTTGAACTGCAATAAAGGGTCGCATAAGTTCTTTTGTGCACTGGACGTCTATATGTAAGTTATATTTTAACTAATCACACAACAAACAAATAAACCATTGATCACATCATATTCATTCACCTCTATTCCCCAGTTCTAAACCTCTTGTATTGATGTAGTACTCTAATTGCTCGTTTCCTAGAGTTCTAACTATATATATTTCTAATTTTCAAACAGAAACAAGTATACGAAATTTCGACTGGAATTCTAAGGGACAATTTTGAAACACTATTGGATTTTACTGGAAGGGGTCCAAAAAATCCAACAAAAACAATAACTCAGTGTGTTCATGAATGGCATAGTTACAATTATGGATTCAGATTTCATTATGGAAGTGCCAAATAGCCAGGACTAAAGAGAAGAGCTCATCTTATGAATGGCTTATACTTATGTAAAAGTGCCAAATAGCCTGGACTCGAAGAACTCATAGACCTGTTTTCTCTATTCTTTCATCTTAGAAGGTTTTATTTTGTAGATCAAACTAAATTCTCCCGGCTATTTTACCAATGAAATTCCATAATTCAGGATTAACACCTAAAACTATTCACAGTCACATGAAAAACTTGGATGTTAATAGACAAAATCGTGTGGATCTCAAAGTGAAATTTTCCATCAGATGACCAGCATATTCTCAAATTTTACACTCTATTTCCCTATCTGACATTATTTTAGATCATCGATGAACAACATGGTAAGTAAAGACATCAAATATGATAAATGTTTTAGAGAAGTTTGAACAAAAAATGGGAAGATCACAATGAATGCAGATTATTTCATGATAAAGCCACATCAATCATACACTGTGCAAATCAAACAATTCAAAAGGTACTAATATATCAAATCAACACATTAAATTCTTGGTGTAGAACATGAAAGTAGAAATAGGAAAAGAAAATTTTCTTGCGGATTTGACGATATGAACCTAAATTTGAAAGATCTATCCATGAAAAACATACATATAACACCACAAAACGAAAAAGAGAAATGAAGAATTACCAAAGAAATGGTCGCAGCTTGCTCCCAGTTGGTACTTGTGGCGGCAGAGATTGTAAGAGAACACAATGAGAAGGCAACATATATAAACCCTTGGCCGATTCTTAGGTTGTGACTGGGTACAGCCACAACCGGTTAAAAAGGATGCGTTTGACAAACCATTTAACTAAATTTGGTAAGATGTATGAACCACGCTTGGATAATGCAATAAATTTTAACCATCTGGTTGGCAAAAGACTACATTGGTCAAAATGTACATGGAACAAGAAAAACACGCTTTAAATAGACTCATAATGTACAAATTGCGTTTTATTCAGCTAAAGTACTAAACACGATATCTGAAGAACTTTAAGAAAATATAAATTACTCCAAGATACTATAAATCTGAAAGAGAGGAGATTACACATGTTTCTAAATAAGGGATAAAAGCATTAAACCCCCTATACTATACCCCCTGTACTTTGCCCCCTGTCCTTTTAGTTTTTGCGACTTGCCCCCTGTACTATGGATAAATAAGCACTTTGCCCCCTGAGTCACTTTTTCACCATTGGATTTGAATACGTGTTAACATTCTTTGCCATTGGATTTGGACTTCGGGTTATGAATGGAAATAATAGTTGGCTAAAGTTTATGAGCCTCTTTTGTCTAGCATTAAGTATGTGGCAGATGTGAATTTTAAAGCTTTTGCACTCTGTGTTTGTCCACCCATGACTAGTTTAGGTGGTAAGACGGGTTACAATTCGAGCACGTAAGGTTTATTTGCCAGTAGACGAAAATGTGGCAGCTACTTGACTAAAACTGTGGTTACTTTAATATTCTAAGTTATATTAAACTCAAGTTTTCATTTATTTTTAACTTTGTAATTTACTGGCTATTTATGACATTGTTTGTATTTTATTTAAGAACACTTGTTTGCTATTTAGTGATGGCCCTTTTATTCACTATGATATGATCTTTTTCAAGCTAATTTGTGTTGATCTCTTAGTATCTTAAGAAAATTGTAGTACTTTAATCAAACTTTTTCAGATTTAAGGCATTCTAATTTGTCAATAGACGGAGAATTATATTTTTTCTGGATTCCCCACTTAATCAAAATTATGATTCCCTAAAGTCATCATCTGGTAAGTTAATATTGTAAAAGATCCACATGAGTGAAGTCTTGATTAGCATGACAAGGAGTACCATTCATACCACCGTTCATCTGCTTTCCTCGTGACCATTTGGGTTGAGGGGGTGGTGATGAAAATGTCACTATAGGTTTGGTTTAGGAGCTTTAGAACGTGAACTTTGTCGTTGTGGATCAATGTGGTAAAGCTTTTAGGAGATATTCCCCAGTCAGATGAGCTCAAACGACTACTCAGTTAGTTTTTCAATTTGTCGTAGGCTCCTATAAGAAGAAATAATAAAACACAACGTAAGACAAATAATCAAAGATTACCAAAGTGAAAAACATCCTCAAGTTTAACTTAACCCTTCCCTCGTCTTTCGTCAGAAATCTTTAAGCAAACTACGCTTCTAAGAGAGCAAATGCACTATATATATATATATATATATATATATATATATATATATATATATATATATATATATATATATATATATAGGTTGATGGGAGCTTGCAACATTAGGAAGCACAATCACTTGATAAAACTACAATAACCCTAAATTGTTCCGTAGTCCACTTAATTGGTATATACTGAATTATCGTCTCTTTAAAAGATAAAGCTCGTAGAGGATTGAAATTTATTGATTTATTTATGTTCTTCAATACACCATGTTGCTTGCAGGCTGTATATTTTCTGTTACGCGTAACACATGACATTTTTCGATAAATGGGTGGTGGTAAAGCTCGAGCCTAAGACCTCTTCTTTAACTGAAGCTCAAGTAACAAATTGTGGTCTCTTTAGAAGCTAAAACTTGTGATGATGATTGACATTTATTAATTTATTTATAGTTTTCAATACTTTCACATTTGGTCTAGGCCACAATAGGACGTAGGTTTTTCTCTAATTCCGTAAGCAATCAAATTAGGAAACTTAGCACCAATGGTCAATATTAGCCAATTCTCCAAAACCTTTATCCAAAAGGACATCTGTCAATTGAGTACAACGCAAACATTGCTAACTTCAGAACTATTTTATATCGGAAAGGCCATCGATTTCAAAACTAGGCCATATTACAAACCATTCTGTGAATATATTGTTGAATATTAAACTCAATTGGGTATAACAGTCATTTTACTTTGGAGTGTCTTTTAATTATATGAAACCTCTAGAATTCTGAGTAAATGGTGTAGGTGTGGTGTCATTATTGTGTAATAAATATGTATGTATATGTCTAGAAATGCAGAGAGTGTGAAATAAGAAAAAGAGGAAGAACCGTTTCATCTTTGTGTGAGAAATAGTGATGAAGCACTTCTTGTTTTTTTTGTCCAAATCCTTTCATCAAGTAAGTGATCTTCTTTGTGAACGATATTGATGTACTTTCAAGGGCACAGCTAGGGGGGACGCCCCAGCCCCACCCACCCCCACCCCCTATAGCTTATATACATTTCTAATATATATATATATATATATAGTATATATTTTAATACTATTTGTACATATATATTTTAAATATAATACTTATATATATTGTGAAACATAATTTTACATAATCTGAAATTATGACATAACTATATACTCATAGTTTTTGTGGTATTTCTAATAACCTAAAAAATTGTTTAATTTCACAATATAATTAACTCGTATTTATTATACTACTCTCTGAGTTTTATCTAAATTCTCTATTACTCCTTTTGTATAGTTAACAAAGTACATATAATATAACGTTTGTGTGTATATTTTACTTTTAGGATGATTTAATATTTTCATAAGTTTTTTAACATGAAACATGTGGTTTTGTATTGAAAAATTAATTTAGGCAAAGTTAAATATTAGAGCTAAATTTAATTTCTTTAGTATTGCACTAGTAGTTTTACTTTATAACTCTTAAACTTCTTAGCTATATATTCTGTTAGTATTTTTTTAAATTTTAATAATAAATATGTACTTAAAGTACTTTTGTTTTGACGATGGTTTATTATTTTTAAACTGAGTAAATTAACAAAAAAAACTCATTTTTATTCACAAATTTCTTCACATGATCTCGCCCCCCTTAAACCAAATTCCTGGCTCGGCCCCTGTTTACTTTCAGCTTATTCATCTTCAACGTATTGGAGGATTTGGTGATCAAAATAAGATGTCTAGTTGCTAAAAATTACAGACTATTTTTCCTCTGTTTTGCTGAAAAATTTCATATTAGTTCTATGATTTTCTGCTGAAAGTTTGAGTATATTATGGCTGGAAACATAAGATCTATTGACTATATTAGTTATTGTGTTGCTACCTCTTGCTGTTTGAGTAATTTGGTGTTGAAACACCCAACATACTTCTTGTAAACTACAAGAAGTCTCTGAGTTTGTGTTATGCATTCACAGAATTTGCAGTTTTGGTCTCACAAGAATTGTAAAACCAAAAGTAATTATAATTTTTAAAACTTCTTACCGTATTAGATCTCCTAGAAACTAAATCAAAAGGGGACCCAAATTTTGAAACTTGTTCGCAATTAGTTCCAAACTCAATTTCTAAAACTAGTAACCGTTAATTTGCCTCCAAAAGTATTGTCTTTCGGCCTTTTACACCTAAAAATATAACTTTGACATTTTACACCTCATAAATAATATAAAATATTATTCTTATTCTTTTTTTTCCACACTTTTTTATTCAAATCCTGAATTAAATTATGATTGCCTTTGATATTTCTAAGTTTTGTTGTTCACAGTGACGAATATATTAATAATTTATTTCCATAGTAAAACAGAATTGCGCAAATAAACTAAAAGTAGTACTGACTAAACATTCAGAATGTATTTTGTATTTTGAATAAAATAAATCTTTTATAAAATATAAACTATAAATAAAATAAAACTAGACTTTGTAAATAACAAATCGATATAATTAAGAGAAAGGCCTATAATAGAACAACAATAGCGGTAATTACGCAGAAATTAAGGATAATAATACAATACCTTTTATTGCTTGAAATCTGATAGAATATCTTTAGGTCTAATACTTATGTTTTTAGCAGTAGTTGCGATACGTAGTCTAGACAGATAAGTAAGACATGTATATAAGATAGTAAAGTAAGACAGCAGATTTTTAACGTGGTTCGGACTATGTCCTACATCCACGAGGTTTTCGCCTGAATCAAACTTCTTTCAACGGACAAAAGTTATTAGACCTAATGGTTTTACTCTAACACCGAATCCCTCAAATGTTGATACCACCGGAACCTTTTTCGCGTCTACTCCGTTTGACCTGTAAGACCAAAACTCCCGTAGTGATCTTCTTATGAGCAAGCTTCCAAGCAAACTGCACGTACATATAGATCCCTCTAACTGGCGCAATCCTTTCCCGTTGAACTCCCTTCAACTCTCGTCAGCTCGTCACGTTCTTGAATTGAATCAAGAGGGCGATAACTAAGAAATTAAAATAAAACGAGAACACCTAAAGATGTATATTTTGTTACACGAGTGTTCTACATTGATTCCTAGTATTTCTACTATTTATAGGATAGCTCTCCTTGAAAGATCTCCTTAAATCTCGGCCAGTCTCCATATCCAGTCGAGACAGGATCTTTCCAAATATATCTGAATCTTTCCACTGAAGGAATCGTTTCCTTTTGATAAGTCTTTGTTTCCGTTTGATAAGATCTTCATGATCTTCGTGAATCTGCACACCAAAGACAAAAGAGAACTCCACAAGGAATAGATTACTTAAGGATATAAACAAAGAGCTTGATAAAGATTAACTTTCCATAAGATAAGATTCTATAAGATCAACTTAAATCTTTACAAACTTACCCAAATATTCACTCGTCTTTAACACGATAATTACCATATAATCAAGAGCGAATAATTAAGTAAATAAATCAAAGTAAATAAAAACGAATTTTCCTTTAAAATAATTTTGCAAACAAGGAAATAAATCGAGTTGGACCTGGCAGTCCTGACTGTTCAATGAAGTTCGAATCGTGTGACTTGCTGTCCTAACAATCTCCTCCAATTGACTTGTTTGGCAAAAACACTTTTAAATCCCAAGGAAAATGTAGACATGCTCAAATAAAATAAGTTAGTAAGAGATAGGCACATAAATCAACTAACCAGTCTTAACAGCAATAAAAACTTGTTGCAATAGCAGTGCAACAATCCGCAAAACAACTTAAAATAAATAAGCAGTTAATAAACATAGTTCTTAAGTGGAAACATAAAAACAAAATAAAATAAAAACATAAGATAACAGCAGCAGCCTTGAATGATCTCCCACATTCTTCAATATCTCCCCCATTCTCCATTTTCTGCTTACTCCCCCATTTTGCCAGAACTAGTCAAGGCTTTGCCGCTAATTGGGCAAAGGACTGGTTCATGGACTCCAATAGTGTAATAATCTTGGCAAGTTGCGACTGTAGTTTGTCGAGACTGCCCTAGAGAACAGATGGTTCAGCTTAATTATCCCGAGCAGTTGGGACAGGTCGCCGGATCGGAGAACCGAGTAGAGCTTGAACAAGGTGACTCGGGGCATGATAAGGATTAGGGCGGCGCGTCATCTTATCTTTTTTGACCCGGATATCCATTTGAGATGTGAGCGTGCGGTAGATCAATGATGGATAGCCCAAGGTCATCTTTATCTTTTGGTCAAATGCTTCAAGTTGAACTCTCTTAAAGACCAATTTCCCAAGATTAATGGAAGCATTCGAACCAATTCGGAACAAGACAGAAGCAGTGGACGGGCTTATAGTAGAAGTATGGGACATAGGGTACCGATTCCTTACCATAATTTTGTAGATCAGACCATACCATGGAGAAAGAGAACCTCGCTGGAGATTTCCATTCTTTGGCCACTCCTGGGTTGGCCGGATATGGTTGATGCGACTGCGTCTAAGTCTTCCTCCAGTTCCAGCTCGGAGTCGCGACCGGTTTGCTCATCAAGAGAACCCAACTGCATGTTCAGGATCTGAGGACTGATCTGGAAGATGTATTTCCTCACATACGCTGAATGTTTCTTGGCTGAGCCTGGAACGCCTAGTTGAGTATCCAGATTGGCATAGAACTCGTGCACAATCTGGGTTACAAACGGTTGCACCCTGCGAGTGGATTCAAGAAACCCTCTCCCTTCTAAAAACTCGATAATATCCTACCCGCATATGAATCATCATGAAGTTGAACTTCATTAACAGGAATGCGTCGGGCAAAAAGAGGATACCTGAGTTTGGCATTAGCGGTGTAGAACCTGTCGGACATAGCCTTTTTCACCCTGAAAGGCTCATCGGACGGTAGGACACTGGGAGGGACGGCGTAACCTCCATCAGCTTCTTCTTCAGTCTGGGCTTGGCTGCCTTCATCAGAGGCCGACTGGTCGCCCGACTGGTTTGCCTCATCAGATGAGGACTTAGCTGGCCGTTTCTACTGTTTGCGAACAAGGCTGGAATCGATGTCAGAGACCTCGATTGAAGTAGATTCCGAGGCAGCAGTGGATCGGGGACGTTTGTGAGTAGGAGTCTTGGTACGTGTCCCGACTTGGCTCGCGACACCCTCTGCAACAGGTTTGGATTTTTGGCGAGCAGAAGGGGCGCGCTTTGGAGGTTGAGCCTTCTGCTTCCCTTTGGCCGCGGCGGTGTGACGGCGAGAGGATGCATGAAAAGGTGCAGGTGGTGGTGTCCATGAAAGAGACAGAACCACTTGTGACGGCGATGCGTCTTCCGGCGGTGGAACAGAGTGAGAGTCATCCAAAGGAGGAGAGAACTCTCGTGCCTGAGGTGATGTGGCACATGATGGTGACTCTGTTGCCGGTGGCGGTGGTGTGGTGTCTTGCGGCGGCGGTGGTGCAGCTTCACTGGCTGGTGGAACATAGTCCGGTGGAATTTGGACAGAAAGTGGAGTCGGTTGCAAGACATTGAACAACTGGTTGTCCGTGGAGGATGCCCTATCATAGTCGACTAAGGGTGTCGACTGGGACGGTTCACCTGTTGACTTATTTTTCACCATGTTAAAGATTTTCTTGAGAAACGAAGGTGAGAAAGAAGACATAAACAACCACACTCACAAGAAATAAATACAAGAGAGAGCAATGATGACGTGAGATATAAGGGAAAGACATATAAATAGATAAAATCAAATCAACATCATATCTTCCATAATCATTATCCACAACTTCCCATAAGTAATAGGACTCTTACCAAGACTAATCAAGGAAAGATTCCAACAGATTACACGCAACTCAATCTCTTCTAAAAACGCGGCAAAAGATATGCGGGAAACAAATCATGCCAAAATTAAACATATCGCGTTTAAAGACAAATAAAATTAAAAAATTGCACCTGAATAAAATTAAACACAACTTAAACGAAACAAACAGAAAGTAACTCAGCAAATTACACATAACTCACCGAGTACCGATTCAACTAGTGTAAGTGGATGTCGAGACACCCTGTCATGACAGACCGTAAGACTGAATATATAACAGCCAGAACTGAAGAATACTCATGAACCAGATGAATACATTTAAATGTGTGTGTGTGAATTCTCATAAGATAAACAGATGAAAGGGAAGAGAATTTGAAAGGGGAAAAAATTGTTTTGCAAGATATCTCTTTTCAAACAATACAATTGCACTTTGTACACACACTCTGAGCCTTTTGCATAGAGGTAGCTTTTGCTCACAACTTTATGTAGAATATGGTAGCTCTTTTCGATTTTGTGATGACCGTGAGATATGAATTGAATGCTTTCACATATATTCATTGAGTTTAGACAGCTTTTTCCTCCATATATTTTTCTTTTGAAGCACTTTTTCTTTTGGCTCATGCTCTCTTTGTTCTTTTCTTTTCATAAGTCTTTTGCACACTCATACTTTTTCTTTTCATGCTCAATCCTTCTGTTTTTGATGTGATGAGGTAGCAAAAGTGGACAATGTCCATGTCAAAGAGATAATAAAAACAAATTAAAAACAAAAATTGCCCGTTGCAAAATCCTTCGATTTCACTGATTTAACTGAGGGAAAGATGTGCACTGTATATCAATGCAATTCTAAGTATGCTCCAGAACCGGCTGTCCAACAGGTCTGCAAGTAAGTCATGATAGTTAGTTCAACAAATAAAAACATCTCAGTTAAATCGGGCACACGACCAGCGCTTAGTGGAGACAAATGCTAAGAGACTTTCTGAGGGTCTCAAAGCTTTGTAAAACAAGTTTCTTCATATGAATAACAGCAGTTTGTCTTCCAGTCGCGACATGCTTAATGACAGCACATTCATTTTCATCCAAATCACATATGAAATGGTGCCATATTTTCGTGTGCTGTGTGCATAAGTGCTTAACATGATTATGAGCAATGATAATAGCACAGTTGTGGTTACTAAAGACCAACACATACTTTGCACAAAATTAAAATTCTTAAGCATGTGATCAACCCAACCAATATCAAGTAATATGACAAGATTATGCTTAGTTAGGTAGAGATGACTTCCTGTTCCAAAAGTGGAGAAACTGAGGTCTATGAAGATGCCTCTTGTCTCATTGACAACCCAAGTAGGAGTTGCCACAGGAATCATCAACTGTTCAGCAGTTTCATGGTCAAGGTCCTTGATAGGATATTGAACACACTTGGATTGATCGATGACCAATCTGTTGGCTCCTTGACTAACCTGTGAACCATCAAAATAAATAACTTCACTAACTTTAGGAGGAATTGATCTGTTTAAGACAGAGTTTGTGAACTGTTCTGTAGAGAGTCGTGACTGCTTTAGAGTATAGCAATTTTCAGCAGTCCGCTTTCCTATAAAAATACAAAACTTTTGGTTATCAAACACATGACATTCATCTTGTGTAAAAGTGACAACCATCTTTTGATCGCATAGCTGGCTTATGCTAATCAAATTCTGCTCAAGTCCAACAACATGGAACACATCGCTAAGCATGCGACAGTCGTTGATAATGAGTGTTCCTTTTGCAGCCACTTGACCTTTTTTACCATTTCCAAACTAAACTGTTTCACTAGGAGCAATAACATAGTTAGTCAAAAGGTTTTGTTCCCTGTCATGTGATGTGAGCATGCACTGTCAAGATACCAACAATTAGGTGAGGCGTTTTCAACAGAGGTAAATGAAAAATAGATATTTTTATGATTAGAACGCTTCACCCTTATGTGATTCGTTGGCTCAGAATCTTCATCGGACTCATCTAACACTGTTTTTCGTGGAGTCGTCTGTATTATCGTGACTCGTGGTCCAACAGGTTTCTTTTTTGTGCTCTTCGATGAGTTATGTTTGAAGTCAGGACAGCGTGAATGAATATGACCTTTACCACCACAATGATAACAGACTCTGCAAGACTTGCGAGTCGGTCGTGACCACCAAACGGGACTGGGCTTGTTAGCTGGAATAAACCTGCGATTAAAAGTATGAGACTGTGAGCATTTAAGATCACGTGCTAAACTATCATCGTCTATATCAGATAAAAAAAATTCTCCCTGTTTAGACGGATCGGTAGATGGTAACCAAGACTAGCATGGTTGGGACGAGGACTTTGATGATCCGACTCCTTGTCCAGATTGTCTGAGACAACCTTATCGAGAACCTTAAGAACATCCTGAAAGTGCTTTTCCAAATCCTCAAAAATGGTGATGGATTCTTTTATACTATGCACATCAATTTTGAGGGCCATGACTTGGCTTTTTAGATCAAGGTTCTTGCGTATTTCTGAAAACAACAAATTTTGAAGAAATCTGATTTCCGAAGATGGATCAGGGGAATCATCGTCCTCAGTATCATCGTTGTTTCCCTGACTAGACAAGACATGTGGTAAGTCATGATAAAAAATAGAAGAAAATGCAAGGAATGTTCTTTCTTCAGGTTCATTATCACAAAAATATGACTCATCATCACTGCATATGGATATCATTGTTTTATTCTCAGAAGCAGTTTCAGAGTTGTCCTGGTCAGTCGAGATAGGTGTCGAATGACAGAGGAGAGTGCAATATTTGCTTTTTCTCCTGCCTCATCTTCACTTTCAGATGACTCTTCATCACTCGAGGTACACACCATAGCTTTGTTTTTATTCTTTGGGAGAAGATTTGCATAATCAGTTTGTATGTGACCATAGCCTTGGCATTCCGTGCATTGAACACCTTTTCCTCTTCTTTTGTAGCTAAGATCATTGGCAGCGGAAGATTTTAATGAATTATCAGAGTTTGAAGGGAAAGTGTTCGTACCTTTATTTTTCCATTTGGAAAACTTTCGGAGTCCTTTGGAGAGAAACGCGACAGACATCTCGAACTCGTCCTTATCGTCACTTTGAGGTTTGTCTTTGATATCAGCTTTATGTGCAACACCTTTTGTAGTGACTCCATTCAAATTCTTTTCAACTCAAACGTTGAAAGGGCACCCATGAGTTCTTCAAGTGACAAGTTCTCCACGTCTCTTGCTTCTTCAATCACCTCAAATTTCATATCGAATCTTGAGGGCAAAGTGCGAAGAGTTTTCTGAACAAGTTTGGACTCACTATACTCGTCACCAAGGAGGAAGGCTTCATTAGCAATGTCTCTAAGTTTGGCATTGTATTGAGCTTATGTTTCATGTTCCTCCATTTTGAGTTCCTCAAACCGTGTACCAAGGATTTGTCTTTTGGATCTTTTCACGGATGGGGTACCTTCATGGGCAACGCGAAGGGCATTCCATGCCTCTTTAGCCGATTCACACTTTGAAATCAGTTTGAACTAGTTTAGGTCGACTCCATTTAAAATTGCATTGATTGCAATGGAGTTGTAGCTCGTGTCGAGATCTTCTGCGTCAGACCAGTCGAGCTCCAGCTTCAGCTTTCCATCTTCATCTTTTGGTGGAGTCCATCCTTTGAGAATGCTTTTCCACGCTTTCTGATTTTCTTTTGATGAAAGCTTTCATACGGACCTTCCAATATGAGTAGTTAAACTCATTTAAAAGCAGTGGCTTTGATGATGATGATCCTTCCACGTTTTGTGCCATCAAATCTGCAAGATCGAAATAAAAGCAGAATCTCACCAATGTTAGTAGGTGACAGGCTCTTGATGCCAATTGATTGATCTTTAGGTCTAATACTTTACGTTTTTAGCAGTAGTTGCGATACCTAGTCTAGACAGATAAGTAAGACAGATATATAAGATAGTAAAATAAGACAGCAGATTTTTAACGTGGTTCGGACTATGTCCTACATCCCCGAGGCTTTCGCCTGAATCAAACTTCTTTCAACGGACAAAAGTTATTACACCTAATGGTTTTACTCTAACACTGAATCCCTCAAATGTTGATACCACCGGAACCTTTTTCGCGTCTACTCCGTTTGACCCGTAAGACCAAAACTCCCGTAGTGATCTTCTTATGAGCAAGCTTCCAAGCGAACTGCACGAACGTATAAATCCCTCTAATTGGCGCAATCCTTTCCCGTTGAACTCCCTTCAACTCTCGTTAGCTCGTCACGTTCTTGAATTGAATCAAGAGGGCGAAAACTAAGAAATCAAAATAAAACGAGAACACCTTAAGATGTATATTTTGTTAGACGAGTGTTTTACATTGATTCCTAGGATTTCTACTATTTATAGGATAGCTCTCCTTGAAAGATCTCCTTGAATCTTGGGCAGTCTTCATATCCAGTCGAGACAGGATCTTTCCAAATATATCTGAATCTTTCCATTGAAGGTTCCGTTTGATAAGATCTTCATGATCTTCGTGAATCTGCACACCAAAGACAAAAGAGAACTCCACAAGGAATAGATTACTTAAGGATATAAGCAAAGAGTTTGATAAAGATTAACTTTCCATAAGATAAGATTTTATAAGATCAAGTTAAATCTTTACAAACTTACCCAAATATTCACTCGTATTTAACACGATAATTACCATATAATCAAGAGCGAATAATTAAGTAAATAAATCAAAGTAAATAAAAAAGAATTTTCCTTTAAAATAATTTTGCAAACAAGGAAATAAATCGAGTTGGACCTGGCAGTCCTGACTGTTCAATCAAGTTCGAATCGTGTTGGATTTGAAGTCCTAACAAAATCTATGATGAATGGATACTCCAAAAATTAGCTCGTGTAGTATGACACTCAGATACATGAGCATTACAAGGGGAATATACAAATGGGGTATGGAACTGGAAGCGGGAATGAAGGCAAAGGTTGTTTCAATGGGAATTGCTTTCGCTTACGAATCTGGAAAATGGCTTACAAAATGTTCTAATACAAGAAGGAAGGGAGGATGCCTCGGGTTGGCCATTTGAACGCTTCAGAGTGAAGTCAGAATATTATTTACTTAGGAATGTAGAGGACTCATGCTTTTTAATACTATGTGGACTTATCAGGCTCCATTGAAAATGAAAGCTTTTGTTTGGAAAGTTTTTCTTTACAAATTTCCTTCTAAGCAAAACCTTCTTCGAAGAGGAGTTAGGGAAGTTGCAACATATATTGAATGTGTTTTTTGTGGATTGGGAAATGAAGATGTAGTTCATCTTTTTGAAGACTGTTGTTTTTCGTACAACATATGGATGCGGTTTGTTAGATCTTAAGTCTGTAGTTTGGGAATTTTGCGAAGCTAGTCCCACAAAGTAGCCTATTTGCGAAATTAGTCCCATAAAGTGGCAGGTCGCTATTTTAGTCCCACAGTGTGGCAACATTTGGAAAAGTAGTCCTTTTTTACCAAAGTCAACGATTTTGAGTGCCTAATTTAAGAATTTTTTTTACACTTATACACCCATCTTTCACAAAATTCCATTTACACCCCAGATAATTTTATTTATAAACCAAAGTTAATTTTCATAAGTTTTAAATATTCTAATTTTATTATTATGTAAAACTTAATTAAATTTTTACTATACCTAGACTTGATACCAAATGTCAATCTTTTCCCCGCATAAACGTTTTCAATTATTTAAATTTGAACTTAGAACTTACAAATAAAATTTCTTTCTTTAACATGTAGATTTTATTCAAGGCAAAGAAATAAAAGAAAAAATTTGTCTTAGAAAAAATTCTATATTTCAAGTCTTACATATAAAATTAACGATGCTTTAGTTTTTTTTTTTTTTTTGTGTGTAAAAGATGCATTAGTTTAAACTCTAACTTTTAAAACAAGTTTTATTAAATAAAATCGAAGAAATTGAAACAAAATTATCTTCTTCGTGGCCCCCTCCCTCCACCCACCCCACGCCACCGTTGCCGCCGCCACAACAACAATCCCACCTCCAGCGTCACCGGCGCCGCCTCTGTCACCATCGTCCTCTCATCCTCTCAATTGGCTTATTAAATCAATTGTTATTTTGACAGGTGAACCAATACAATCCCCGAATTCAATTCTAATCTCAATCCCAACCCGAAACATCCTCTCGAGTACCGTTGCTCCTTCGGGCAGGTCGGTGGTCGAGGCCGCGGCAGGGAGTGAAGGCGTCGGAGGTGGAGGTGGAGGCAGGGAGTGGAGGCATGGTGATTTTGATATATTTTGGAATTAAATTTTTGCCCACGTTTTTTGTTTTTTTTTTTTTGTATTTTTGGTGTTTTTTAATTTAATTTTTACATAATAATAAAAGTAAAAAGTTAGAATTAAGTTTGGCTTATTAAAAAAATACTAATAAATTTTTTGGGGGTATAATTATAACTCTGTGAAAGATGTGGTGTATAAGTGTAAAAGAATCAAAATTAGGGTGGGTCGAAATCGTTAACTCCGACCAAAATTAGGTCAAAATCGTTGACTCTGGCAAAAAAGGATTACTTTTGCAAATGGTGCCACACTGTGGGACTAAAATAGCTACCTGCCACTTTGTGTGACTAGTTTCGCGAATAGGCCACTTTGTGGGACTACCTTGCAAAATTCCCTTATAGTCTTTACTTAAAATTAACGGTCGTGATTATCTGTTGCAACAGTAGTAAAGACAGTAAAAGACAAACGCACATATTTCACGTGGTTCGGACTCCCGTCCTAGTCCACGTGACTTTCGCCCAAGAATTCAAACTTCTTTGAACAGATCAAAAGATTTTGTAGCGTTGATTTTACATTAACAACTAGACACCATCTAAAGTTAAAACCCAATCGAACACTTTTACCAATTTACTCGGTTTGAATCCGTAGAAGATCTTCTCATCACTTTGAACTCCCTTCAATTTATGGTTTGCTTCCAAGCGTGGACACGTTTCGTTGTACTCCCTTCAACTGATGATATACTTCTCGTCGAACTCCCTTCAACTCTTGAACAGCTTCCCAACGTAGTCACGTTTTGTTGAAATCCCTTTAATTAGTGAACTACTTCCGATCACGTCTTCAAAGCAAAACTTGAACCTTCATAATTTGAACCTTGAGTATATAATCGTGTAAATCTGAAAGGTTAGTTCTTCATTCCTCAGAATTCTACTATTATAGGCTAGCGGCCTTTGAAAGCTACATTGTACTTGGATAGACTCCCGTCTAGTCACAACTCTATCTTTCCGTAAACACATGACTCTTCTTTCTAAAATAGATTCTGTGTATCTCCTTAATCTGGATAAGGAAATGAAAGTACACAACAAGAGGAAGAACTCTCTTTAAGATAAAAATCACACATTGATAAGAACTTCACTTTCCAAGTGATAAGATGTTCAAGATAAAAGTGAATCTCTTTGCAATCTTTCCAAACTTACCCAAATATTCACACTCCTTTTGAATGATAATTTTCATAAAACCACAAAGGAAATATTAGTAAGTAATACACGTCTTTCTTTAAAATAGTTTTTGGCAAAACAAGGAAATGAAATATAAGGACAAAAACGGTCCTAACAAGGATTTATGATTGGTTTGGAATCCACACAGCCATCATCAGAGGTGTGGTAAATCACTTTGGCAGAATTTGGAGATGTATCTGAAAAGCAAATGAAAAAAAGAGTGGGGGTGCATTTGGTTTATAACAATCTGGATCATATGGAATTTGGGCAACAAAATCTTACGTGGCGTGGTGGTTTTCAATATGGAAAAAGGTTATTGACGAGATTAAGCTACGAACTTGGATTTGATTAAGGAAAGAGTTTGTTTACTCCTTTGTTAACTGGTTTCAAAATCCCTTGTTATTTTTAATGTGATTTGTGAATTCTCTGTTCACTATCACTGAGTTTTCTTTGTACTCCGTTTTATTGAACAAAATGTTTGCTTACCAAAAAAAAAAAAATATAATATCAGGGAGAAATGATTAAGAAGAAGTAATGAAGTTTGTAATCAAAAAGTAGTAGCAGCCACGACAAAAATGCCGTTGAAATTTCGTTTCTTTAAGGCTATTCATGAAGCCGTACTTGTCTTAATAATGTGCAGCTTTTACGGACAAATGTTTTGTCGTTCATTTAATATATCTGATAGCTTTGTGCCTCCAGTACATGAAGTCCAAAATTAAAGTACTTTAAGAAACAACGTAATAACAACGTTCTTTGTTTTAGTTAGCAGCGCTTTTGTGTGCTGTCAAAATAGGTCCTAACGCTCTTGGAATCGATGTTTTAGTTGCAACTACTAGTGGCCTGACAACTTTCCCTAGTGCGAATGGCTGTTAATATGACAAAAAAAATTGAGCTTTGTCAAAGAAATCGTAGCCTTATCATTTTTTATTTGCTTTAGCACAGCATTTTTTTTTTCTCTGTAAGCACAAATGTCTGAATTACATGTATATCTTTTAAGGTTTTGGATTGATTTGTCATACTTACTAGTTATTGAAAAATCTGGAACTTTGTAAATATAATATGGAAGACAAAATATTTTTCTTTAATATGGAATCCTTGAGGCGTGACTTTTATCACTTTCCTAAAGACAATATTTTCACACTATATTAAGAACATAAGTCCGCAAGATACAACAAGGTTTAGGAAATACTATAAGATGCATAAAATATAAAATTGATAAGTAAGTAAAAACAAGTCTGATTCAGTTTAATCTATAGAACACGAAAAAGTTCCTATTGAATTGACATGTTTCTACAGATAGCTTTGTCCCTTGATAATAGCCATGTCCCTTTATAAGGGTTGTGACTTTGAGCATCTATCTGCTTTGTTCCTACTGAATTTTACTACCCTATGTCCCTTTATAAGGGTTGTGACTCTTAAGGGTTGTGAATTGACATGTTCCTACTAAATTTTACTATGCTTATCATCTATCTGCTAGATAAATTATAACAAAAAATAATATTTGAATATCAATTTCTCATTCATCCACAAACTCAAATTCCACCTTGCAGGTGTTTTAATCCAGTTCAAACACTAAATTTTCCAAAAATATGTACTTAGAACACCTCAAGTAAAATCTTGGAGAAATGATTCGGAAGAACTAATGAAATTTGTAATCAAAAAGTAATATCAGCCACGACGAAAATGCCGTTGAAAATTTATATTGTTTCTTTTAGGTTATTCATGAAGACTTATCTTCATAATCTGCAGCTTTTATATACGGACAAATGTTTTGTCGTTCATATCTTAGTATTTCTAATAGCTTTGTGCCTCCAATACATGAAGCCGAAAATTAAAAGTACCTTTAAGGAACAATGGTAATAACAACTTTTTTTGTTTTAGTTAGCAGCGCTTTTGTGTGCTGTCAAAACAGGAGTCAACGCTCTTGGAAGCGTTGTTTTAGTTGCAACAACTAATGGCCCGACAACTTTCCCTAGAGCAAATATTTCTTTACGTGAAAATGGAGTGCAGGTCCTGAGAGCAGAGTGCAAATGACTGTTAACATGACGAAAATGTTTTTAAGCTTTGTCAAAGAAATCAATAGCCTTATCATTTCTAATTTGCTTTGCCATAACATATTTTTTCCTTTGTTAGCACAAATGTCTGAATGACATATATGCATATCTTCTAAGGTTTCAATTGATTTGTCATACTTACTACTGAGAGATATTTGTGTACACAGTATAACACATGATTAAAAGTGAATCTCTTTCCACATGTAATTACTCAATTTTAAGGCGACCATTTCGTGCAACATCGTGCGTATGTTTGCAATACGGATAAAATCATATGCCATTGGGACTCCAAACTACTAAAGTAACAGGTACAGTAAGATCTCCAAACAAGGCTAGCCGCATCAAAATCTAGTGATAATAAGTGCAATTATCAAACACAGAAAGACTAGATACTCGATTTTTATACATGTAGCATCACTAAATTATGTCACTCAACATACTCAACTTTAAGCTCATCATGATGTTGGATATTTTTAGTTTGTAGTTGTGAGCAATTGTCCCACTTGGTAAAGTTCATGACTATTGTCTTGATTATTTATTTTTGAATTTATTATTTAAATTCAAAATTAAATAATAAATAGTTAAAACTATTGTAAATGGGCACGACTCTTGTGAAGAGACGTGACTCCTGTAAAGAGGCATGACTCTTGTAACGAGACATGACTATTGGTAAAGGGGACATGACTATTTGTAAAGAGACGTGGCTGTTCAGTCGGAACTTTTCGTATTCTATAAATAAACTGAATCTGATTTGTTTCTTATGACTAAGCAATATATATTTTTTGCATCTCATAGAATTTCCTCAACCTTGTTGTATCTTGGGGGCTTATTTTCAAAGTATAGTGTGAAAATATTGCCTTTAAGAAAGTGACTAATTCAAGCCTCAAGGAATCCATACAAAAGAAATATTATTCTGTCTTCCATAAATATTTTCTGAAATATCAGATTTTTACACATTGAACAACAATATTTGATTTGTGAGATCCCATAAAGTTATGGTGCTTCCAGTTATATCCTGACTGATGTTAGCAATAGTACTAATTGTTTTAAACTTTCAAGTCGTGATGTAATAAGTATAAAAGCCTAAATCAGAACATCCATCTAGCTTAGAATGAAACTTACCTAAAAGAAGATTTGGACTTACTAAAAATTCATGCTTGATGGGCTTTGCACCAGCTTAATATAAAACGTACATGTGATGCTTAGGGAAAACTAGTGGTCTTTGTAAGATTATAATTCTCTGTGTACTGAAATCACAATCAATAAAGTATATATAAACCTAAAAGGGTAAACTAGGTAAACTACATAAACTATAAAGGAATACAACTCTATATATACAAGGAATATATACAAGGAAATAATCCTAACTGTAATACACCCCCACAGTCTAAACGGGGGAGCAACAAACGTTGAGACTGGAAAAAAAATCTTCACAAAAGAACACGAGGCAATCCTTTAGTGAAAATGTCAGCAATCTGATGGCGCGACGGAACATGAAGAACTCGAACTTGGCCCTTGGCAACTTTCTCACGAACAAAGTGAATGTCAAGCTCAATATGTTCGGTGCGCTGATGTTGCACCGGATTATTCGAAAGATAGATAGCACTAACATTATCACAATAAACTAAGGATGCTTTATTCAACGGAAAATGAAGCTCAAGAAGCAAATTACGAACCCAACAAAGTTTGGCAACAGCATTAAATACGCACCGATACTCGACCTCAGCACTAGACTTGGAAAACGTCGGTTGTCTCTTAGACAACCACGAAATAAGGTTGTCACCCAAAAAAGTGCAGTATCCTGACGTTGAGCGACGGGTATCCGAACATCCTACCCAATCAGCATCCGTGTAAGAAACTAGGCGATCAACAGACGAGCGAGAAAGAGATAAACCATGATCCAGAGTGCCCTGAACGTAACGCATAATGCGTTTGAGAGCCGCAAAGTGATCCGTGCGTGGATCATGCATATGAAGACAAATCTGTTGAGCAGCATAAGAAATATCCGGATGAGTAAAAGTGAGATACTGAAGAGCCCCTGCAAGACTACGATAGTGGGTTGGATCGTCAACCGGAGACCCAGACAACCAACTAACCTTCGAATTTGTATCAACAGGAGTGGCAACGGGTTTGCAAGACGACATTCCAGCACGCTCAACAATGTCAATAGCATACTGCCGCTGACTAAGAAAGAGACCATCAGAACTCCGGGTAACGGTGATACCCAAAAAATATCGCAAAGGCCCTAAATCTTTCATAGCAAACTCGGTAGCAAAGAGGCGCATGATGGAATGGCTAAAAGCATCTGAAGAAGCAGTGATAATGATATCATCCACATAAAGAAAAATATAAGCAAACTCGGTACCTCGACAGATAATAAACAAGGAGAGATTGGATTGGCTATGGGAGAAGCCAACCGTGGCGGCAAAATCCGCAAATCGTTGGTACCAAGCTCGTGGGGCCTGCTTCAAACTATATAAGGACTTCTTCAGGAGACAAACGTGATCCGGATAAGTAGGATCCTGGAAACCCAGCGGTTGATGCATATAAACCGTCTCAGACAGATGACCATGCGAGAAGGCGTTCTTGACATCCAACTGATGAATAGGCAAAGAACGTGAGATAGCAATGCTAAGAACCGTCCGAATAGTAACCGGTTTGACCACCGGGCTAAAAGTCTCCAAGCAATCCACGCCAACCTATTGAGACCTTCCATCACCAACAAGACGAGCCTTATAGCGCTCAAAAGAACCGTCAGAATCAAATTTATGCCGAAAAATCCATATAGATCGAATAATATTAACATCAGAGGGACGGGGAACCAACTCCCACGTCTCATTCTTAATAAGAGAACGAAACACATCAATCATGGCTAATTTCCAATTTGGCTCAGACAGGGCAACCCTCGGATTTTTGGGAATTGGAGATAGAGAGGAAGAAGCCAAAAGATTGAAGACGGTTTTAGGGGTGAAGATCCCGTTCATGCTACGATTAGTCATAGAACGGGGGGCCAGTGTTGTTTGGTGAGGAGTTGGAGAGACTGGCGAGGTTGGGGCCAAATCCGCATGCATGCGGGCGGGAGATGGCGCAGGCCGCGCAGGCGAAGGGCCAGAAAATTGGCCCGCGGGTGTGCGAGGAGAGAGGCCCGCGTGCGTAGGAGGAGATAGGCACGCAGGGTGCTGGGGGCTGTTGCACGCGGGCTGTTGCGGGGCGGGGCGTGCGGGGTGATGCAGCGTGGGCCGAGCAGGCGAAGGGGCAGGAAGGCCCGCTGGCGGTAGGAAAGGAGGCCCCGCGGGCGGGGACGTCGATTCGGGCGCCGGTTCATGGTAAAGGATCACGGGTGATGGAGCATTGTCTACCGGCGACGATTTTAGTAGAGTTTGTGAGTGACAGTGATTTGCAAAAGGGAAGCGAGACTCATCAAAAACCACATGGTGAGAAATAAATATTTTTTTTCGAAGAGAAATCATAGCACGTATATCCCCGATGATTAGTGGGGTATCCCAAGAACACGCAGGGTGTAGAGCGAGCTTGGAGTTTGTGAATAGTAGAAGAAGGGAAAAGAGGGAAGCACAAACTGCCAAAGACGCGAAGATTATCGAAAGAGGGGACCCGATTATATAAGACGTGCGTGGGAGATAGGTGATTAAGGAGTTTGGAGGGAAGAATATTTAGTACGTATGTAGCCATTTAGAGAGCGTGAGGCCAGAACAAAGAGGGAACCGAGGAATGAGTAAGTAAAGTGCGAACGATATTATTAATTGATAGGATTTTACGTTCGACTTTACCATTTTGTGATGAAGTGTATGGAAAAGAGAAACGAAACACCAAATCCTGAGAAGGACAATAGTTTTTAAATTGATGGTTGTCGAATTCTTTGCCATTATCACATTGGAAACTTTTGATAGGGCGTTCAAATTATGTCTTGATAAGCGTAGCACATGATTTAAATACAGAAAACACATCCGATTTGCGACCAAGGGGATATGTTCACAAAAAATTAGTGCAATCATCAATAAAAAGAATATAATATTTATAACCAGACGTGCTTAACACAGGAGATGTCCACAAGTCACAATGAACAATATCAAAAGCAAATAATGAACGAGACAAAGAAGAATAAAAATGTAATTGAATATGTTTGCCCAAAACACACGAGCGACAGATCGAAGCATTGGTTTTCTATCACAAAAAATAAACTTATTTTGTCTAAGAAAGTTAAAAACTGGGACGCCGGGATGACCCAAACGTTGATGCCAGAGAGTGGAAGACTGGGCGATGAGTGCGGAAGGGATGGCGGGTTGGGAAGGACCGAAGGTAGGCGTGGGCAAAGGGTAGAGATCCCCGGGACTATCACATCCCATTAGGGGGGTTCCGGTCCTAAGATCCTTCACAGAAAAACCAAAATGATCAAACTCTATAGAAACACTGTTATCATGAGTGAAACGACGGACAGCGATTAGAGTTTTGACAAGAGAGGGGGCATGAAGAACGTGTTTGAGTTTAAAAGGGGGAAAGGGGCGAGGGAGAGTCGACGTACCATAACCACGAACATGAATTTCAGAACCATTACCAGCAAGAATATTTTATTCACGCTCGAACTAGAATAAGAAGTGAGAGTACCTGAATTCCTTGTCATATGCACGGTGGCCCCGGTATCAAAATACCATTGATCATTTGGAGAAGCCAGAGACATCGACTACATGGCCCCATCAATATCTGTCGCGGTATAAACCTGAGGAGCCGATGCATGAGCATAGTAAGCCTACTGCGGGCGGGGGCCAAGAACGCCTGCTTGCGATGGCGGTGGGGGCCGCGCCCAATTGGTGGTCGGGTAAGGGCATGGCGGTAAAGGCCACAGCTACCACGGCAGAGGGCCCCACGGCATGGATGTCATCGGTTGTTTCTAGGGGCGACTGGCGGGCGGCGGTTGTTGGCCTTAAGAGTTACTGCCGCCGCGAGATTGGCCCTGACCGCGGACCCGGCCGCGACCCTGTTTCTGCTAGTTGGATCCCCACGACGAGTCATTGCCTGAACCTATGGTGGGAGAGCGGACAGTTCCTGATTGATCGTCTGAATTGGTTGAGGCGATGAGGGCCGAGCCGGCTGAAGAGGTGGACGCCGCCACTTGCTTGGCCTTGCGGGTCTCCTCGAGAATAAGGCAAGACCGCGCCTCATAAAAATGGCGGTAGGGGATCACTTTGCTGGATGTACGTTGCAACTCCGTCGAAATTCTTATTGACTCCGGCAATCAACTGAGGAACAAGCCGCTGGTTGGAAACACGGGCACCGACGTTGGACAATTGATCAACAAGCATCTTAAGTTCCTAACAGTATGCAGAAACATGTGTGAACATGTGTGAGTTGATTTTCCAGATAAACAGCCCGAGAATGTTTGTTATCCTGAAAAATACTCTGGAGGCGTTCCCAAGCCTATTGAGCAGTAGAATCAGGTTCCAGGATAGTGTGAAGAAGATCGTTACATATAGTGTTGTAGATCCACTGGAGAATGATCGCATCCAAGCTGGACCAAAGGGTCGTATCAGCATCTGTGGCCATATCCTTGTCTGTCGATTTAGGGTCCGACGGTGGTGGTGGAGGAAGGATATGGTGGATGACTTGATAGGCGCGACAGTGAATCTTGAAGAGCTCCGCCCAAGAGGAGTATTGCCCTTTTTCCATCTCAAGGGTGATCGGAATAAAGTTGCGGATGTTGGAGCAAAGGGCCGGATGAAATTTAGAATTCGTCATTGAAAGAAAACGACGGAAGGAGAGGAGGAGAGGGAAGGAGGGCGGCGACTATAGGGTACAGTAAGGTTTAGACTTGTGATACCATGTAAGATTATAATTCTCTGTGTATTGAAATCACAATCAACAAAGTATATACACAAACCTGAAAGGGTAAACTAGGTAAACTACCTAAACTATAAAGGAATACAACTCTATATATACAAGAAATATATACAAGGAAATAATCCTAACTCTAATAGTCTTGAACTTGGTTTCCGACTTACCATCTGCCTTCTCTGATGATAAGTTTCTAATTCATGACCTATAAAGAAGCTAATCCGTTTGTCACGGCGACACCTTTTTTAGAAATAAAAACAGACATATGAAGAAACAGGGTATATATAGTGTACTGCTGCGATGAACTCATCAACAATGAAACTGTAATTCTTTCATAAGTACATTTGAGTCACAAAAGCACTTGCAAAACGATATCAAATATGGGATCATTTTTCTATAACCGTGTTACCCTATTTAGTTAATTACACTAAGATTAAAAGTGGTACAAAATGAAACAAAAAATCACAAATGTGTTATCAAAGAAGAAAACTAGAATTCATCATAATTGGAATAAAATTTCAGTTTTATTAATTGAATATAAAAGTCCGAATAAAACATAATGCAAATGAGCTCTACGTAGTTCTCACGAATAACCCTATTTGAAAAAAAAAAGGAAATGGCATACTAATTAGATAGAACTTTTAATAGTACTAGAATTTCAATAAAGCTCAATAAAACTGTTCCTCGCCAAAGCTGCCTTGGTTGACGTCTTTAGTACTTGGAATTCATAAAGTATGTTCTTCATCGGAACACCGAGTCAATAATTATGACTGTTTCCTCGTAGCCCATGCATTTTAATCGATCTTCTCTTCGAAGTTTTGGACTTCTTGTTCTGCATCAAAAACTTTTAGCTGCACGTCAAAGAAATATTTTATGGCCGAAATATGTCTTGCAGTTCTTAAACAACAATTGACCTTGTTAGGACCGCAAGTCCGACACCTTTCAAACTCGGTTGAATGGTCAGGACTGCCAGGTAGGTCCAACTAGATTTTATTTCCTTGTTTGCAAAATTATTTTAAATGAAAATTCGGTTTTGTTTACTTTGATTTATCTACTTAATTATTCACTCGGTTTTATATGGTATTTATGTTGTTTTAGACGCGTGAATATTTAGGTGAGTTAGTAAAGATTTAACTTGATCTTATAGTATCTTATCTTATGGAAAGTTAATCTTTATCAAACTCTTTACTATATCCTTTAGTAATCTATTCCTTGTCGAGTTCTTCTTTGTCTTTGGTGTGCAGAATATACGAAGATCATGAAGATCTTATCAAACGGAAACAAAGACTTATCAAAAGGAAGAATCGCCTTATCATGGAAAGATTCGGATATATTTGGAAAGATCCTGTCTCGACTGGATATGGAGACTGGCCGAGATTCAAGGATATCTTTCAGGAGAGCTATCCTATAAATAGTAGAAATCCTAGGAATCAATGTAGAACACTCGTGTAACAAAATATATATCTTTAGGTGTTCTCTTTTATTTTGATTTCTTAGTTTTCGCCCTCTTGAGTTACATCAAGAACGTGAGAAGCCGACAAGAGTTGAAGGGAGTTCAACGGGAAAGGATTGCGCCAGTTAGAGGGATCTATACGTACGTGTAGTTCGCTTGGAAGCATTCTCATAAGAAGATCACTACGAGAGTTTTGGTCTTACGGGTCAAACGGAGTAGATGCGAAAAAGGTTCCGGTGGTATCAACATTAGAGGGATTCGGTGTTAGAGTAAAACCAGTTGGTGTAATAACTTTTGTCCGTTGAAAGAAGTTTGATTCAGGCGAAAGCCTCATGGATGTAGGACATAGTCCGAACCACGTTAAAATCTGCTGTCTTACTTTACTGTCTTACTTATCTGTCTAGACTAGGTACCGCAAATACTGCTTATAACGTAAAGTATTAGACTCTAAGATCTATCAGACCTAGCAGGGAAAAGAATAAACTTTTACAACCGAAGAGAATAGCACCTGTGCCCGAAGTAGAAGGAGGACCAGCTTCATGGACTAATTCATTTTCGACTCGTGTTGTCCTTTGCTGAAACCACAAGATGAAGCAAGTAATATTGTGAAATCGGTTTTTTTACTCAAAACCATACACACAATTCTTATAGCTTTAGAAATAGTCAAAAAACAAATAATTCTGTTTCAGGGGCGTAACACATCTATATATACACCTTTTTTGCGGGACTTTGAGCAGACTGTTCGCATCTGTGGTCGACTAGTAGACTGCTCTGCACTGGAAATTCGTTGTCATCTTTGCCCCAAATGTGATGTCGCAAGCTGAATAATAGAAATCACGCTGTAAATAACCTTCAATTATACTATCAAAGCACAAAATTATCAGATGTTGTTTCTATCTTACAAATATTGATAAGGGTAAAGTTCAAAAAAGGAGAAAACTGTCCCCTCACATTTCCTAATCTTTGCAAAAGTTGCCATGGTCAACTTTTCAGTTGCTGGATTTGAAGCGTAAACCTGACGGTTGATTTCGATCGAACCCCAGTTGAATCAAAGGCCATCTCTTCTCTTTAAATTCTGTTCTATATTCAATGTTTTTTAAACTCTAATTTTTGATAACTAAATTTTTAACTATAATTTTGGAGATTAGAACAAAATTGAGGGAGAAGAGGAGTTTTTTCATTGAAATTTAGATTAAATCGAGATCAACTCCCAATTCGCACTTCAAGTTCCAATGAAAACAAACTTTTCCCGTGAAAAGATTCAGCAGGAGTGTTGAGTGGGCCACTTTGAACATTCTTAAATGGGTGGAAGGGCGATTTTCTCTTTTATGAAATTTTTATAGGCACTTTGTGAATGACCCATAAAATAAGAACGATTTATGCTTTATATTGATAAATATAATGTTGTTGGCAGGTTAGTCTAATAAGAAAATAAAAAAAAAAAAAAAAAAAACAACCTCTTTTTCTGAAAAATAGAAATCTGAAATATAGAACTTAATCTCATCAACATAAACAAGTTATTCATAAACATGGAAACATAAAGTTTCTAATAGCCGTTAAATAGGATAAATCATATATAGTATGCCGCACAACACGTGCATGTCAAATATTTTGCGATATGGTGTTGGAAATATTTGAATATAAATTATATAAATTTAATTGTGGTGTTGTTGCACCTACAAATATATTCTTTTATATTTCTTTTATATTGATCGAGACCATCTCTGAATTTTTTTTTTATAATGACACGTGGCACTTTCCAGACAATGTACCGTCGGATTTCAGAGAGGTGATTGCTCAACCTCATTTTATCGATACAAACACCGATTCGTGTGTTTGGTGGGTTTTTTGCAAAATTAGTCCTCTAACTTTTCTCTTTTGCAAAATTCGTCCTTTATATTATATTAATAGAAATTGTAGTTCTCTATCTTAGCACCCTTTGCAATTTATACCCTCAGGTGACGGAATATTCTAATATTCGCCGGAAAGTGACTATGGCCTCGACATGATAGAATTTTTGCAATAATCGTCTTATAAGTTGACACTTTTGCAAAATTGGTCCTCTATTTTTTTATTTGCAATTTTCGTCCTCTATACGGTCACAATTTTCAATATTAGTCCTCTGTCAATATTTTTGTCAGATTGACTGTAAGCTCCCTATTTCCTTTTCAAATTCCTCGACAAAAATCGATACTAGCAAACCAAATTTTGTTTTGTGGATGACATTGTACTATCTATAGAAACACGTAGCACATAGTAATTTCGATCCTTACTAAGTCCAAAAGAGATATTTATAATGATTACATCACTCGAATAGTATTCTCGGTTTTAAAAATTTTAACTTTCCAAAAACTATATGCATCAAACATTTGTACAAAAAGTAAAAGACATTCCCCAAAAGATACAAATCTTTTATTATTACGTGAAACAAGTATAGACAAATTCATTATCGTCTAATAGCAAGGCCACCAAGGAGCTGGTAATAGATAGACTCGGCTTGAGCAATGGTGCAAAGGCTCATGGTGTGTTAACCTTCCCCTCGTACAACTCCACACTATTGTCTGTGAACCTAAACCTCTTCTCCACAACAAAAATCATTTCTTGAATTCTTTTGCCCTTATCACATATCATAGTTCACACAAACAATTTAATTGAGATAGTAAATCAAACACCAAACCAAAAGGATTTAGTACGTAAAAAACTTTACCGAGAACAATCTACGTTCGAGATGGGAGTCACTCCGACCTCTACCCCGAGTATCCATCTTCCGCAAGCTCACTAGTTAAAAGAATAAAATTAAATAGAATTCTAAAAAGAAATATGGAGCTTAGGGTTAACCTGACCGAAATATTGACGGAGGACTAAACTTGCAATTTGTGACAATATAGAGGACGAAAATTGCAAATAAAAAAGTAGAGGACCAATTTTGCAAAAGTGTCAACTTATAGGACATTTATTGCAAAAATTCTCTCATGTCCAGGCCACGTGTCACTTTTCGGCGGATATTAGAATGTTCCGTCACCAGAGGGTATAAATTGCAAAGGGTGCTAAAATAGGGGACTAAAATTGCTATTAATATAATTAAAGGACTAATTTTGCAAAAGAGAAAAGTTAGAGGACTATTTTTGCAAAAAACCCTGTGTTTGGTTGTGAAGCTCGGATGACATTTTCAGGTATGTAATGTCTATGAAAAGTTATGTCATACTAACGTCGATCCAGATCCATGTTAGAAATTCATATGGAAGGAATTGAACTTTTTTAGCCTTGGATCAGCTACATCATAAGAGGACCTTCAAATCCTTCGGCCCTTTGGGATGGTCGTGAGACCAAGAGTCTCCGAGAATTATCTCAGTCGTATGGTACTCGCCTTTGGATTGCTGGATAAAGTGTAGCCCAAATTGAAGTGCGCTTGAGATGACGAGGCTCAGAGCCGCACGTGGAATCTTCTGAAACTCGCGTGGATTTGTACTCGAGGCATATCCATTCACATCGAGTCAACTTACACTTTCCAGGCAGAAGTATGGGCGGCGACAGTGGCGATTTTTAAAGCAAAGGAACTTGAGTTGGCTCATCTGTGCTTGGAAAGTGATTCAAGATCCCCCCACAAGATGGGTCTTCTCAGTATCCATACCCATCTTGAGGTGGGATATTAAACTGTAAAATAGCTTGTTTCTATTTTAGGCAAGTTTTCAAAATATTGTTATGACCGTTAGGAGCGTCTCGGCCTATTTAGGAAAGTATTTATCGGCTACTTTGGATCTCACCGAAGCTATGCTATATAAAAAGAAACTTTGGGATTTTTCATTTAAGTTGTTAGGTTTAGTTTTAGATGAGCGAGGTAACAACATTAAACACATTCTTCTATCGAAAATCGTAATCCAATTCAATATCGTCAATAAAGTTGTTGTTCTACTTTTACTTTGATTCACTTTGATTGTGATCATATCAGTTGAATTCTGATATTTGATAGGTTTCATGCAGGTTTTCAAAACCACAATGGGTTTTAAGTTGAATCCCCCGTATTGCGCATATGTTTACAAAAACTTACCATATCTTTGCAAAGAATGTATATGATATATGTACGAAAACTTATTACATGTATGTTCAATAGATAATCAAAGATATAAAAACACATATTTATGTATTTTTCTTGATCAACAAGAAAATTTTTATTATTAAAACAATACAATCAGATGGAGTATAAGGCATACTCCTGAGAAACATCAAAAGAAAAAATAATCCACATCAAAACCTTCGTTACCGCACCTTAAAAACTAAATAAAAGCGAAAAGAGGGTTATAGTCCCAATCCGCAAAAGAAAACAAGAATCCGGATCTTTTTCTTTCAGCGAACACAATGATTATAGTCCCAGGACACATATGTTTGTAGTTAGTTGTGACCATTTATTGTTAAAGCGTAAGTTGCCCCATTTATTTCCACAATGTATAGAATCTTATCATCCCTCGGCTTATACAGGGAAGATCTTACAAAAAGTATATAAGATAGGTACAAAAATTTATTACATGAATGTCATGGTGAAGTATATGTATATGTTATACGAATCTGATTTCCAGTAAGGCTATTGTAGTGAATCAAAGAAAAAACTAAACCGATCAGATCAGAGATCAATTTCAAACAATTCACCAATGCAAAGACTGAAAGTTCAGTCACAATGTGATGATTCAAATTGACTAATCTAATCTGATAAACCAGAGTGAGATAACGAAGAATAAATGCAATCAATCACACACATAACACCGATTTTACTTGGTTCGAATTAGAGCTGAAAGTGAACTCTAACTTACATCCAAGGGAGTGAACTTCTTTTGATTTGCGAGAGTTTTTTCTTAAAAAGAAAAATGAATGCTAACTGCTTACTCTTTTTGCACACCGATCTAAGCTATATATACAAGTGTGTGTCTCACTAATCATACACCTTTCACACGCTTAAGAAACCGTTACAAAACACAGCTTAAAAGGGTGAGGAATTAGTTCATAACTTTCTGGAATTAGTGAGGTTAGCACGGGGATAAATTAGCTTAAACTGAGTTAGTTAAGAGTTAACGAAAACTGGAAAGTTTCAGTTTGAAAGTTAGTTAGAAGTTAGTCATAACTTTCGGTTTTGAGGCTGAGTGTTACATCCTATTAAGGCACTTCTGCACATCAGTTTTCAGTTGATTCATTGTAATATCTTCTGGGATATTCTCTCATACACTCGTTCTATAGAAAATCACTCTGTGGATGTAGGTTTGGATCGATTTGATTCAAACGCGAACCACGTAAAAATTGTTGCGTGTTTGTGTGTGTTTTTCTGGCAAATTTTCTAACTTTGTTCTGCTTGGTTTTGGTTAATCTGATCACTCATTTCTTGATCATTTTTGATACGGTTTTGTTTGGTAACTTCATATTTGGTGTGTAAAGAATTTTTGATCGGTTTAAACTCTAAAAATTGGTATGGTGAACGTGGAGCGAGATCAATCGGTTGAACATGCCGACTGCTAAATTTGATGTTGAGAAGTTCACTGGTTTGAACGATTTTGGTTTGTGGCGTCTGAAGATGAGAGCAATGTAGGTTTAGCCAGGTTTTCCTGATGCTCTGAATGAGTCAACCATTGACAATGATATGGATGAAAAGGCAAACAAGATTATGTTGGAGAAAGTACATAGTGCTATAATCTTGAGCCTTGGAGATAAAGTCTTGAGGCAGGTTTCAATGGAGACAAGTGCAGCTAGCGTGTGGTTAAAACTTGAGAGCCTCTACATGACTAAATCACTGGTAAATCGTCTCTATCTTAAACAAGCTCTATTTTCTTTTAAGATGTCAGAGGATAAATCAATAGAAGAACAAATGTACAGCTTTAATAAGCTGATTTTGGATCTTGAAAACATTGATGTTACTAGTGGAAGATGAGGATCAGGCATTGATGCTATTGTGTTCTTTGCCTAAGTCTTTTAGTCAGGGATAGCTTGATCTATTGTAGAGAAGTTTTGACTTTGAATGATGTTCAATCTACTATAAACTCAAGAGAATTGAATCATAGGAATGACTCTGAGAACTTTGTTAAAGGTGAAGGACTTGTAGTAAAGGGAAAAGGGTCCAAGAAACAGAACAAGTTTGACAAAAAGAAGAACAAAAATAGCAGAAAACTGGTGAAAATAACTCAAAAGAATGCTATCATTGTCACAAGGAGGGACACATTAGGAGATTTTGTCCTGAGAGGCTTAAGAAGAAGCCTGAAAGTGGAAGAAATGAATCAGGGAATGCAGCAACAGCACAAGATGCCTATGAGTCTGCAGATGTGCTGGTGGTAAGAGATGATAACTCTGATGTGCAGTGGGTTATGGATTCAGGGTGCTCATTCCACATGACACCAAATATAGAATGGTTTGAAGAGTATATATAGAAAGAAGGAGGAATTGTATTGCTAGGAAATGATGAACCATGTAAAGTAAAGGGGATTGGATCTGTGAGATTCAAGTTACATGATGGGAAAACCAGGCTTTTGAGAGAGGTGAGATATGTACCAAAGCTGAAAAGAAACTTGACAAGAAAGGACTTGTCTACCACTGTCACAATGGCATGTTAAGTGTTAAAAAGGGATCTTAGTCGGTAATGAGAGGGCACAGAAGGAACAACCTATACTTTCTTGAAGGAGAAGTGAGCAAAGGCACTGCTGCTACAGCTAAATGTAAGTCATTGACAAAGGTGGAACTTTGGCACAAAAGATTGGGTCATGTGAGTGAAAAAAGGCTTGATATAATTGAGTAAACAAGGCCTGTTGGGTTCTGATAAACTGAAGAAGCTCAGTTTTTGTGAAGATTGTGTTCTTGGCAACTCTTGCAGACTGAAATTCACCACAGGAGTTCACAGAACAAAGGAAACACTTGATTACATACATTCTGATATGTCGGGGCCTTCTAGAGTTCAATCACATTCTGGTGCCAGGTGTTTTTTAACTCTTGTTGATGATTACTCTAGGAAGTTGTGGGTTTATGTTTTGAAAAAAAAAAAGATAAAGTGTTTTCCACATTCAAGTCTTGGAAAACTTTGATTGAAAACCAGACAATCAAGAAGGTAGGAGGTTAAGGACAGATAATGGACTTGAGTTTTGTTCTGAAGAATTCAACAATTTCTACAAGGAGAACGACATTGTTAGACATAGAAAAACTGCAGGTACTCCACAGAAAAATGGGTTGGCTGAGAGATTCAATAGAACTGTACTTGAAAGAGTGAGATGCATGCTAAACAATGCATCTCTACCAAAGGTATTCTGGTCTGAAGCTGTTATGACAGCTGCTTACCTGATAAATAGATCACCCTCATCAGCTTTAAACATGAAGACTCTAGAAGAAGCATGGTCAGGTCATGCCCCTGATCTAAGTAGGCTCAGAGTGTTTGGATGATTGGCTTATGCTAATGTCAGACAAGACAAACTTGAGCCTAGAGCATTAAAGTGTATGTTCATTGGTTTTGTAGAGGGTGTGAAAGCTTACAAACTATGGTGTTTAGAAGCTGGACACAGGAAGTGTATCATTAGTAGGGATGTGGTATTCAATGAATCTGAAATGGCACACAAGAAGCATGAGCAAGTTGATACTACAAAGAAGACACTTGCTAAAGATACAGAAAAACCAGAAGGATTTCAGTTTGAGGTGGAGCCAACTGTGGATTCAGGAGAGAATACAGCAGGAAATTGGCTCCTACATGAAGATGAACAATATGAGACTCATGATGCAGAGGATGAAAGTGAAGGAAATCAGCAGGAAGAGGAGACATACATGCTGACTAGAAAAGAACCAAAAGGCCTATAAAGCCTCCAAACAGGTATGGATATGTTGATCTCCTAGCTTATTCACTAGTTGCAGCAAGTAATATACTTGATGATGAACCTAAACATTACCAAGATGCACTGAGAAATAAAGACAAGAATAGATGGATAGATGCTATGCAGGATAGATGCTATCCGGAACGCCTAGTTGAGTATCCAGATTGGCATAAAACTCCTGCACAATCTGGGTTACAAACGGTTGTACCCTGCGAGTAGATTCAAGAAACCCTCTCCCTTCCAAAAACTCAATAACCCCCGTACCCTCATAAGAATCATCATGAAGTTGAACTTCACGAACCGGAATGCGATCAGTGAGACGAGTATACCTGAGTTTGGCATGAGATGTGTAGAACCTGTCGGAAAATGCCTTTTTCACCCTGAAAGGCTCATCGGACGGTGGAACATGGGGAGGGACTGCAAAATCTCCTTCAGCTTCTTCTTCAGCCTGGGCGTGACTGCCTTCCTCAGAGGCCCACTGGTCGCCTGACTGGTTGTCCTGATCAGACAACGACTGAGCTGAGCGTTTCTGCTGTTTGCGGACAGGGCTGGAATTTGAGTCAGAGAGCTCGATTGGAGCAGAGTCCGAGGCAGCAGGAGCGGATCGGGGACGTTTGGACACAGGAATCTTCTTGCGTGTCCCGACTCGGCTCGCGACACCCTCTGCAACATGTTTGGACTTTTGGCGAGCAGATGGGGTGCGCTTCGGAGGTTGAGCCTTCTGCTTCCCTTTAGCCGCGGCGGTGTGACGGCTAGAGGATGCAGGAACAGGTGCAGGTGACGGTGAAACGTCGTCCGGCAGGGGAACATAGTGCGAGTCATCCAAGGGAGGAGAGAACTCGCGTGCCTGAGGAGAAGTGGCACGGGGTGGTGACTCTGTTGCCGGTGGCGGTTGAGTGGTGTCTTGCGGCGGTGCCTCGGAGGATGACGGTGGAACAAAGTCCGCCGGAATTCTAATTTTGAGCGGCTGTGGCTGCAAGACTTGGGACAACTCGTTGCCCGTGGTGGATGCACTGTCAGGGTCGACTGGTGGGGTCGACTGAGACAATTCACCTGATGACTTAGTTTTCACCATGTTAAATATTTTCTTGATAAATGTAGGTGAGAAAGAAGACATAAACACAAATCCACACACCAAAAAAATATGAACACACGCGAGAGAGAGATAGTAGAATGGCGTGAGATATGATACAAAGGTAAGATATATAAATAGATGAAATCAAATCAGTGTCATATCTTCCATAATCATTATCCACAACTTCCCATAAGTGATAGGACTCTTACCAAGACTCATCAAGGAAAGATTCCAACAAGATACGCAAGTCAATCTCTACGAAATTTAAAACGCGGCACAGCATAGGCAGGAAACAAATTCATGCCGAAAGTAAACATATCGCGTTTTAAAGACAAAATAAAATAAAAAGCACATGTTTAATAAAATAAAAATTAAAACAAATTAAAACACAAATTAAAAGAAACAAACAGAAAGTAACTCAGCAAATTACTCACATAACTTACCGAGGACCGATTCAACTAGTGTAAGTGCATGTCGAGACACCCTGTCATGACAGACTATAAAACTGAGTATAAAACAGGTCGAGACTGAAGCATACTCATGAACCAGATGAATACATTAACATGTGTGTGTGTGTGAATTCTCATATGATAAACAGATGAAAGGGAAGAGAATTTGGAAGGGGCAAAAATTGTTTTGCAAGATATCTCTTTTCAAACAATACAATTGCACCTTGTATACACACTTTGAGCCTTTTGCATAGAGGTAGCTTTCGCACATAACTTTATGTAGAATATGGTAGCTCTTTTCAATTTTGTGATGACCGTGAAATATGAATTGAATGCTTTCACACATATTCATTGAGTTTAGGCAGCTTTTTCCTCCATATATTTTTCTTTTGAAGCACTTTTTCTTTTGACTCATGCTCTCTTTGTTCTTTTCTTTTCATAACTCTTTTGATCACTCATACTTTTCTTTTCAGCTCAATTCTTCTGTTTTTAAAGTGATGAGGTAGCAAAAGTGGACAATGTCCATGTCAAAGAGATTATAAAAACAATATAAAAACAAAAATTGCCTGTTGCAAAATCCTTCGATTTCACTGATTTAACTGAGGGAATGATGTGCACTGTGTATCAATGCAGTTCTAAGTACGCTCCAGAACCGGCTGTCCAACAGGTCTGCAAGTAAGTCATGACAGTTAGTCCAACAAATAAAAACATCTCAGTTAAATAGGGCACGCGACCAGCGCTTAGTGGAGACAAATGCTGAGAGACTTTCTGAGGGTCTCAAAGCTTTGTGAAACAATTTTCTTCATAAAAATAACAGCAGTTTGTCTTCCAGTCGCGACATGCTTAATGACAGCACATTCATTATCACCTAAATCACATAAGAGATGGTGCCATATATCCGTGTGCTGTGTGCATAAGTGCTTAACATGATTATGAGCAATGATAATAGCACAGTTGTGGTTACTAAAGAGCAACACATCACTTTGCACAAAAACAAAATTCTTAAGCATGTGATCAACCCAACCAATATCAAGTAATATGACACGATTATGCATAGTTAGGTAGAGATGACTTCCTATTCCAAAAGTGGAGAAACTGAGGTCTATGAAGTTGCCTCTTGTTTCATTGACAACCCATGTAGGAGTTGCGACAGGAATCATCGACTGTTCTGCAGTTTCAAGATCAAGGTCCTTGATAGGATATTGAGCGTACTTGGATTGATCTATGACCAATCTGTTGGTTCATTGACTGATCTGCGAACCATAAAAACAAATTAGTTCACTAACAAACGGAGAGATAGATCTGTTTGAGATAGAGTTTGTGAACTGTTCTATAGGGAGTCGTGACTGCTTTAGAGTATAGCAATTTTCAGCAGTCCGATTTCCTGAAAAAATACAAAACCTTTGGTTATCAAATACATGACATTCATCTTGTGTAAACGTGACAACCAACTTTTGATCGCATAGCTGGCTTATGCTAATGAAATTATGCTCAAGTCCATCAACATGGAACACATCATTAAGTATAGGACACCCGGTAAGAATGACTGTTCCTTTTGCAACCACTTGACCCTTTTTACCATTACTGAACTGAACTGTTCCACTTGGACCAGTAGTATAGTTAGTCAAAAGTTTCTTGTTCCCTGTCATGTGATGTGAGCAAGCACTGTCAAGATACCAACAATCAGGTGAGGCGTTTTCAACAGAAGAAAATGCAAAATGAATGTTTTTATGATTAGAACATTTCACCCTTATGTGATTCGTTGGTTCAGAATCTTCATCGGAGTCTTTAAACACTGTTTTTCGTGGAGTCTTCCGAGATGTCGGGACTCGTGGTCCAACAGGTTTCTTTGCTGTGTTCCTTGATGAGTTCTGTTGTAAGTCAGGACAGCATGAACGAATATGTCCTTGACCACCACAATGATAACAGGCTCTGCTTGACTTGCGCATCCGTCGCGACCACCAAACGGGACTGGGCCTGTTCGGTTGACTGGATCTGCAAAAAACATGAGGCTGTGTGAAATTAGGATCACGTGCTAAGCTATCATTATCCATATCAGATATACTAGGAATCTCTTTGCTTAGACCGATCGGTGGGTGGTAACCAAGACCAGCATGATTAAAAATGGGACTAGGACATTGATCAGAAACTTTGTTCTGATTGTCTGTGACAGTCTTATTGAGAACCTTAAGAACATCTTGGAAGTGTGATTCCAAATCCTCAAAAATGGTGATAGATTCTTTTATGTTTTGTACATTATTTCTGAGGGCCATCACTTGTCTATTTAGATCAACGTTCTTGCGTATCTCTGAAAACAAAATATTTCTAAGGAT
Source organism: Misopates orontium (assembly GCA_946800315.1). Taxonomy (NCBI): domain Eukaryota; kingdom Viridiplantae; phylum Streptophyta; class Magnoliopsida; order Lamiales; family Plantaginaceae; genus Misopates; species Misopates orontium. The sequence continues at coordinate 5,142,061 of OX326951.1, forward strand.
TCTGATTTCCCGAAATGGATCAGGGGAATTATCGTCCTCAGTATCTTCGCTGTTTTCCTGAGTAGTCAAGATAGGTGGTAAGTCATGATTAAGGATAGAAGAAAATGCAAAAAATGTTCTTTCTTCAGATTCATAAATGCAACAATCTAACTCGTCATCACTGCATATAGATGTAATTGATTTAATCTCAGAAGCAGTTTCGGAGTTGTCCTGGTCAATCACGACAGGTGATGAGTCAGGTCTGATGACAGAGGAGAGTGCAATATTGGCTTTTTCTCCTGTTTCATCTTCACTTTCAGACGACTCTTCATCACTCCAGGTGCACACCATGGCTTTATCTTTATTCTTCGAGAGAAGATTTGCACAATCAGTTTGTATGTGACCATAGCCTTGGCATTCCCTGCATTGAACACCTTTTCCTCTTCTTTTGTAGCTAAGATCATTAGCAGCGGAAGATTTTAATGAATTATCAGAGTTAGAAGGGAAAGTTTTCGTACCTTTGTTTTTCCACTTGGAAAACTTTCGGAGTCCTTTGGAGAGAAACGCGAAAGATTTCTCGAACTCGTCCTTGTCATCACTTTGAGGTTTGTATTTGATTTCAGCTTTAAGTGCAACACCTTTTGAAGTGACTCCATTCGAATTCTTTTTCAACTCGAAAGTTGAGAGGGCGCCCATGAGATCTTCAAGTGACAAGTTTTCCACGTCTCCTGCTTCTTCAATCGCCTCAATTTTCATATCGAATCTTGAGGGTAAAGTGCGAAGAGTTTTCTGAACAAGTTTGGACTCACTGTACTTATCACCGAGGAGGAAGGCTTCATTAGCAATGTCTCTAAGTTTAGCATTGTATTGAGCTATTGTTTCATGATCCTCCATTTTGAGTTCCCCAAACCGTGTACCAAGGATTTGTCTTTTGGATCTTTTCACGGATGGGGTACCTTCATGGGCAACGCGGAGGGCGTTCCATGCATCTTTGGGCGATTCACACTTGGAGATCAGTTTGAACTGATTTAGGTCGACTCCATTTAAAATTGCATTGATTGCAATGGAGTTGTGGCTCGCGTCGAGATCTTCTGCGTCAGACCAGTCGAGCTCTAGCTTCGGCTTTCCATCTTTGTCTAGTGGTGGAGACCATCCTTTGAGAATGCTTTTCCACGCTTTCTGATTTTCCCTTTTGATGAAAGCTGTCATGCGAACCTTCTAGTATGAATAGTTAAATTCATTTAAGAGCGGCGGCTTTGATGATGATGATCCCTCAACGTTTTGTGCCATCAAATCTGCAAGATCTAAATAAAACCAGAATCTCACCAATGTAAGTAGGTGATAGGCTCTTGATGCCAATTGATAGATCTTTAGGTCTAATACTTTACGTTATAAACAATAGTTGCAGTACCTAGTCTAGACAGATAAGTAAGACGGGTAAGTAAGACAGCAAAGTAAGACAGCAGATTTTAACGTGGTTCGGACTATGTCCTACATCCACGAGGCTTTCGCCTGAATCAAACTTCTTTCAACGGACAAAAGTTATTACACCAACTGGTTTTACTCTAACACCGAATCGCTCTAATGTTGATACCACTGGAACCTTTTTCGCGTCTACTCCGTTTGACCCGTAAGACCAAAACTCCCGTAGTGATCTTCTTATGAGAATGCTTCCAAGCGAACTGCATGTACGGATAGATCCCTCTAACTGGCGCAATCCTTTCCCGTTGAACTCCCTTCAACTCTTGTCAGCTTCTCACGTTCTTGATGTAACTCAAGAGGGCGAAAACTAAGAAATCAAAATAAAAGAGAACACCTAAAGATGTATATTTTGTTACACGAGTGTTCTACATTGATTCCTAGGATTTCTACTATTTATAGGATAGCTCTCCTGAAAGATATCCTTGAATCTCGGCTAGTCTCCATATCCAGTCGAGACAGGATCTTTCCAAATATATCCGAATCTTTCCATGATAAGGCGATCCTTCCTTTTGCTACGTCTTTGTTTCCGTTTGATAAGATCTTCATGATCTTCGTATATTCTGCACATCAAAGACAAAGAGGAACTCCACAAGGAATAGATTACTAAAGGATATAGGAAAGAGTTTGATAGAGATTAACTTTCCATAAGATAAGATACTATAAGATCAAGTTAAATCTTTCCAAACTCACCTAAATATTCACGCGCCTAATAACAAGATAAATACCATATAAAACCGTGTGAATAAATAAGTAAATAAATCAAAGTAAATAAAACCAAATTTTCCTTTAAAATAATTTTGCAAACAAGGAAATAAAATCTAGTTGGACCTGGCAGTCCTGACTGTTCAACCGAGTTTGAAAGCTGTCGGACTTGCGGTCCTAACAGTAAGGAACTGAAGGATGAATAGCCTGGTTTAGGCTGGTTTGAGTGGTTGGTTGAGAAGTTCATAACTTGCTGGAATTAGTGAGGTTAGCACGTGGATTAATTAGCTTAAACTAAGTTAGTTAAGAGTTAACCGAAACTGGAAAGTTTCAGTTTGAAAGTTAGTTAGAAGTTAGTTATAACTTTCTCGTTTGAGGCTGAGTGTTGCAGGCTATTTAAGGCACTTGTGCACATCAATTTTTAGTCGATTCATTGTAATTTCTTTAGGGATATTCTCTCATACACTAGTTCTATAGAAAATCACTCCGTGGATGTAGGTTTGGATCGATTTGATTCAAACGCTAACCACGTAAAAATCGTTGTGTGTTTGTGTGTGTTTTTCTGGCAAATTTTCTAACTCTGTTCTGCTTGGTTTTGGTTGATCTAATCACTCATTTCTTGATCGTTTTTGATACGGTTTTGTTTGGTAACTTCATATTTGGTGTGTAAACAATCGTTTGATTGGTTTAAACTCTACAATTAACTAATTTTGCCTCTAAAGTTGATAGCTGTGTTACCAGCTTTTCCTGCCACTTTCAAAAGTTAGTTAAGTTGGTTTCGGGTTGTTGATTTAACAACTATCATATGGTATTAATTGTCTGGACATGATGACAGGAAAAACTTTATGACATTTCTTTGGATTGCAATGAAAGAGGACTTTTCGTACTCTTTAATTGATTGGATTAATTTGCTTACTCACTATTTGTACTACTTGGATTTAGTTCCATTTCCTTGGGGTATCACTTGTACTCCCCGTTTCTACAGATAAGTTGCTTTGTTTTGCTGATAAAAAAACCGTATATTCAATCAATTTGTCGCAATTATATCCAGAACGATTAATATCTTCCCATATTCATTACATGGAAGCGTGTTCTACATTCGCACAAAAAAAGAGTCAGATGTATGTACTTGGAACACCTCAAGTAAAATCAGGGAGAAATGATTCGGAAGAAGTAACGAATTTGGTAATCAAAAAGTAATATCAGCCACGAAAAAAATGCCGTTGAATATATATATTGTTTCTTTTAGGTTATTCATGAAGACTTGTCTTAATAATGTGCAGCTTTTATATATGGACATATTTTTTGTCGTTCATATCTTAATATTTCTTATAGCTTTGTGCCTCCAACACATGAAGCCGAAAATTAAAAGTACCTTTAAGGAACAATGGTAATAGCAATTTTTTTTTGTTTTAGGTAGCAGAGCTTTTGTGTGCTGTCAAAACAGGTGTCAACGCTCTTGGAAGCGTTGTTTTAGTTGCAACAACTAATGGCCCGACAACTTTTCCTAGTGCAAATTTTTTTTTTACGTGAAAACGGAGCGCGGGTATTGAGAGCAGAGTGCAAATGACTGTTAACATGAGGAAAATATTTTTAAGCTTTGATAAATAAATCAGTAGCCTTATCATTTCTAATTTGCTTTGCCATAACATATTTTTTCCTTTGTTAGCACAAATGTCTGAATGACATATATATATATATATCTTGTATGGTTTCAATTGATTTGTCATACTTACTCCTGAGAGATATCTGTGTACATGTAATTACTCAATTTTTAAGGAGACCATTTCGCAACATCGTGCGTATGTTTGCCATACGGATAAAATCATATGCCATCGGGACTCCAAAAGTACTAAAGTAACAGGTAGACTAAGATCTCCAAGCCAGGCTAGCCGCATCAGAATCTAGTGATAGTAACTGCAATGATCAAACACAGAAAGACTAGATACTCGTTTTTTATACCTGTAGCATCTTATGTGACTCAAGATACTCAACTTTAAGCTCATCATGAAACAACAATGTTTGATTTGTGAGATCCCATAAAATTATGGCGCTTCCAGTTATCCCGACTGAAGTTCTAATTGTTTTAAAATTTCAAGTAAGTATAAAAGCCTACGTCAGAACATCCATCTAGGTTAGAATGAAACTTACCTAAAAGAAGATTTGGACTTACTAAAAATTAATGCTTGATGGGCTTTGCACCAGCTTAATATAATACCTACATGTGATGCTTAGGGAAGTCCAGTGGTCTTGAACTTGGTTTCCGACTTACCATCTGCCTTCTCGGATGATAAGTTTCTAATTCATGCCCTATTATGAAGCTAATCCGTTCGTCACGGCGACACCTTTTTTAGAAATAAAAATTGACATTTTAAGAAACAGGGTATATATAGTGTACTGTTGCGATGAACTCGTCAATAATGAAACTGATATTCTTTCATAAGTATATTTGAGTCGCAAAAGTATTTGCAAAACCATGTCATTTATGGGATCATTTTTCTATAACCGTGTTACACTATTTAGTTGATTACACTAAGATTAAAAGTGGTACAAAATGAAACCAAAATCACAAATGTGTTATCAAAGAAGAAAACTAGAATTTATCATAATTGGAATAAAATTTCAATTTTATTAATTGAATATTAAAGTCTGAATAAAACATAATGCAAATGAGCTATATATAGTTCTCACGAATAACCTTATTGGAAAAAAAAGGAAATGGAATCCTAATTAAATAGAACTTTTAATAGTCCAAGAATTTTAATAAAGCTCAATAAAACTGTTCCTCGTCGAAGCTGCATTGGCGGCGTCTTTAGTACTTAAAATTCATAAACTATGTTCTTCATCGGAACACCGAGTCAAGAATTATGACTGTTTCCTCGTAGCCAATGCATTTTAATCGATCTTCTCTTCGAAGTTTTGGACTTCTTGTTCTGCATCAAAAACTTTTAGTTGCACGTCAAACAAATTTTTTATGACCGAAATACGTCCTGCAGTTCTTAAACCACAATTGACCTAGCAGGGAAAACAATAAACTATTACAACAGAAGAGAATAGCACCTGTGCCCGAAGTAGAAGGACCAGCTTCATGGACTAATTCATTTTCGACTCGTGTTGTCCTTTGCTGAAACCACAAGATGAAGCAAGTAATATTGTGAAATCGTTTTTTTTACTCAAAACCATACGCACAATTCTTATAGCTTTAGAAATAGTCAAAAAACCATTAATTCTGTTTCAGGGGCGTAACACATCTATATATACACCTTTTCTGCCGGACTTTGAGAAGACTGTTCGCATCTGTGTTCGACTAATAGGCTGCTCCGCACTGAAAGTTCGTTGTCATCATTGCCCCAAATGTGATGTCGCAAGCTGAATAATAGAAATCACACTGTAAATAACCTTCAATTATATTATCAAAGCACACCATTATTAGATGCTATTTCTATCTTACAAATATTGATATGGGTAAACTTTAAAAAAGGAGAAAACTGTACCCTCACATTTCCTAATCATTGCAAAGTACCAGTGGTCAACTTTTCAGTTGCTGGATTTTGAAGCGCAAACCTGACGGTTGATTTAGATTGAACCCCAGTTGAATCAAAGGCCATCTCTTCTCTTTAAATTCTGTTCTATATTCATAATATTTTAAACTCTAATTTTTGATAACTAATTTTTTAACTATAATTTTGGAGTTTAGAACAAAATTGAGGGAGAAGAGGAGTTTTTTAACAAAATTTAGATTAAATCGAGATCAACTCCCGCGCTTAAAGTTCCAATGAAAACAAACTTTTCCCCTGAAAAGACAGCAGGAATGTTGAGTGGGCCACTTTGCACATTCTTAAATGGGTGGAAGGGCGATTTTCTCTTTCATGAAGTTTATAGGCAGTTTGCGAATGATCCATAATGATAAGGATGTTCTATACTTTTTATTGATAAGTTATAATGTTGGTGGCAGGTTAGTCTAAAAAGAATTTTTTTTTAAAAAAAACCAACCTTTTTTTCTTTCAGAAAAAAAAAATCTGAAATATAGAACTGAATCTCATCACCATAAGCAAGTTATTCATAAACAGGGAGACATAAAGTTTCTAATAGCCGTTAAGTAGGATAAATCATATATAGTGTGCCGCATATCCCGTGCATGTCAAGTATTTTTTGATATGGAGCGTGTGTTATCGTACAATAGTCGTTTTATGAAAATTGCGCTATTAACATAAAAAAACCTTTGGACTTTGAAAACTTTGTTTGATGAAATATTTTATAAGATACTTTAATTAAAAAAACTAACCCAAAAGGGTGTTTCTTCCCAAGTTTTTCAAAGTACATGGTGTAGCCCTGAAGGGTACTTTGAACCTTAATTTGAAGAGTATATAAAAACAAAGGTTAATCATATCTACAAAAAGGATGGTATTTCTGTGAAAAATCTGAAAGCACGAAGCGATTTTATGCAATAAATAAACCACAGTAAAGTTTGGTATATTTAGTTTTCTTCACCACAAGGGACTATCTAGCATTTTCTCAAGAAAACTTACTTCTTTTGCTTTTAGTTCTTACTTCAATAAATTATGTTTTAAACTCTCCGTAACAACCTGCGAATAAGACATCTAGTGAAACAATGTATACCATGTGGTGGCAAGAGTTGGTGAAAATATGTACCTTTGAACTATAAGAGCTTTCAACCTTCCTCTATCCATGCGAGGAAAATTAAGTTTCTCATGGAAGCTTGGATTTGTTTTGATCAGATTGTTGAGCTCCTGCACCAATTGTGCTCTCATCACGCGTGTATTTCCATAGTTGGAGTACTCCTGGTTTTCCCTGCATTTAGATGTCTTATCTAAGTAACAAGCTTATTTATTCAGCGTAGGAATGACAAACCAATTTATAGCATTGAACAGTACAGTTATTGATTGACATATATGAAATATATATACCTAAAATTGTTTAAGGTTAAAAGATTAATCAACTCCTCCGCCATGTGCGAGTCGTCTTTCAGTAAACATTTGAGGTCCTTATTGAAGATATCGACTGCTTTCACGCGGTTAGACCTGGAAAAGTTGACACATTTTGACTTCGAATTAGATGAGTTAATAATAATAAAAATTAGTGACAGCAAAACAAAGGTGGATATATTTATTTACTCATCAAGTGCTTCCAAGTATTTTTGTATTCCAATTATCAAGTGAATTTTCATGGAATTTGGATTATCTTCCGGAGCTGTGAAGCTCCGGAGGTATTCCTCAGCTTCATCCCAATTTGCCTCCCATATCATTCTGCTGAAACGCAATGTGTTGAAAAATACTTTTGATTCTTGCTCTAGTCTACAAAACAATGAGCATTAATTAGTTAACAAAATCACAGAGTAGAATTAACGATTCCAGTAAAACCTAGCTAGAAGCTGATCATATTACTTACTTTTGTGCGGCTTCGTTGCTGTTATTTTCATTCAGACACTGAAGAATGAGGAAATAGAGGTCTCTGATGAGAGGAGACGCCATCTGAAGAAAATCAGGTTTTGTTGTTCTAGCACCTGTAAATACTAAAAACCTAAATTAATAGGATTACACGATTTTATATGAAGTAACGAGAAACATTTACAAAAATAGTGCATTTTTGAATGTATTGATAATTAAAAGTTCCTTCAGAAATTTAGCCAAAATAGCATCTCAACCTATTGCCTTCCAAATTTCTAATTTGAAGCATTAAAATGATAGGTATATTTAGATATGCCTCACTTTTTTCATGCATTTTAGAGATGAAATTAAGAAAAACCTCTTGTATTCCAGAAAATTTGCAACAAATTCAATCGTATTTTTGTTTTTGTTTTTCTTGTTGCACAAATTCTCTGTAACTTTTGAAATCCTGCACCAAACCCCGGCCATTTTAACAAATTAAGTAAGAATTTTCATTTTTAATATTGCATTTTTTTTTTTAATAACAAGAAGTGGTTTCGTGAAAGTTTCTAATAACATGAGTGAATTTGGTGCAGGTTTCAAGAAACTGAGGGGGTTACAGTAAAAGGAATAGGGTTTTGGTGTAGAATTTTTGAAATACGGGCGGATTTTGTGCAAAAAAAAAAAAAATAAAAAGAATAACACAGGGATATTTGATGAAGGTTTTGAAAATATAAGAGGGTTTTATGCAGTAATTTCCTCATTTTTAAGTGTAAGTATCTTATCTTTTGTTTCTCCTTGAAACAAATGTACAATGGTCTCATTAAAAAATGAGTTGCACAATTAATGTGCGTTTGGAGCAATCTATTTCTATTTAGAAGAATCACCCCTTTTTTTCCTAGCGCAAATTTGCGAAGGAGATCCAATTCAGGCAACCATTGTTAGATAGATTGAGCAGGAAGAGAGAAAACACACACACACACACACACACCAAAAGCCTGGAGACCATCGACAAGTCGTGAACAAAAAGAGAAAGATTCAAAAGAATCGCATCATGAATCAACCATGGAAAAAAAATAAAAAAACATAAGAAATAAAAACATAAGAATCGCTAAACAAAAATGTGAATTTTCTTTTCTCTCTTTTGCAGAGAAACTTACTTTTGAGTGAGTATGCAACAAAGAAAAGATGAACACAGATTTCTTCCTAGGGACAATATATATAGATAGATGTATAAGCCGAATGCTTATAGGTCAATGTGATTATTAAGTTGCTTATCATGTGACAGAGTTGGAATTTATTAATCATCACTGTCATTTCTTCTGCTCACAATATCTATCGTTACGATTTCAAAAATTATTTTCCATCTTTGTTACTTCATTCTTCAAATACTAACAATCTCTCAATAATTAGGTAACAAATTAAATGTCTAATGGCTGGATAAGTCAAAAGTGGAATAAATGCACACAGCCCAACACTGCTGTCCTAAACTACTTACTAAAATATACGGGTCTGCTAATTAATGCAAATGTATCACCCCGCATCGTCGCTTGGCCGTCAATAACTCGCTCGAATCTGAAACAGCTTAGCTCCCCGTTCAATTGATTGGGAGTCCCGCTGTTCAAAGGCAGCCCGCGGCGTCGTTGGCTGCAACCGACGACCGATGCCATCGTAGGTAAATTCTCGCGCTGGAGAGGCTCATCTTTCTCACTGGCAGGTCGAGTAACTTTATTTAATTTGTTCATTCAAAGCTTATTCGTCCATTCCTATGCGGTATATAAGTGGTCGAAGAGTCTTTTGCTACATGTGGAAAAAGTGATCCGTAATTTTATCTGGATACTGGGTCGGTCGTCACTCGCAAACTTGTAATGGTTTCGTGGAACAAATGTTGTCTGCCCATATAGTCGACGGCGGAATCGACCCTAAAAATTTGGCATGTTTCAATGAGGTTTTTCATGCAAAACTTTGCTGGAAATTTGTGGATGCAGGGTCATATCCAAGACAACTTGTCAACTCACACATATGCACTTGGTCCGCCTTAAAACAAACCTATGTCGCCTCCTCCATTAGTTGCATGCTCATTGCACATCAGTAATGAACTAGTTTCCGAAGAGATTAGTTTGCTTACTTGCAAGAACTCCTCATGCAACTTTTTGACGGACAGTTGGATTGCTCCGACCGTGGCCGAGAGACTTTTTCAACGTTGGATGAGCTACATCGTCGGAGGACTTCAAATCCTTTGGCTATTTGGGATGTTCATGAGATGAAGAGGCTCCGAGAATTATCTCAGTGGTATGGTACCTGCCTTTGGATTGCTGGATAAAGTGTAGCACAAATTGATGTGCGCTTGGGATGACGAGGGTCGGAGGCGCACGGGGAATATTCTGAAACTCGGCTGGATTTGTACTCGAGGCATTTCCGTTCATATCGAGTCAACTTTCACTTTTCAGGCAGAGGTGTGGCCGGCGACTGTGGCGATTCTTAAAGCAAAGGAACTTAAATGGGCTCATCTGTGGTTGGAAAGTGACTCAATATCCCCCCTCAAGATGGGTCTTCTCAATATCCATACCCATCTTGAGGGGGGATATTAAACTATAAAATAGCTTATTTCTATTTTAGGCATGTTTTCAAATTTTGTTATGACCGTTAGGCGCGTCCTAAAAAGGAAAGTTTTAATGTGTTACTTAGTATCTCACCAAAGCTCTGCTATATATAAAGAAACTTTAGGGTTTTTCATTTAATTTGTTCAGTTTAGTTTTAGATGAGAGAGAGAGAGAGAACAACATTCTACTCATTCTTCTATCCAAAATTGTAATCCAATTCAATAATTTGATTGGCTCAATCGTCAATAAAATTGTTGTTCTTCTTTTACTTTGATTCACTTTTTTTGTGGTCATATCAGTTGAATTCTGATATTTGATTGGTTTCATGCAGGTTTTCAAAACCACAATGGGTTTTAAGTTGATTCCCCCGTATTGCGCATATGCTTACAAAAACTTACCATTTCTTTGTAAAGAATGTATATGATATATGTACGAAAACTTATTACATGTATGTTCAATAGATAATCAAAGCTATACAAAAACATATTTATGTAGTTTTTGTGATCAACAAGGAAAATTTTATTACTAAAACAATACAATCAGATGGAGTACAAGGAATACCCCTGAGAAACATCAAAAGAAAAAATAATCCTCATCAAAACCTTCGTTACAACGACTAAAAAACTATATAAAACAGAAAAGTGGGTTATAGTCCCAATCCACAAAAAGAAAACGAAAATCCGGATCTTTTGTTTTCAGCGAACACCAGGATTATGGTCCCAAGACACATATTTATGTACGTAGTTAGTTGTGACCATTTATTATTAATGTCTACGTTGCCCCATTTATTTCCACAATGTATAGAATCTTATCATCCCTCGGCTTATATAGGGAAGTTCTTACAAATAGTATATAACATAGGTACAAAAATTTATTACATGAATGTCGTAGTGAAGTATGCGTATATGTTATACGAATCTGATTTCCAGTATGGCTATTGTAGTGAATCAAAGCACAAACTAAACCGATAAGATCATAGATCAATTTCAAACAATTCACCAATGCAAAGACTGAAAGTTCAATCACAATGTGATGATCAAAATTGACTAATCTAATCAGATAAACAAGAGTGAGATAACGAAGAAAAATTGCAATCAATCACACACATAACACCGATTTTACTTGGTTCGAATTAGAGCTGAAAGTGAACTCTAATGTACATCCAAGGGAGTGAACTTTTTCTTTTAATTTGAGAGAGTTTTTTCTTAAAAAGAAATATGAATGCTAACTGCTTACTCTATTTTCACACCGATCTAAGCTATATATACAACTGTGTATCTCAGTAATCATACACGTTTTACACGCTTAAGAAACGGTTACAAAACTCAGCTGAAAAGTTTAGCTAATCTTGCCTCTAAAGTTGATAGCTGTGTTACTAGCTTTTCCCGCCACTTTCAGAAGTTAGTTAACTTTGTTTTAGTTTGTTGAAACACACCTCTTTAACAGCTATCATATGGTATTAATTGTCTGGACATGATGACAGGAAAAACATTATGACATTTCTTTGGTTTACAAAGAAAAAGGACTTTTCGTACTCTTTAATTGGTTGGATTAATTTGCGTACTCACTATTTGTACTACTTGGATTTAGTTCCATTTCCTTGGGGTATTACTTGTACTCCCCGTTTCTCCCGATAACTTGCTTTGTTTTGCTGATAAAAACGTGTATATTCAATTAAGTTGTCGGAATTATTTCCAGAACGATAATATCTTCCCATATTCGTTACATGGAAGCGTGTTATATATTCGCTCTGGAGTCAGATATATGTGTTAGTACTAATGCACCGGAAAAATAATTGAAACAAACCGGAGAATATTTATTTAAACACACGAATTAAATAAATATTTAATGATTAATATAAATAAGCAATTACAATAAATAACTGCGATATTTAAGTAAACTTTAACCGAGAAAATGAACGAAAACGGAGATGTCTAGGCCTGTAAATTACAGTTTCCTTAAAACAGATTTGCTCTCTCCGTGACGCTTGAGAAATGTGAGCGACTTGCTCCCAGGAAACTGTTGGAGTATTGAGATATTTATATTTGGATTTATCAATTGTAGTGCTTGCACCTACAAGTATTTTATGGGTGAGAATTTTTTTTTTTATTAATTTCTGAATTGAGATTACAAAATGAGGAATTGATGCTAATTTATAGATGCATCTTACAACATGAAATAAATATAGATTCATTCACTTAGACTAGTCAACAATTACTAAGTGACTCTTGAGAATTACTAGATAGACTCTTGAAAATTACTAGATGCACATAATCCCAATGTGACCTTCAAAGTGACAAATTATCATTTTCAACACTCCCTCTTAATTTGTCATCCCGAGTGCGTCTCTTGCCTTTTGAAATTTCTCCAAAGTTACGGCTTTAGTTAGAAAATCCACAAGTTGATCATTTGTGTTAACGAACTCGAAGTTGACTTCTCCTTTGCTTACCATATCTCGAATAAAATGATGTCGCAACTCAATGTGCTTTGACTTTGAGTGAAAGACGGGATTCTTGCTCATGGCTATTGTAGACATATTGTCGCAATAAACTATGGTTGGTTCCTTTTGAACTTGTTGCAAGTCTGAAAGTAGCCTCCTCAACCAAACAGCTTCACAAGTCGTATAAGTTGCTGCAATATACTCGGCTTCTGCAGATGATAAAGCTATTGTCTTTTGCTTCTTAGAACTCCAAGAAATGATGTTGGTTCCAAGGCAAAATAAATAACCTGAAGTGCTCTTTCTATCATCAGTTGAACCAGCCCAATCACTATCGGTAAAACCAATTAGGCGAAAGTCATTTTGCTTCACATATTTGATTCCTAAATGTTTGGTTCCTTGTAAGTACCTCAAGATTCTTTTTGCTGCTGCAAAATAAAGTTTACTTGGCTCATTCATGAATCTTGATATCATACTTACTGCTTGAACAATATCCGGCTTTGTGTTTGTCAAATAAATCAACGAACCAACAAGACTCCTGAATAATTTTGCATCAATCTTTTCACTTTCATCATCCTTTAGCAACTTATCATTTGTAGCCAAAGGAGTAGAAACTGGTTTACATTCTCCATGTGAAATTTCTTCAAGAGATCTTCAGTGTACTTTTCTTGTGAGATGGAAATTTCACCTTTGGATTGCCTCACTTGAATCCCAAGGAAGTACTTCATTACTCCCAAGTCGGTCATCTCAAATTCACTCATCATTTGTTTCTTAAACTTTTTGACCAACTCCATATTGCTGCCAATATAAATGAGGTCATCCACATAAAGGCACACCACTAAGAAATCATCGCCTTCCTTTCTCACATAGAGTGATGGTTCATTTGGACTCCGATGAAATTTATTTTTGAGAAAATAGCCATCAATCTTGCTACTCCAAGCCCTTGGAGCTTGCTTCAAACCATAAAGCGTTTTCTTAAGTCGATACACTTTATGTTGCTCACCTTTAACTTCAAAACCTTGAGGTTGATCTACATATACTTCTTCCTCAAGATCTCCATTTAGAAATGCTGATTTGACGTCAAGATGGAACACTTGAAGTTCTAAATGTGCTGCAAGTGCAAGAACAACACGAATAGTTTCCATTCTAACCACCGGTGCAAAAGTCTCGTTGAAGTCCACACCAGGTTGTTGAGAATACCCCTTTGCCACCAACCTTGCCTTGTGTTTTTGAATGCTTCCATCTTCATGATACTTGGTTTTGAAAATCCACTTCAGCCCGATCACATCTTTTCCTTTTGGAAGATCAACCAATTCCCATGTTTTATTTTTTTCAATCATAGCAATTTCTTCCTCCATAGCCTTTCTCCAAATTTCTTCCTCTGCAGCAATTTCATAATTTTGAGGTTCACAAGTAAAAAAAGCAAACTCACAATTCTCATAAATTTCAGCTAAAGAAGGAGTCCTCTTTACCGGTGAATCTGGATCCAAATTTTCTGAATATTTGTCCGAAGAGATTTGATGACTTGGACTAGGAGGTGGAGAGGCATTTGCTGGCTTTTCTTCAAGTGTTGGTGATTCTTCGGGAGCGAATGATTGAGATGAATTTCCCTGCCAACTCCATGCGGACATCTCGTCAAATATCACATCTCTTGAGATTACAAGCTTTTGATTTATAGGATTGTAAAGGCGATACCCTTTAGATTCATCGTTGTAACCAATGAATATGAGTTTCTCTCCTTTCGCATCGAGTTTATCTCCGTTTGGGATAGAGATATGTGAGTACGCAATGCAGCCAAAAATTCTCAAGTGATTTACCATTGGTTGCTTCTTGTGCCACGCTTCAAACGGTACTTTATTCCGTACAGCTTTGGTTGGACATCTATTCAAAATATAAATAGATGTATGAACAGCTTCTGCCCAAAAGATTTTGGGTAATCCTTTAGCAATTATCATGCTTCTAGCCATTTCAATGATTGTGCGATTTTTCCTCTCAGCCACCCCGTTTTTTTGAGGACTTCTTTGAATAGTGAGTTGCCTTTGGATCCCATTTTCTTTGCAATACTCCATAAAAGGAGTGTAAATAAACTCTCCTCCATGATCCCTCCAAAGAGTTTTAATTTCATGACTACTTTGTTTCTCAACAAGTGCTTTGAATTTGAGAAATGTAGAAAAAGCCTCGGAATTCTCATTTAAAAAATAAACCCACATCATACGGGTGTAGTAATCAACAAATAAGATGAAGTACCTTTTGTTGCCAAGAGAATGAGTCCTAGACGGACCCCATATATCCGCGTGAATAAGCTCCAATGGCTTTTAGCTCTCCAAGATGTTTTTGGGAAGGGCAAACGATGCATTTTGCCATATATGCATCCTTCACAAACTTTTGTTGTTTCTTCAATATTTGGAAGCCCGATCACCATATTCTTTTGCTTGAGAAGCAACAATCCTTTTTCATTCAAATTCCCATATCTTAGATGCCAAAGTTGAGACTCGTCAATGGATTCACTTTTGTAGGCATTCTTTTCATTCGAAGGTATAACCATGGGGAATACATTGTTCGAGCTCATCTGGACTGTAGCAATGGTGCAGTTGCTTTTCTTATCATAAATTTCGCACTTGTCATCATCAAAAGATAACGAGTACCCTTTTCAAATTAATTGTCCAACACGAAGAAGATTGCTTGTTAAAGTAGGGACATAAAGAACATCTGTAACAATCTTCTTATTACCTCCTTTAGTTTGCACGGAAATTGATCCCTTTCCTTCTGAACGATGTAGCTTTCCATCTCCAAGTTTTACTTCAGTGTTGAAACTTTTGTCAAGATCAACAAAAAAACTTTTATTTCTGGTCATGTGACTGCTGCAACCACTGTCCAAATACCACACATCTTTTTGCTGTTGTTGAACTGTCATGCAAGAAAAAAGTTGGTCTCCTTCATCTTTAGAGAAGTTTGCTTCATCCTTCTCATTTTTGTTTTGATAATAACAATCTCTTTGAGAGTGGTTTGGGTTTCTGCACCTTTTGCATTTCTGCCAACAATCTTTTGCTTCATGATTTTTCTTCTTGCAAATTCTACATGAGAGACTTGAATTTTCAGCGGAATTGTTTGAATTTCCATTATGATTCCTTGATTGGTTGCCTTGGCCTCTTCCTTTTCCTCTTCCTCGAGAAGATCCTCCTCTCCCATGTTGTTGAGTTCTAGAATTTGTATTGCTTGAGAGATTCGTCTTTGATTCAAAAGCTTGCTCCAATGGTTGATTTGATGACTTATTCATTCTTTCTTCATGCACTTGAAGTGAACTCATCAAATCATTGAAAGAGTATAAGGACAAATCCTTTGATTCTTCAATAGCAGCAAAAACATAGTCATACTTTGAGGGAAGGCTGCGCAAAATTTTTTGGACGTCTTTTTTCTCTTCGACGATGTCTCCAAGACTTCGAATTTGGTTCACTATTTCAGCTGCTCGAGTTAAATATATTTGCATGCCTTCACTATCTTTCTTCGCAAGATTGTCAAACTCCCTCCAAAGCGATTGAAGCTTTAAAGATGTTACTTTGTCGTTGCCATGAAACCCTTCTTTCAAAATATCCCAAGCTTGCTTGGCTCTTTTGACTCCATATATTCTAGGATAAATAGCTTTGCTCAACCCCTGCTGGATAAATCTAAGAGCACTGGCATCTTTCTTTACATTTTTCTTGAATTCTTTTTGTTGAGCATCTGACCATTCTTCTCCATCATTTTGCAGAGGTGGTTCCGAAAATGAATCTTCCACAATATCCCACAAATCTTGTGAAAGAAATAGAGTTTCCATTTGACTACTCCAATAGTCAAAATGCTCCCCTTCAAAAATTGGTACTTGATTGGAAGTGTAGGAGAACATCGTAGTAACTTGATTTGATGCCATGGATTATAAGAGAATATAGAGGACCAAGTTTCTGGCTCTAGATACCACAAATTTGTTGGAGTATTGAGATATTTATATTTGGATTTATCAATTGTAGTGCTACTGCACCTACAAGTATTTTATGGGAGAGAATTTTTTATTTTATTAATTTCGGAATTGAGATTACAAAATGAGGAATTGATGCTAATTTATAGATGCATCTTACAACATGAAATAAATATAGATTCATTCACTTAGACTAGTCAACAATTACTAAGTGACTCTTGAGAATTACTAGATAGACTCTTGAAAATTACTAGATGCACATAATCCCAATGTGACATTCAAAGTGACAAATTATCATTTTCAACATATACAACGACAACTTTTGCACGAACTAAACTGCTTCGGCGAACTCGAAGTGCGCCTTTTCCTCTATCACCACAAATTACTACGAACTTTATGCAGAGAGAACTTTTATGATTTTCTATGCAAAAGAAAGTGTTTATGAAATTGTTTTTGTCGTATGAAACCCTGAGGAAGGCGACTCCTTCCAAACAAACCTTGCTCTCACTTTTCCTCTAATGCTCAAGTTGCAGCAAACAATACAAATAAATCCTTATGGAAAGGAATCTGGTGCGTCGTCGTTTGGTCATTGTGGTACAAAAAGTATATAGCATAGGTACAAAAGTTTATTACATGAATGTCATAGTGAAGTATGCGTATATGTTATATGAATCTGATTTCCAGTAAGGCTATTGTAGTGAATCAAACCGCAAACTAAACCGATTAGATCAGAGATCAATTTCAAACAATTCACCAAAGCAAAGACTGAAAGTTCAATCACAATGTGATGATCAAAATTGACTAATTTAATTAGATAAACCAGAATGAGATAACTAAGAATAAATGCAATCAATCACACACATAACACCGATTTTACTTGGTTGGAATTAGAGCTGAAAGTGAGCTCTAACGTACATCCAAGGGAGTGAACTTCTTCTTTTAATTTGAGAGAGTTTTTTCTTAAAAAGAAATATGAATGCTAACTGCTTACTCTATTTTCACACCGATCTAAGCTATATATACAACTGCGTATCTCACTATTAATCATACACGTTTCACACGCTTAAGAAATGGTTACAAAACTCAGCTGAAAAGTTTAGCTAATTTTGCCTCTAAAGTTGATAGCTGTGCTACTAGCTTTTCCCGCCACTCTCAGAAGTCAGTTAAGTTTGTTTTAGGTTGTTGAAACACACCTCTTTAAAGAAGTGGAGTTTTTTAAAATTGGTTCGGCTACTTCGACTGAGGATTTCAGAATCTTGAAATTGTTCGGTATGGAAATATATCCTCGAAAAGCACCTAAAATTATTTATGTTGTTTGGCATCCCCCGTCGGAGTCATGGATTAAATGTAATACGGATCGTTGCGCCCTTGGAATTCCGGGTAGGGGTGGAGCTGGTGGAATTTTTCGTAATGCTCGTGGCCTTCCACACGGCTCATTTGCTTTCCATACACGTTTCACACGCTTAAGAAACGGTTACAAAACTCAGCTGAAAAGTTTAGCTAATTTTGCCTCTAAAGTTGATAGCTGTGTTACTAGCTTTTCCCGCCACTTTCAGAAGTCAGTTAAGTTTGTTTTAGGTTGTTGAAACACACCTCTTTAAAGAAGTGGAGTTTTTTAAAATTGGTTCGGCTACTTTGACTGAGGATTTCAGAATCTTGAAATTGTTCGGTATGGAAATACATCCTCAAAAAGCACCTAAAATTATTTCTGTTGTTTGGCATCCCCCGTTGGAGTCATGGATTAAATGTAATACGGATGGTTGCGCCCTTGGAATTCCGGGTAGGGGTGGAGCTGGTGGAATTTTTTGTAATGGTCGTGGCTTTCCACACGGCTCATTTGCTTTCCCTCTTGAGGAAGTTTATGCATTTGAGGCAGAACTTGCGGCTGCGGCCTTCGCCTTTCTTAAAGCACGAGAACTTCAGTGGAAATACCTCTGGTTGGAAAGCGACTCTACCTTTGTTGTTAAACTTCTTACATCCAGATTGAGTAAGGTGCCGTGGAAATTGAGGGGGAGATGGTTGTCATGTTTGCGATTCATTGATTCAATTCAGTTTCGAGTTTCTCATATTTTCCGGGAAGGGAATCGGGTCGCGGAAGCTTTATCCAAGTTTGGCGCTGATCATGAGAGAGCACATTGGTGGTCATTTTCTCCGCCTTTTGCTTCAGAATTAATTAACGATGACTATTGTAGAAGGGAATTTTTTAGATTTTCCTGACCTTCGGGTCTTGAACATTTTGTACTATTTTTTCATTCATTATTAATAATATCCGAGACAGGGCAATTGTTTGCGTTCCAGGTGTGCCACCCTAGTTGGGATTCTCGGTAGCTCACACTCTCCTTGTTTCCGTCTTTCAGTTAAAAAAAAGAAAAAAAAAAAAAAAAAAAAAAAAAACAGCTATCATAAGGTATTAATTGTCTGGACATGATGACAGGAAAAACTATAGGACATTTCTTTGGTTTACAAAGAAAAAGGACTTTTCGTACTCTTTAATTGATTGGATTAATTTGCTTACTCACTATTTGTACTACTTGGATTTAGTTCCATTTCCTTGGGGTATCACTTGTACTCCCCGTTTCTCCCGATAAGTTGCTTTGTTTTGCTGATAAAAAACATGTATATTCAATTAAGTTGTCGCAATTATTTCCAGAACGATAATATCTTCCCATATTCATTACATGGAAGCGTGTTATATATTTGCTCTGAACAAAAAAAGAAAAAAAAGTCAGATGTATGTTTTAGTACTAATGCACCGGAAAAATAATCGAAACAAACCGAAGAATATTTATTTAAACATACGAATTAAATAAATATTTAATGATTAATATAAATAAGCAATTACAATAAATAACTGCGAT
Organism: Misopates orontium; assembly: GCA_946800315.1. Classification (NCBI taxonomy): domain Eukaryota; kingdom Viridiplantae; phylum Streptophyta; class Magnoliopsida; order Lamiales; family Plantaginaceae; genus Misopates; species Misopates orontium. The sequence continues at coordinate 5,161,461 of OX326951.1, forward strand.
ATTTATGTAAACTTCAACCGAGAAGATTAACGAAAACAGAGATGTTGAGGCCTGTAAATTACAGTTTCCTTAAAACAGATTTGCTCTCTCCGTGACGCTTGAGAAATGTGAGCGACTTGCTCCCAGGATACAACGACAACTTTTGCACGAACTAAACTGCTTCGGCGAACTCAAAGTGCGCCTTTTCCTCTATCACCACATATTACTACGAACTTTATGCAGAGAGAACTTTTATGATTTTCTATGCAAAAGAAAGTGTTTATGAAATTGTTTTTGTCGTATGAAACCCTGAGGAAGGCGACTCCTTCCAAACATACCTTGCTCTCACTTTTGCTCTAATGCTGAAGTTGCAGCAAACAATACAAAATAAATCCTTATGGAAAGGAATCTGGTGCGTCGCCGTTTGGTCATTGTGGTCAGCGAGAAATAAACTGATTTTCCAAAGTGTTAAGATTGATGTTGAAAGGATTGTGGAGTCGATCCAACTTCAGTCATGGTCATGGGTTAAGGCGAATACTAAAAACTTCTCCTATTCTTTTATCGACGGGTGCACAGCCCCTCGGGTTTGTTTAGCTTGGAACGGAGCTGTTTCTTGATGGTTTCGAGTTTCTTTTTCTGTTTTTTTTTCGCAAATTTCAGTATATGATCTGTTTGTACGGGGTTGAAGCACCCCTTGTGCTTCGTTTTTCTTTTCAATGAATGCTTTGCTTGATCAAAAAAAAAACAATTACAATAGTTCACATGATGAATGAAATTCTAATCAGTTTAAAACTGATACCAATCATTCTTCCAAAATATAATTAGTAATTAATAAATTATCAATTTTATTATGCTTATTATCGATCTGCTAAATAAATTATAACAAAAAATAATATTCGAGCATCAATTTCTCATTCATCGACAAACTCAAATTCCACCTTGAAGGTGTTTTAATCCAGTTCAAACACTAAGTTTCCAACAGTATGTACTGTTCCAATGAACTCGTCAATAATGAAACTGATATTCTTTCATAAGTACATTTGAGTCGCAAAAGTATTTGCAAAACCATATCATTTATGGGATCATTTTTCTATAACCGTGTTACATTATTTAGTTAATTACACTTAGATTAAAAGTGGTACAAAATGAAACCAAAAATCACAAATGTGTTATCAAAGAAGGAAACTAGTATTTATCATAATTGGAATAAAATTTCAATTGAATATTAAAGTCTTAATAAAACATAATGCAAATGAGCTATATATAGTTCTCACGAATAACCTTATTTGAAAAAAAAAAAGGAAATTGAATCCTAATTAGATAGAACTTTTAATAGTACTAGAATTTTAATTAAGCTCAATAAAACTGTTCCTTGTCGAAGCTTCCTTGGCGGCGTCTTTAGTACTTGGAATTCATAAACTATGGTCTTCATCGGAACACCGAGTCAAGAATTATGACTGTTTCCTCGTAGCCCATGCATTTTAATCGATCTTCTCTTCGAAGTTTTGGACTTTTTGTTCTGCATCAAAAACTTTTTGTTGCACGTCAAACAAATAGTTTATGACCGAAATACGTCCTGCAGTTCTTAAACCACAATTGACCTAGCAGGGAAAAGAATAAACTTTTACAACAGAAGAGAATAGCACCTGTGCCCGAAGTAGAAGGACCAGCTTCATGGCCTAGTTCATTTTGGACTCGTGTTGTCCTTTGCTGAAACCACAAGATGAAGCAAGTAATATTGTGAAATTGGTTTTTTCACTCAAAACCACACACACAATTCTTATAGCTTTACAAATAGTCAAAAAACCAAAAATTCTGTTTCAGGGGCGTAACACATCTATATTTACACCTTTTTTGCGGGACTTTGAGAAGACTGTTCGCATCTGTGGTCGACTACTAGGCTGCTCCGCACAGGAAGTTCGTTGTCATCATTGCCCCAGATGTGATGTCGCAAGCTGAATAATAGAAATCACATTGTAAATAACCTTCAATTAATATTATCAAAGCACAACATTATTAGATGCTATTTCTATCTTACAAATATTGATAAGGGTAAACTTCAAAAAAGGAGAAAACTGTCCCCTCACATTTCCTAATCTTTGGAAAGTACCAGTGGTCAACTTTTCAGTTGCTGGATTTTGAAGCGCAAACCTGACGGTTGATTTCGATCGAACCCCAGTTGAATCAAAGGCCATCTCTTCTCTTTTAATTCTGTTCTATATTCATAATTTTTTTAAACTCTAACTTTTGATAACTAATTTTTAACTATAATTTTGGAGATTAGAACAAAATTGAGGGAGAAGAGGAGTTTTTTTATTGAAATTTTGATAACAAACTTTTCCCGTGAAAAGATTCAGCAGGAGTGTTGAGTGGGCCACTCGGAACATTCTTAAATGGGTGGAAAGGCGATTTTCTCTTTTATGAAATTTATAGGCAGTTTGTGAATGACCCATAAAATAAGAATGTTTTATGCTTTTTATTGATAAATATAATGTTGTTGGCAGGTTAGTCTAATAAGAAAATTAAAAAAAAAAAAAAACAACCTTTTTTTTGAGAAAAATAGAAATCTGAAATATAATGTTGTTGCAACATAAACAAGTTATTCATAAACATGGAGGCATAAAGTTTCTAATAGCCGTTAAATAGGATAAATCATATATAGTACGCCGCACAACACGTGCATATCAAATATTTTGCGATATTGAACGTGTGTTATCGCACAATAGTCATTTTTGGAAATTGCGCTATTAACATTAAAAAAAAAACCTTTGGGTTTTGAAAACATTATTTGATGAAATTTGAGCTATCAATACCATATAAAAACCCTTAGTGGTTTGGCAATCTTGCACGGACTCCATTTAGTCGAAATCTAGTGTAAATTCGTTAATTTGATAACTAAATGACTAAATCTCCCACACTTTTCCCATTCCAAATTACACTTTTTTGTATTTCTGTAGCATATTTTAGCAGACTGTCTTTTGACATTTTTATTAAAATTTTGATTGAAAGAATAATTATATTTATAAAAATAAAATTCGTATTTTTAAACTATTCAGAAGACCATTACGCCTAACTTTTTTCTGATGAAATGATTATGGTTACTGTTTACTATTATTTAACGTGATTTGTTACATAAGATTAGAATTAGGGTTAGAATACTAAGACTATTTATTAAATTACAAGTTTTAGATATAAAATACAGCATAACATTACATGCTCATTTTTTTCCTAAGAGAGGATAGAAGTATTTTTTATAAGATACTTTAATTAGAAGAACTAAACCAAAAGGGGGTTTCTTCCCAAGTTTTTCAAATTACGTGGTGCAGCCCTAAAGGGTGCTTTGAACCTTAATATGAAGAGAAATGGTATATAAAAACAAAGGTTAATCATATCTACAAAAAGGATGGTATTTCTGTACAGAATCTGAAAGCCCAAAACAATTTTATGCAATGAATAAACCACAGTAAAGTTTGGTGTATATAGTTTTCTTCACCATAGGGACTATCTAGCATTTTCTCAAGAAAACTTATTTCTTTTGCTTTAAGTTCTTACTTGAATAAATTATGTTTTAAACTCCCCATAAGAACCTGCGAATAAGATATCTAGTGAAGCAATGTATACCCTGTGGTGGCAAGAGTTGGTGAAAATATGTACCTTTGAACTATAAGAGTTTTCAACCTTCCTCTATCCATGCGAGGAAAACTAAGTTTCTCGTGGAAGCTTGGATTTGTTTTGATCAGATTGTCGAGCTCCTGCACCAATTGTGCTCTCATCACGCTTGTATTGCCATAGTTGGAGTAGTCCTGATTTTCCCTACATTTAATGTTTTATCTTAGTAACAAACTTATTTATTCAGCGTAGGAATGAAAAACTAATTTATTGCTTCGAAATGTACAGGTATTGATTGACATATATGAAATATACATACCTAAAATTGTTTAAGGTTAAAAGATCAAGCAACTCCTCCGCCGTGTGCGAGTCGTCTTTCAGTAAACATTTGAGGTCCTTATTGAAGATATCGACTGCTTTCACACGGTTAGACCTGGAAAAGTTGACACATTTCGACTTCGAATTAGATGAGTTAATAGTAATAAAAATTAGTGACAGCAAAACAAAGGTGGATATATTTATTTACTCATCAAGTGCTTCCAAGTATTTTTGTCTTCCGATTATCAAGTAAATTTTCATGGAATTTGGATTATCTTCCGGAGCTGTGAAGCTTCGGAGGTATTCCTCAGCTTCATCCCAATTTGCGTCCCCTATCATTTTTTTGAAACGCAATGTGTTGAAAAATACTTTTGATTCTTGCTCCAGTCTACAAAACAATGAGCATTAATTAGCTAATAAAAACACAATGTAGAATTAATGATTCTAGTAAAACCTAGCTAGAAGTGATCTATTACTTACTTTTGTGCGGTTTCGTTGCAGTTATATTCATACAGACATTGAAGAATGAGGAAATAGAGGTCTCTGATAAGAGGAGACGCCATAAGAAGAAAATAAGGTTTTCTTGTTCTAACACCTGTAAACATTAAAAACCTAAATTAATAGGATTACACGATCTATATGAAGAGACGAGAAACATTTACAAAAATAGTGCATTTTTGAAAGTATTGTTAATTAAAAACTCCATCAGAAATTTTGCAAAAATAGCATCTCAAACTTATTACCTTCGGAATTTCTAAACTGAAGCTATAAAACGATAGATATATTTAGATATGCCTCACTTTTTCATACATTTTAGAAATGAAATTCTTAAAACCCTCTTGTGTGTTAGAAAATTTTCACCAAATTCAATCGTGTTTTTTCTTTTTGCACATAAATTCTCTTTATTTTTTGAAATTCTGCACCAAACCCCATTTTAACAAATTAAATATGAATTCTCAATTTTAATATTGCATTGGTTTTCGATAACAAGAAGTGGTTTCGTGCATGTTTTTGATAACATGAGGGAATTTGGTGCAGGATTCAAAAACCAAGGGGGTTACAGTAAAAGGTTTTGGTGTAGAACTTTTGAAAATAGGACCGGATTATGTGCAAAAAAAAAAAAAGAAAGAATACCACAGGGATATTTGGTGAAGGTTTTGAAAATACAAGAGGGTTAATTTTATGCATTAATTTCCTCCTTTTAAGTGTAAGTATCTTATCTTTTATTTCTCCTTGAAACAAATGTACAATGGTCTCATTAAACAATGAGTTGCACAGTTAATGTGCATTTGGAGTATTCTATTTCATTTTAGAAGAATCACCCCCTTTTTTTTCTAGCCCAAAATTTGCGAAGGAGATCCAATTCAGGCAACCATTGTTAGAAAGATTGAGCAGCAAAAGAGAAAGCCAGGAGACTATTAATTATGAACAGAAATGTGAACAGAAAGAGAAAGATTCAAAAGAATCGCATCATGAATCAACCATGAAAAAAAAAAAAAAAAAAAAACATAAGATATAAAAATTAATTATTAGCTTGTCCATGTGCTAAACAAAAATGTGAATGTTCTTCTATCTGTTTTGCATGCATATGGAGGAGATCAGAGAAACTTACTTTTGAGTGAGTATGCAACAAGGAAAAGATGAAAAAAGATTTCTTCCTAGGGACAATATTTATAGATAGATGTATAAGCAGAATGCTTATAGGCCAATGTGATTATTAAGTTGCTTATTATGTGACAGAGTTGGAAATTATTAATCATCACTGTCATTTCTTCTGCTGACTCAACGGTAATAATGGGTTCATAAATACAGCTATTCTGTAGCTGACTCAACACTTATATTCAGCAATTTTCTTTCTACTCACAATATCTATCGTTGCATTTCAAAAATTATTTTCCATCTTTGTTACTTCAGTCTTCAAATGCTAATAATTTCTCAATAATTAGGTAAGAAATTAAATGTAAAATGGCTTGATAAGTCAAAAGTGGAATAAATGCACACAGAGCAACACTGCTGTCCTAAACTACTTACTAAAATATACGGGGTCTGCTAATTAATGCAAATGTATCACCCCGCATCGTCGCTTGGCCGTCATTAACTCGCTGAATCTGAAACAGCTTAGCTCCCCGTTCAATTAATTGGGAGTCCCGCTGTTCAAAGGCAGCCTGTGGCGTCGTTGGCTGCAACCGACGACCGATGCCATCCTAGGTAAATTCTCGCACTGGAGAGGCTCACCTTTCTCACAGGCGGGTTGAGTAACTTTATTTAATTTGTTCATTCAAAGCTTATTCATCCATTCCTTTGCGGTTTATAAGTGGTCGGAGAGTCTTTTGTTACATGTGGAAAAAGTGATCCATAATTTTATCTGGATACTGGGTCGGTCGACACTCGCAAACTTGTAATGGTTTCGTGGAACAAATGTTGTCTGTCCATATAGTCGACGGCGGAATCGACCTTAAAAATTTGGCATGTTTAAATGAGGTTTTTCATGCAAAACTTTGCTGGAAGTTTGTGGATGCAGAGTCATATCCACTACAACTTTTCAACTCACACATATTCACTCGGTCCGCCTTAAAACAAACCTATGTCGCCTCCCCATTAGGTGCTCATTGCACATCAGAAATGAACTAGTTTCTGAAGAGATTCGTTTGCTTACGTGCAAGAACTCCTCATGCAAGTTTATAACGGACAGTTGGATTGCTCCGACCTTGGCCGAGAGACTTCACATTGACCCTTAGCTCGGCTAACATTGACTGAGATCGTCTAGGATTTTTTTTTTTTTTATAATGACACATGGCACTTTCCAGACAATGTACCGTCGGATTTGAGAGAGGTGATTGCTCAACATCATTTTATCGATACAAACACGGATTCGTGTGTTTTGTTGTTAAGCTCGGATGACATTTTCAGGTACGTGATGTCTATGAAAAGTTATGTCATACTAACGTCGATCCAGATCCATGTTAGAATTCATATGGAAGGAATTGGACTTTTTCAACCTTGGATCAGCTACATCATAGGAGGACCTTTAAATGCATCGGCTATTTGGGATGTTCATGAGACAAAGGAAGGCTGCAAGATTATATCGGTGGTGTGGTAACCGTCTTTGGATTGCTTGATAAGGTGTAGCATAGATGGATGTGCGCTCGGGATGCCGAGGCTCGGAGGCTCATGGGAAATCTTCTGAAACTCGCGTGGATTTTTACTCAGGGCATTTCCGTTCACATAGAGTCAACTTACGCTTTTCAGGTGAAGCTGTGGGCGGCGACAGTGGCGAATCTTAAAGCAAAGAAATTTAAGTGGGCTCAACTTTGGTTGGAAAGAGATTCAACCTATGTTGTGGATTCGTTAAATTCTTGCTCTCGGACTAGATCCCGTAGGAAATACAGAGTCAATGGGTGTCTGCAATTTGTGAAACATTTTCAACCAATTAGTTTTCTATAGTATTCCGTTGTTATTATGTGTGGAGAAAATTTTAAGCACCTAGAGCAATTAAATTTGGAGAGCTGATATATCCAAAGCGGAATCCTAAAATATAGAGCAAAATCTTGTTGTTTTTCTATTTTCCCCTGCCCTAATCAACATAATTTTTCAGCTTCCTTTTTAGGTTCTCATATCTTTTTATCTTACTAAATAACAATTCCAGAATCAAACTTAATAATCTAGCCCTGTAATTTTGAATGCATCCTTTTTATATTCATGTAGCTACATATTATATCTTTAAGTATTTAAGTTTGTTTCTCAAACAATCTTTTCAGAAAATATTTCGTTGCAGAAATGAGGGAATAATTCATTTTTGGTACCATAACTTGGCACATTTTAACATCCGTACCTTAATGTGGCAACCACGGATTTCGGTACCTTAATATGGAAATTTGCTCAATTTGAGGACTCTAGTGCCGGAGAATTCAAAATTGAGACAAAATTGCTCACGTGGACGTGTCATAGCATAAAATTTGGAGATTTTGACCCAAGTCAACCCGCCACATCACCAGGACTCCACATATGCTGCCACATGTGTGATTAAAAAAATTAAATCCCCAAATTTATTTATATTGAGAAATCCATATTTATTTATATAAATTTAGTTTTTATAATACATTTGAAATGAAACAGTTTTTTAAAAAAACATTTGTGAACGGAATTTCATTTATAAGTTTAAGTCATAAACATTTTTAATTTAAATAATTGAAATCAAGATTTTGTAATTAAAATTTAGTTAAATGATAAAGAAACAAAATACAAGGAAAAAAAAGTTGTATTCGTCTTCTTCCCTTCCCCACCCCCACGGCCCACCTCAATTGCAGGTCTAGCTTCAACACACCACCACCACCACCTCTAGATCGTCGGATCGGAGAGAGTTGGAAGGAGATAAGAATCGATCGAAGTTAGGGGAGAGAAATCGAGCAGAGGAGTGGCCTAGGGTTTCGTCAAGCGGCGCCATTAGGAGGTTTCGTCGAGTTTGGGGGTTTTGCAATGTCGTGGTTGTGAGATGAAGAGGGTCGTGGAAGGTTGGAGCGCCGGTTGCGATCTCAAACCTTGAAATTAATCTTCAAGTCCTCAACAATGGCGAAGAAGAGATGAAGAAGATGACCCGTTTTGTTTTTTTTTATTTATTTTATATTATCTAAAATAATTGAAAATATTAATAATTTTACTAATATAATAAAATATTAATAAGAGTCTTTTTTAAAAAATGGTTTTTTATTTTATTTTATCAAAAACAAATATATAATTAAAAAATAGATTCTAGTTTTATAAACTTTTAAGTGAAACTTTAAAATAATTAAATACATAAGGCAAATTTAATATTTTGATATTATGTACACTTAGATTTTCTTTTTTAAAATCCACGTGGATTAATATGTGGAGTCTCACTTAGGCAGCGGGTTGACTTGCGTCAAAATCTCCACATATTATGCCATGTCACGTCCACGTGTGCAATTCCAGCTCAATTTTGAATTTTTCAGCACCAGAGTACTCAAATTGAGCAAATTGCCAAGTTAAAGTACCAAAATCGTTGGTTGGCACATTTAGGTATCAATGTTGAAAATGTACCAGGTTATGGTACCAACGTACATACAAACATATATACATGAGAATAGCTATAAACATGGAAAAGATAAACTAGAATAAGGAAACGATATATCTAAAAATATCTAAGATAATTCGTATCTTCTATACGCCCCGCAAAATTGTTGTCCCGTCGGCCAAGGAAATTTTGGAACGAAGAAGGAGAAACCGAGAGCGATGCAAAGACTTGGTGAGAAGATCGGCTAATTGATCGCGAGTGCTAATGTGTGAAACATTGACAAGACCCTTTACAACAGTATCGCGGAGGAAATGAATGTCAATAGCAATATGTTTCACGCGAAAATGCATGAGGGGGTGCAACGAGAGATGAGTAGCACCAATATTGTCGCAAAAGATTGTCGGTTTGGGAGGAATAGGAACCACAAGGTCAAGCAGCAGATTTCGAATCCATAGGACCTCGGAAGTGGTGGTGGCTAACGCGCGGTATTCCGCTTCGATTGAAGAGCGCGCAACAGCATGCTGTTTTCTGGAGCTCCACGAGATTGGAGTGTTGCCAAGAAAGACGATGAATGCAATGGTAGATGTACGATCCAGGCCCAATCCGCGTCAGAGTATGCACGAAGATTTAAGGGAGAGTCACGTCGAATGAGAAGACCATGATGGATTGTGCCTTCAAGATAGCGAAAGATGCGTTTGACACCCAACCAAGTGTCACTAGTGGGCCAAGAAACCGATTGAGCAAGTCGATTTACCGCAAAAGCAATGTCCGGACGAGTTAGGGTGAGGTATTGAAGCTCGCCAATGGCTTGACGATACACCTGTTCATCAAATGACGAAGAAGTATCCGGTGAAGAAGAGGTATACATAGGCATAGAGACGGATTTAACACCTTCCATATGATGACGGACAAGAAGATCATGTATATATTTATGTTGAGGAAGAAGAAGACCTTCTTTGCACGAGACAACCTCTATCCCCAAAAAATAAGAAAGAGTCCCCATATCATTGACGGCAAAAGAGGTGCTAAGCTTAGAAAAAATGGTCGAGAGAAAGGACGAGTTATTGCCAGTGAGAACAATATCATCCACGTAGACCAAAAGAAAGAGACAAATACCATCCTTGCGAAAGAAAAAAAGAGAGGAATTCGAGCGCGACTGAGAAAAGCCGAGTGTTAGGAGAGCATGACGAAGGGCCTTAAACCATTCACGGGGAGCTTGCTTAAGGCCATAGAGATACTCCTTGAGGAGACAAACGTGTGAGGGAAAGTTTGGATCAATGAATCCCGGAGGTTGTTGCATGAAAACATCCTCGTGGAGAGTTCTGTGTAGGAATGCGTTACTTACATCAAGTTGGCGAAAAGCCCAATTGTTCACGACAGCAAGAGAAAGAATAATACGGATGGTGACGGGCTTAACGACTGGACTGAAAGTCTCCAAATAATCTATGTCAGGCCGCTGATGATAGCCTTTAGCAACAAGGCGAACGTTATATTTATCCACCGATCCATCAGGCTTGCGCTTGATACGGAAAACCCACTTGCACCCAATGATGTTTGATGCTAAGTTACGAGGCACAAGTGCCCAAGTACCATGTTTAAGAAGAGCTGTGAATTCTTCGAATAATGCCGTGCGCCATTTAGGATCTTGAAGAGCGGAAGAAACACAAGTGGGCTCAATAAAAGGAGACGAGGCAAAGCTGACAACTCAAAAATTGGAGCCGAGAGAGAGGAAATAGGTGGCACGGGCGAGTTTGAGACCTTGTGAGCGAGTGTTGAAAAAGGGAATTGATCTTCACAGAATCGGATGTTACAAGAGACAAAGATGTGGCCCGTAGTAGGATCAAGACACCGATATGCACTCTGCAAAGAACAATAACGAAGGAAAACACAAGGACGAGAAGGAAAAGGTAACTTGCCAGCAACATACGGACGTAACCAAGGGAAACATAAACAACAAAATACTCCAAGCTTTAAATAATTCGGAGTAGTGTTAAATAATTTCAAGAATGGTGTAGTGTTACCCAAGGCGGAACCCGACATCCTATTGATGAGGTAAATAGCCGCTTGAAAGGCATAAGGCCAGTAAGTCGCAGAGAGTTGAGCACGGTGGAGAAGCACGCGACCAGTTTCAACTATATGACGATGGCGGCGCTCAGCAGTGCCATTCTGTTGCAGTTGTGAGCCAAGAAATTCCATGTTGAACAAGGTAGAGACGGAGTAATAAAAATTTTCCACCATTATCAGTGTAAAATTTAGTTATGCGCTGACCAAATTGCTTTTCAACCAAAGGTTTAAATTGTTGAAAAATTTCATTGACTTGCCATTTAGCATGCATAGGAAATAGCCAACAATACAGACTAAACAGGTCCGCAGACTACACATAATAACTTCAACCATCAATGGATAGATCATTCGGACCCCACACATCCAAAAAAACATAATGTAAAGGATACCGTGCAACAAACGAAGAATAAACAAACGACAATTGATGAGTTTTGCTCACAAAACAAGAGTCGCAAAAAGATCCTTCGTAGAGGATTTATTACTAACTCGTAAATTAAAATGACAAATTAAAAAGGAACTCATTTTGGAAGCAGGATGCCCCAAACGAGCATGCCAAATAGCAGCAGTTGTTCGAACGCCCATCCCTGCAAACTTCTTGTCACTTTGCAAGTAAAACGACGGTGTGAGAATATGATAAACACCATCAAGACATGTACCCTTCGCCAGTGGCGCCCCCGTAGTTGGATCCTTAATAACAAAGAAGTCAACAAAGAATTCCATCGACACATTATTTTCCTTCGTAAATTGATGGACAGAAAGTAAATTTTGTTTGGTAGATGGAACACATAAGACGTTGGACAAACGAAATTCACGAAACGGAAAACTAAAAAAAGTTGTACCAGTGTGAATAATTTTCAAGTCGTTGCCATCCACGAGTTGCACCTCATCGGTGCCATCGTACTCCGAGTGAAAGGTTAAATTAGTGGGATTGGCTGTCAAATTGTGCGAGGCGCCTGAGTTGACAAGCCATGAACCATTGTGATTATTGCCAATATTTATAGATAGATGTATAAGCAGAATGCTTATAGGCCAATGTGATTATTAAGTTGCTTATCATGTGACAGAGTTGGAATTTATTAATCATCACTGTCATTTCTTCTGCTGACTCGACGGTAATAATGGGTTCATAAATACAGCTATTCTGTGGCTGACTCAACACTCATATTCAGCAATTTTCTTTCTACTCACAATATCTATCGTTGCGATTTCAAAAATTATTTTCCATCTTTGTTACTTCAGTCTTCAAATACCAATAATCTCTCAATAATTAGGTAAGAAATTAAATGTATAATGGCTTGATAAGTCAAAAGTGGAATAAATGCACACAGCGCAACACTGCTGTCCTAAACTACTTACTAGAATATACAGGGTCTGCTAATTAATGCAAATGTATCACCCGCATCGTCGTTTGGCCGTCATTAACTCGTTGGATCTGAAACAGCTTAGCTCCCCGTTCAATTAATTGGGAGTCCCGCTGTTCAAAGGCAGCCCGCGGCGTCGTTGGCTGCAACCGACGACCGATGCCTTCCTAGATAAATTCTCGCGCTGGAGAGGCTCATCTTTCTCACTGGCGGGTCGAGTAACTTTATTTAATTTGTTCATTCAAAGCTTATTCGTCCATTCCTTTGCGGTATATAAGTGGTCGAAGAATCTTTTGCTACATGTGGAAAAAGTGATCCGTAATTTTATCTGGATACTGGGTCGGTCGACACTCGCAAACTTGTAATGGTTTCGTGGAACAAATGTTGTTTGTCCATATAGTCGACGGCGGAATCGACCCTAGAAATTTGGCATATTTCAATGAGGTTTTTCATGCAAAACTTTGCGGGAAATTTGTGTATGCCGGGTCATATCCACTACAACTTGTCAACTCACGCATATTCACTCGGTCCGCCTTAAAACAAACCTATGTCGCCTCCTCCATTAGGTGCTCATTGCACATCAGTAATGAACTAGTTTCCGAAGAGAGTCGTTTGCTTACTTGCAAGAACTCCTCATGCAACTTTTTGACGGACAGTTGGATTGCTCCGACCGTGGCCGAGAGACTTTTTCAACGTTGGATGAGCTACATCATAGTAGGACCTTCAACTCCTTTGGCTATTTGGGATGTTCATGAGACGAAGAGGCTCCGAGAATTATCTCAGTGGTATGGTACCCGACTTTGGATTGCTGGATAAAGTGTAGCACAAGTTGATGTGCGCTTGGGATGACGAGGATCGGAGGCGCACGGGGAATCTTCTGAAACTCAGCTGGATTTGTACTCGAGGCATTTCTGTTCATATCGAGTCAACTTTCACTTTTCAGGCAGAGGTGTGGCCGGCGACTGTGGCGATTCTTAAAGCAAAGGAACTTAAATGGCCTCATCTGTGGTTGGAAAGTGACTCAATATCCCCCCTCAAGATGGGTCTTCTCAATATCCATACCCATCTTGAGGGGGGATATTAAACTATTAAATAGCTTATTTCTATTTTAGGCAAGTTTTCAAAATTTTGTAATGACCGTTAGGCGCGTCTCGGCCTAATTAGGAAAGTTTTTATGTGTTACTTTGTATCTCACCAAAGCTCTGCTATATATAAAGAAACTTTAGGGTTTTTCATTTAATTTGTTCAGTTTAGTTTTAGATGAGAGAGAGAGAGAGAGAGAGAAAACAACATTCAACACATTCTTCTATCCAGAATTGTAATTCAATTCAATAATTCGATTGGTTCAATCGTCAATAAAATTGTTATTCTTCTTTTACTTTGATTCATTTTGTTTGTGGTCATATCAGTTGAATTCTGATATTTGATAGGTTTCATGCAGGTTTTCAAAACCACAGTGGGTTTTAAGTTGATTCCGCCGTATTGCGAATATGTTTACAAAAACTTACCATATCTTTGTAAAGAATGTATATGGTATATGTACGAAAACTTATTACATGTATGTCCAATAGATAATCAAAGCTATACAAAAACATATTTATGTAGTTTTTGTGATAAACAAGGAAAATTTTATTACTAAAACAATACAATCAGATGGAGTACAAGGAATACCCCTGAGAAACATCAAAAGAAAAAATAATCCACATCAAAACCTTCGTTACAACGACTTAAAAACTATATAAAACAGAAAAGTGGGTTATAGTCCCAATCCACAAAAAGAAAACGAAAATCCGGATCTTTTGTTTTCAGCGAACACCAGGATTATGGTCCCAAGACACATATTTATGTACGTAGTTAGTTGTGACCATTTATTATTAATGTGTACATTGCCCCATTTATTTCCACAATGTATAGAATCTTATCATCCCTCGGCTTATATAGGGAAGTTCTTACAAAAAGTATATAACATAGGTACAAAAATTCAATACATGAATGTCATAGTGAAGTATGCATATATGTTATACGAATCTGATTTCCAGTATGGCTATTGTAGTGAATCAAAGCACAAACTAAACCGATCAGATCATAGATCAATTTCAAACAATTCACCAATGCAAAGACTGAAAGTTCAATCACAATGTGATGATCAAAATTGACTAATCTAATCAGATAAACAAGAGTGAGATAACGAAGAATAATTGCAATCAATCACACACATAACACCGATTTTACTTGGTTCGAATTAGAGCTGAAAGTGAACTCTAATGTACATACAAGGGAGTGAACTTCTTCTTTTAATTTGAGAGAGTTTTTTCTTAAAAAGAAATATGAATGCTAACTGCTTACTCTATTTTCACACCGATCTAAGCTATATATACAACTGTGTATCTCAGTAATCATACACGTTTCACACGCTTAAGAAACGGTTACAAAACTCAGCTGAAAAGTTTTGCTAATCTTGCCTCTAAAGTTGATAGCTGTGTTACTAGCTTTTCCCGCCACTTTCAGAAGTTAGTTAACTTTGTTTTAGGTTGTTGAAACACACCTCTTTAACAGCTATCATATGGTATTAATTGTGTGGACATAATGACAGGAAAAACATTATGGCATTTCTTTGGTTTACAAAGAAAAAGGACTTTTCGTACTCTTTAATTGGTTGGATTAATTTGCGTACTCACTATTTGTACTACTTGGATTTAGTTCCATTTCCTTGGGGTATCACTTGTACTCCCGATTTCTCCCGATAACTTGCTTTGTTTTGCTGATAAAAAACGTGTATATTCAATTAAGTTGTCGCAATTATTTCCAGAACGATAATATCTTCCCATATTCGTTACATGGAAGCGTGTTATACATTCGCTCTGGAAAAAAAAAGTCAGATATATGAGTTAGTACAAATGCACCGGAAAAATAATCGAAACAAACCGGAGAATATTTATTTAAACACACGAATTATATAAATATTTAATGATTAATATAAATAAGCAATTACAATAAATAACTGCGATATTTAAGTAAACTTTAACCGAGAAAATGAACGAAAACGGAGATGTCTAGGCCTATAAATTACAGTTTCCTTAAAACAGATCGTCTCTCTCCGTGACGCTTGAGAAATGTGAGCGACTTGCTCCCAGGATACTGTTGGAGTATTGAGATATTTATATTTGGATTTATCAATTGTAGTGCTTGCACCTACAAGTATTTTATGGGAGAGAATTTTTGATTTTATTAATTTCTGAACGGAGATTACAAAATGAGGAATTGATGCTAATTTATAGATGCATCTTACAACATGAAATAAATATAGATTCATTCACTTAGACTAGTCAACAATTACTAAGTGACTCTTGAGAATTACTTGATAGACTCTTGAAAATTACTAGATGCACATAATCCCAATGTGACCATCAAAGTGACAAATTATCATTTTCAACACTCCCTCTTAATTTGTCATCCCGAGTGCGTCTCTTTCCTTTTGAAATTTCTCCAAAGTTACGGCCTTAGTTAGAAAATCCGCAAGTTGATCATTTGTGTTAACGAACTCGAAGTTGACTTCTCCTTTGCTTACCATATCTCGAATAAAATGATGTCGCAACTCAATGTGCTTTGACTTTGAGTGAAAGACAGGATTCTTGCTCATGGCTATTGTAGACATATTGTCGCAATAAACTATGGTTGGTTACTTTTGAACATGTTGCAAGTCTGAAAGTAGCCTCCTCAACCAAACAGCTTCACAAGTCGCATAAGTTGCTGCAATATACTCGGCTTCTGCAGATGATAACTGTAATACCCTGCTTTTTTTTTTTGTTTTTCTAATTCCATTTAAATGTGAATTCTTTTGAGATATATTATGAAAGTTTTTTTATAAGTTGTGTCATTCAAAATATTATTATTTTACCTTAATTGAGGAATAGCTAATAAAAATAAATAAATAAATAAACCTGTCTAATTAATCAAGGCCTAATTGAATCGCATAAACTTAATTTGTAAAAGCCCAGAAAAGCCCAAAAATCTTAAACTAACACAAAACCCTTATGTTTCTTTTTAGTCGTCAAAATTAAGCTCTTGTGTTATTTCGTTCAAAATATATTTTTTCTCACAACATTGCTGCGCCGTTCTCTATTTTTGGGTTTAGAGGTAATCTTTTCTTGCAATTCGTTTCTACTTGCATGTGCTGAACCCCATACTTTACATGATGAGTAACACTTTAATATCTATTGGCCTTAATTGAGAAGTTAAAGAAACAATCTGCCGTGTATTATATTAGATAAAATAGATTTGTAGGTGTTGCATCATTATAAAAATTTCATCATCAGCATGACCTTAGGCATTGAGACCATTGTTCTTTTAATATTTTATATTAGAACCATGTTATACATTAAAAGTGGCTGCAGTATATGTGTATATATATGTCTATGGATGTAAATCCGATTTCTATATTTTTTTTAAGGTATATAAGCTTAGGTTAGAATGGTTTCAATTTTAATGAACTTTTTGCTATTACCTATTTTAAGCATATTCTCATTAATCTTAAGCTAAAATCTATTATATTGTTTTTCCACAATACTCTCATATGTTTCCAGAAAATTAAGAAGTATATTTTATTAACTTGAACATTTTGAATTTGTAACCTGCTAAGTAGGATCATTTTTAAAGAAATAGCATTTTCGTGGGACTAGGCATTGATAAACTTCATATTTGAATTGTTGAGTAGTAACTACGTCGGATATTTCTTTTGGCATATTAGGTTTATGGAATAGTTGCTTGGACGAGCTTCTGGTATATTCGTAATTTTGATGTAGCTGTGTAGTCAGGTGAGTTCTCCCAAATTCTATTATTTCCAAAACTGGAAGGATGCATGTATAGATATGTATGTAATATTACAATATTTTAACATATGTGTGAAATGTTTAAGGTTACATGCATTGTGGTCATGAGCAAGTTTGTTTCGTTTGAGGAATTATTCAAATTGATTCTCATCCATGCCTTTAAAAAGATTCAGACGCATTGAATTGAATTGTGGCACTTTCTGTGATTTGTTCTGTAAGAAAAGTAATTTTAAGGATAACTAAATTTAATTGTTTAATCAAGCCGTTTGAATACGTTTGTTTAGTTAGTGGATCCATTTGGCTTGGGTAGCACGGAGTGGCGCTGGGCAGCAGAGGGTTGTCGGTTAAGCTTCATGTTCCCCTTGCCCCTTCCCTTTAGACACTGCAGGAGGTTCGTAGTGTCTTTTGGGATCACCGAGCATGTACCATGGTATGCAGATAGTTTCCAGGGTCGCTCCTTGGACGGGGAGATAAGGATATTTTGAATTGGCAATAAAGAGGGATGATATTGGAAATATGAAATGAAATTGGATATTGATATCTGTAAATGATCTACACTTTATGTCTACTGTGTATTGTGTGCCATTGTATGTGAATTATTATTGTGTTGTGCCTCTGCATTCAAAAAGGTTTTATTTTAAAGAAATATTGCACTTCACACACCTCATGAGAACTCGTTGAGATTTTTATCTCACAAAAAATGTTTTCTTTTTCTTCCTTCCTTTCAGACCTAGGTACCATTGCAGCGAGACTTTGAGGCATTGTTGGTGAGAGAGAGCGGGAAATTGGGTTAAGTTTAGAGTTGATTTTATTGACATTTTAGTTAGATTTGTCGTTCAGGCTGTTAAATGATAGATTGTTTTGTAGAGAATGTTGATTTGTGTAATAATCTTACCGAGGTGGATCCCATTTTGGTGTTTTAAAGAAGTTTCGATACTGGATTCAGTGTTTTTGCCTTGAACGGTTGTTTTTATTTAGACTTGAAAGTTGGGGTTGTTACAATAACGCTATTGTCTTTTGCTTCTTAGAACTCCAAGAAATGATGTTGGTTCCAAGGCAAAATAAATAACCTGAAGTGCTCTTTCTATCATCAGTTGAACCAGCCCAATCACTATCGGTAAAACCAATTAGGCGAAAGTCATTTTTCTTCACATATTTGATTCCTAAATTTTTGGTTCCTTGTAAGTACCTCAAGATTCTTTTTGCTGCTGCAAAATGAAGTTTACTCGGCTCATTCATGAATCTTGATATCATACTTACTGCTTGAACAATATCCGGCCTTGTGTTTGTCAAATAAATCAACGAACCAACAAGACTCCTGAATAATTTTGCATCAATCTTTTCACTTCCATCATCCTTTAGCAACTTATCATTTGTAGCCAAAGGAGTAGAAACTGGTTTACATTCTCCATGTGAAATTTCTTCAAGAGATCTTCAGTGTACTTTTCTTGTGAGATGGAAATTTCACCTTTGGATTGCCTCACTTGAATCCCAAGGAAGTACTTCATTACTCCCAAGTCGGTCATCTCAAATTCACTCATCATTTGTTGCTTAAACTTTTGACCAACTCCATATTGCTGCCAATATAAATGAGGTCATCCACATAAAGGCACACCACTAAGAAATCATCGCCTTCCTTTCTCACATAGAGTGATGGTTCATTTGGACTCCGATGAAATTTATTTTTGAGAAAATAGCCATCAATCTTGCTACTCCAAGCCCTTGGAGCTTGCTTCAAACCATAAAGCGTTTTCTTAAGTCGATACACTTTATGTTGCTCACCTTTAACTTCAAAACCTTGAGGTTGATCTACATATACTTCTTCCTCAAGATCTCCATTTAGAAATGCTGATTTGACGTCAAGATGGAACACTTGAAGTTCTAAATGTGCTGCAAGTGCAAGAACAACACGAATAGTTTCCATTCTAACCACCGGTGCAAAAGTCTCGTTGAAGTCCACACCAGGTTGTTGAGAATACCCCTTTGCCACCAACCTTGCCTTGTGTTTTTGAATGCTTCCATCTTCATGATACTTGGTTTTGAAAATCCACTTCAGCCCGATCACATCTTTTCCTTTTGGAAGATCAACCAATTCCCATGTTTTATTTTTTTCAATCATAGCAATTTCTTCCTCCATAGCCTTTCTCCAAATTTCTTCCTGTGCAGCACTTTCATAATTTTGAGGTTCACAAGTAAAGAAAGCAAACTCACAATTCTCATAAGTTTCAGCTAAAGAACGAGTCCTCTTTACCGGTGAATCTGGATCCAAATTTTCTGAATATTTGTCCGAAGAGATTTGATGACTTGGACTAGGAGGTGGAGAGGCATTTGCTGTCTCTTCTTCAAGTGTTGGTGATTCTTGGGGAGCGAATGATTGAGATGAATTTCCCTGCCAACTCCATGCGGACATCTCGTCAAATATCACATCTCTTGAGATTACAAGCTTTTGATTTATAGGATTGTAAAGGCGATACCCTTTAGATTCATTGCTGTAACCAATGAATATGAGTTTCTCTCCTTTCGCATCGACTTTATCTCTGTTTGGGATAGAGATATGTGAGTACGCAATGCTTCCAAAAATTCTCAAGTGATTTACCATTGGTTTCTTCTTGTGCCACGCCTCAAACGGTACTTTATTCCGCACAGCTTTGGTTGGACATCTATTCAAAATATAAATAGATGTATGAACAGCTTCTGCCCAAAAGATTTTGGGTAATCCTTTAGCAATTATCATGCTTCTAGCCATTTCAATGATTGTGCGATTTTTCCTCTCAGCCACCCCGTTTTGTTGAGGACTTCTTCGAATAGTGAGTTGCCTTTGGATCCCATTTTCTTTGCAATACTCCATAAAAGGAGTGTAAATAAACTCTCCTCCACGATCCCTCCGAAGAGTTTTAATTTCATGACTACTTTGTTTCTCAACAAGTGCTTTGAATTTCAGAAATGTAGAAAAAGCCTCGGAATTCTCACTTAAAAAATAAACCCACATCATACTGGTGTAGTCATCAACAAATAAGATGAAGTACCTTTTGTTGCGAAGAGAATGAGTCCTAGACGGACCCCATATATCCGCGTGAATAAGCTCCAATGGCTCTTTAGGTCTCCAAGATGTTTTTGGGAAGGGCAAACGATGCATTTTGCCATATATGCATCCTTCACAAACTTTTGCTGTTTCTTCAATATTTGGAAGCCCGATCACCATATTCTTTTGCTTGAGAAGCAACAATCCTTTTTCATTCAAATGCCCATATCTTAGATGCCAAAGTTGGGACTCGTCAATGGATTCACTTTTGTAGGCAATCTTTTCATTCGAAGGTATAACCATGGGGAATAGCTTCTTCGAGCTCATATGGACTGTAGCAATGGTGCAGTTGCTTTTCTTATCATAAATTTCGCACTTGTCATCATCAAAAGATAACGAGTACCCTTTTCAAATTAATCGTCCAACACTAAGAAGATTGCTTGTTAAAGTAGGGACATAAAGAACATCTGTAACAATCTTCTTATTACCTCCTTTAGTTTGCACGGAAATTGATCCCTTTCCATCTGAACGATGTAGCTTTTCATCTCCAGGTTTTACTTCAGTGTTGAAACTTTTGTCAAGATCAACAAAAAAACTTTTATTTCCGGTCATGTGACTGCTGCAACCACTGTCCAAATACCACACGTCTTTTAGCTGTTGTTGAACTGTCGTGCAAGAAAAAAGTTGCTCTCCTTCATCTTTAGAGAAGTTTGCTTCATCCTTCTCATTTTTGTTTTGAGAGTGGTTTGGGTTTATGCACCTTTTGCATTTCTGCCAACAGTCTTTTTCTTCATGATTTTTCTTCTTGCAAATTCTACATGAGAGACTTGAATTTTCAGCGGAATTGTTTGAATTTCCATTATGATTCCTTGATTGGTTGCCTTGGCCTCTTCCTTTTCCTCTTCCTCGAGAAGATCCTCCTCTCCCATGTTGTTGAGTTCTAGAATTTGTATTGCTCGAGAGATTCGTCTTTGATTCAAAAGCTTGCTCCAATGGTTGATTTGATGACTTATTCATTCTTTCTTCATGCACTTGAAGTGAACTCATCAAATCATTGAAAGAGTATAAGGAAAAATCCTTTGATTCTTCAATAGCAGCAACAACATAGTCATATTTTGAGGGAAGGCTGCGCAAAATTTTTTGGATGACTTTTTTCTGTTCGACGATGTCTCCAAGACTTCGAATTTGGTTCACTAATTCAGCTGCTCGAGTTAAATATATTTGCATGCCTTCACTATCTTTCTTCGCAAGATTGTCAAACTCCCTCCAAAGCGATTGAAGCTTTAAAGATGTTACTTTGTTTTTGCCATGAAACCCTTCTTTCAAAATATCCCAAGCTTGCTTGGCTCTTTTGACTCCATATATTCTAGGATAAATAGCTTTGCTCAACCCCTGCTGGATAAATCTAAGAGCACCGGCATCTTTCTTTACATTTTTCTTGAATTCTTTTTGTTGAGCCTCAGACCATTCTTCTCCATCATTTTGCTGAGGTGGTTCCGAAAATGAATCTTCCACAATATCCCGCAAATCTTGTGAAAGAAATAGAGTTTCCATTTGACTACTCCAATAGCCAAAATGCTCCCCTTCAAAAATTGGTACTTGATTGGAAGTGTAGGAGAACATCGTAGTAACTTGATTTGATGCCATGGATTATAAGAGAAAATAGAGGACCAAGTTTCTGGCTGTAGATACCACAAATTTGTTGGAGTATTGAGACATTTATATTTGGATTTATCAATTGTAGTGCTACTGCACCTACAAGTATTTTATGGGAGAGAATTTTTTATTTTATTAATTTCTGAATTGAGATTACAATATTAGGAATTGATGCTAAATTATGGATGCATCTTAAAACATGAAATAAATATAGATTCATTCACTTAGACTAGTCAACAATTACTAAGTGACTCTTGAGAATTACTAGATAGACTCTTGAAAATTACTAGATGCACATAATCCCAATGTGACCTTCAAAGTGACAAATTATCATTTTCAACATAAACAACGACAACTTTTGCACGAACTAAACTGCTTCGGCAAACTCGAAGTGCGCCTTTTCCTCTATCACCACAAATTACTACGAACTTTATGCAGAGAGAACTTTTATGATTTTCTATGCAAAAGAAAGTGTTTATGAAATTGTGTTTGTCGTATGAAACCCTGAGGAAGGCGACTCCTTCCAAACGAACCTTGCTCTCACTTTTGCTCTAATGCTCAAGTTGCAGCAAACAATACAAATAAATCCTTATGGAAAGGAATCTAGTGCGTCGTCGTTTGGTCATTGTGGTACAAAAAGTATATAACATAGGTACAAGAGTTTATTACATGAATGTCATTGTGAAGTATGCGTATATGTTATATGAATCGGATTTCCAGTAAGGCTATTGTAGTGAATCAAAGCAAAAACTAAACCGATCAGATCAGAGATCAATTTCAAACAATTCACCAAAGCAAAGACTGAAAGTTCACTCACAATGTGATGATCAAAATTGACTAATCTAATTAGATAAACCAGAATGAGATAACTAAGAATAAATGCAATCAATGACACACGTAACACCGATTTTACCTCGTTCCAATTAGAGCTGAAAGTGAATTCTAACGTACATCCAAGGTAGTGATCTTCTTCTTTTGATTTGCAAGAAGTTTTTCTTAAAAAAAAAATGAATGGTAACTGCTTACTCTGTTTGCACACCGATCTAAGCTATATATACAAGTGTGTATCTCACTAATCATACACCTTTCACACGCTTAAGAAACGGTTACATAACTCAGCTTAAAAGTTGAACTAATTCTGCCTCTAAAGTTGATAGCTGTGTTATCAGCTTTTCCCGCCACATTCAGAAGTTAGTTAAGTTTGTTTTGGGTTGTTGAAACACACCTCTTTAACAGATATCATATGGTATTAATTGTCTGAACATGATGACAGGAAAAAACTTTATGAAATTTCTTTGGATTACAAAGAAAGAGTACTTTTCGTACTCTTTAATTGATTGGATCAATTTGCTTTCTCACTATTTGTACTACTGGGATTTAGTTCCATTTCCTTGGGGTATCACTTGTACTCCCCGTTTCTCCAGATAAGTTGCTTTGTTTTGCTAATAAAAAAAGTGTATATTCAATGAAGTTGTCGCAATTATTTCCAGAACGATTAATATCTTCCCATATTCATTACATGAAGCGTGTTCTACATTCGCCCAAAAAAAAGTGTCATATGTATGTACTTGGAACACCTCAAGTAAAATCAGGGAGAAATGATTCGGAAGAAGTAACGAAATTTGTAATCAAAAAGTAATATCAGCCACGACGAAAATGCCGTTGAAAATATATATTGTTTCTTTTAGGTTATTCATGAAGACTTGTCTTAATAATGTGCAGCTTTTATATATGGACAAATGTTTTGTCGTTCATATCTTAATATTTCTAATAGCTTTGTGCCTCCAATACATGAAGCCGAAAATTAAAAGTACCTTTAAGGAACAATGGTAATTGCAAACTTTTTTTTGTTTTAGTTAGCAGCGCTTTTGTGTGCTGTCAAAACAGGTGGCAACGCTCTTGGAAGCGTTGTTTAAGTTGCAAGAACTAATGGGCCGACAACTTTCCCTAGTGCAAATTTTTTTTTACGTGAAAACGGAGCGCGGGTCTTGAGAGCAGAGCGCAAATGACTGTTAACATGACGAAAATGTTTATAAGCTTTGTCAAATAAATCAATAGCCTTATCATTTCTAATTTGCTTTGCCATAACATATTTTTTCCTTTGTTAGCACAAATGTCTGAATGACATATATGCATATCTTCTAATGTTCAATTGCTTTGTTATACTTACTCCTGAGAGATATAACACATATGATTAAAAGTGAATCTCTTTCCACTTGTAATTACTCAATTTTTAAGGCGACCATTTCGTGCAACATCGTGCGTATGTATGCCATACGGATAAAATCATATGCCATCGTGACTCCAAACTACTAAAGTAACAGGTAGAGTAAGATCTCCAAGCCAGGCTAGCCCGCATCAGCATCTAGTGATAGTAACTGCAATGATCAAACACAGAAAGACTAGATACTCGTTTTTTATACCTGTAGCATCGCAAAATTATGTGACTCAAGATACCCAACTTTAAGCTCATCATGAAACAACAATGTTTGAATTGTGAGATCCTATAAAATTATGGCGCTTCATGTTATCCCGACTGAAGTTAGCAATAGTTCTAATTGTTTTAAAATTTTAAGTAAGTATAAAAGCCTAAGTCAGAACATCCATCTAGGTTAGAATGAAACTTACCTAAAAGAAGATTTGGACTTACTAAAAATTCATGCTTGATGGGCTTTGCACCAGCTTAATAGAAAACGTACATGCGATGCTTAGGGAAGTCCAGTGGTCTTGAACATGGTTTCCGACTTACCATCTGCCTTCTCGGATGATAAGTTTCTAATTCATGCCCTATTAAGAAGCTAATCCCTTTGTCACGGCGACACCTTTTTTAGAAACAAAAACTGACATTTTAAGAAACAGGGTATACATAGTGTACTGTTGCGATGAACTCGTCAATAATGAAACTGATATTCTTTCATAAGTATATTTGAGTCGCAAAAGTATTTGCAAAACCATATCATTTATGGGATCATTTTTCTATAACCGTGTTACATTATTTAGTTAATTACACTAAGATTAAAAGTGGTACAAAATGAAACCAAAAATCACAAATGTGTTATCAAAGAAGGAAACTAGTATTTATCATAATTGGAATAAAATTTCAATTTTATTAATTGAATATTAAAGTCTGAATAAAACATAATTCAAATGAGCTATATATAGTTCTCACAATAACCTAATTTGAAAAAGAAAAAAAAAAGGAAATGGAATCCTAATTGGATAGAACTTTTAATAGTACAAGAATTTTAATAAAGCTCAATAAAACTGTTCCTCGTCGAAGCTGCCTTGGCGGTGTCTTGAGTACTTGGAACTCTAAAGTATATAGGTTCTTCATTGGAACACCGAGTCAAGAATTATGACTGTTTCCTCGTAGCCAATGCATTTTAATCGATCTTCTCTTCGAAATTTTGGACTTCTTGTTCTGCATCAAAAACTTTTAGTTGCACGTCAAACAAATATTTTATGACCGAAATACGTCCTGCAGTTCTTAAACCACAATTGACCTAGCAGGGAAAAGAATAAACTTTTACAACAGAAGAGAATAGCACCTGTGCCCGAAGTAGAAGGACCAGCTTCATGGACTAGTTTATTTTCGACTCGTGTTGTCCATTGCTGAAACCACAAGATGAAGGAAGTAATATTGTGAAATCGGTTTTTTTACTCAAAACCATACACACAATTCTTATAGCTTTAGAAATAGTCAAAAAACCAATAGTTCTATTTCAGGGGCGTAACACATCTATATATACACCTTTTTGGCGGGACTTTGAGAAGACTGTTCGCATCTGTGGTCGACTAATAGGCTGCTCCGTACTGGAAGTTCGTTGTCGTCGTTGCCCCAAATGTGATGTCGCAAGCTGAATAATAGAAATCACACTGTAAATAACCTTCAATTATATTATCAAAGCACAACATTATTAGATGCTATTTCTATCTTACAAATATTGATAAGGGTAAACTTCAAAAAAGAAGAAAACTGTCCCCTCACATTTCCTATTCTTAGCAAAGTACCAGTGGTCAACTTTCCAGTTGCTGGATTTTGAAGCGCAAATCTGACGGTTGATTTCGATCGAACCCCAGTTGAATCAAAGGCCATCTCTTCTCTTTAAATTCTGTTCTATATTCATAATTTTTTAAACTCTAATTTTTGATAACTAATTTTTTAACTATAATTTTGGAGATTAGAACAAGATTGAGGGAGAAGAGGAGTTTTTTAACAAAATTTAGATTAAATCGAGATCAACTCCCGCGCTTAAAGTTCCAATGAAAACAAACTTTTCCCCTGAAAAGACAGCAGGAATGTTGAGTGGGCCACTTTGCACATTCTTAAATGGGTGGAAGGGCGATTTTCTCTTTCATGAAGTTTATAGGCAGTTTGCGAACGATCCATAATGATAAGGATGTTTTATGCTTTTTATTGATAAGTTATAATGTTGTTGGCAGGTTAGTCTAAAAAGATTTTTTTTTAAAAAAACCAACCTTTTTTTCTTTCAGAAAAATAGAAATCTGAAATATAGAACTTAATCTCATCAACATAAGCAAGTTATTCATAAACATGGAGACAAAAAGTTTCTAATAGGCGTTAAAGAGGATAAATCATATATAGTGTGCCGCATATCCCGTGCATGTCAAATATTTTTTGATATGGAGCGTGTGTTATTGTACAATAGTCGTTTTATGAAAATTGCGCTATTAACATAAAAAAACCTTTGGACTTTGAAAATTTTGTTTGATGAAATATTTTATAAGATACTTTAGTTAAAAAAACTAACCCAAAAGGGTGTTTCTTCCCAAGTTTTTCAAAGTAGATGGTGTAGCCCTAAAGGGTACTTTCAACATTAATTTGCAGAGTATATAAAAACAAAGGTTAATCATATCTACAAAAAGGATGTTATTTCTGTGAAAAATCTGAAAGCACGAAGCGATTTTCTGCAATAAATAAACCACAGTAAAGTTTGGTGTATTTAGTTTTCTTCACCACAAGGGACTATCTAGCATTTTCTCAAGAAAACTTACTTCTTTTGCTTTTAGTTCTTACTTCAATAAATTATGTTTTAAACTCTCCATAACAACATGCGAATAAGACATCTAGTGAAACAATGTATACCATGTGGTGGCAAGAGTTGGTGAAAACATGTACCTTTGAACTATAAGAGCTTTCAACCTTCCTCTATCCATGCGAGGAAAATTAAGTTTCTCATGGAAGCTTGGATTTGTTTTGATCAGATTGTTGAGCTCCTGCACCAATTGTGCTCTCATCACGCGTGTATTGCCATAGTTGGAGTACTCCTGGTTTTCCCTGCATTTAGATGTCTTATCTAAGTAACAAGCTTATTTATTCAGCGTAGGAATGAAAAACCAATTTATAGCATTGAACTGTACAGTTATTGATTGACATATATGAAATATACATACCTAAAATTGTTTAAGGTTAAAAGATTAATCAACTCATCCGCCATGTGCGAGTCGTCTTTCAGTAAACATTTGAGGTCCTTATTGAAGATATCGACTGCTTTCACGCGGTTAGACCGGCAAAAGTTGACACATTTTGTCTTCGAATTAGATAAGTTAATAATAATAAAAATTAGTGACAGCAAAACAAAGGTGGATATATTTATTTACTCATCAAGTGCTTCCAAGTATTTTTGTCTTCCAATTATCAAGTGAATCTTCATGGAATTTGGATTATCTTCCGGAGCTGTGAAGCTCCGGAGGTATTCCTCTGCTTCATCCCAATTTGCCTCCCATATCATTCTGCTGAAACGCAATGTGTTGAAAAATATTTTTGATTCTTGCTCCAGTCTACAAAACAATGAGCATTAATTAGTTAACAAAATCACAGAGTAGAATTAACGATTCCAGTAAAACCTAGCTAGAAGCTGATCATATTACTTACTTTGTGCGGCTTCGTTGCTGTTATTTTCATACAGACACTGAAGAATGAGGAAATAGAGGTCTCTGATGAGAGGAGACGCCATCTGAAGAAAATAAGGTTTTCCATTTCTAACACCTGTAAATACTAAAAACCTAAATTAATAGGATTACACGATTTTATATGAAGTTACGAGAAACATTTACAAAAATAGCGCATTTTTGAATATATTGATAATTAAAAGTTCCTTCAGAAATTTAGCCAAAATAGCATCTCAACCTATTGCCTTACAAATTTCTAAATTGAAGCATTAAAATGATCGGTATATTTAGATATGGCTCACTTTTTTCATGCATTTTAGAGATGAAATTCAGAAAAACCTCTTGTATTCCAGAAAATTTGCAACAAATTCAATCGTACTTTTGTTTTTGTTTTTCTTGTTGCACAAATTCTCTGTAACTTTGGAAATCCTGCACCAAACCCCTGGCCATTTTAACAAATTAAGTATGAATTCTCAATTTTAATATTGCATTTTTTTTTTTTTGATAACAAGAAGTGGTTTCGTGAAAGTTTCTGATTACATGAGTGAATTTCGTGCAGGTTTCAAGAAACTGAGGGGGTTACAGTAAAACGAATAGGGTTTTGGTGTAGAATTTTTTAAATACGGCCGGATTTTGTGCAAAAAAAAAAAATGAATGACACAGGGATATTTGATGAAGGTTTTGAAAATATAAGAGGGTTTTATGCAGTAATTTCCTCATTTTTAAGTGTAAGTATCTTATCTTTTGTTTCTCCTTGAAACAAATGTACAATGGTCTCATTAAAAAATGAGTTGCACAATTAATGTGCGTTTGGAGCAATCTATTTCTATTTAGAAGAATCACCCCTTTTTTTCCTAGCGCAAATTTGCGAAGGAGATCCAATTCAGGCAACCATTGTTAGATAGATTGAGCAGCAAGAGAGAAAACACACACACACACTCCAAAAGGTCTAGCAAAAGCCTGGAGACCATCGACAAGTCGTGAACAAAAAGAGAAAGATTCAAAAGAATCGCATCATGAAACAACCATGGAAAATAAAATAAGAAAACATAAGAAATAAAAATTAATTATTAGCTTGTCCATGTGCTAAACAAAAATGTGAATTTTCTTTTCTCTCTTTTGCAGAGAAACTTACTTTTGAGTGAGTATGCAACAAAGAAAAGATGAACAAAGATTTCTTCCTAGGGACAATATTTATAGATAGATGTATAAGCAGAATGCTTATAGGCCAATGTGATTATTAAGTTGCTTATCATGTGACAGAGTTGGAATTTATTAATCATCACTGTCATTTCTTCTGCTGACTCAACGGTAATAATGGGTTCATAAATACAGCTATTCTGTAGCTGACTCAACACTCATATTCAGCAATTTTCTTTCTACTAAACAATATCTATCATTGCGATTTCAAAAATTATTTTCCATCTTTGTTACTTCATTCTTCAAATACTAACAATCTCTCAATAATTAGGTAACAAATTAAATGTCTAATGGCTGGATAAGTCAAAAGTGGAATAAATGCACACAGCCCAACACTGCTGTCCTAAACTACTTACTAAAATATACGGGTCTGCTAATTAATGCAAATGTATCACCCCGCATCGTCGCTTGGCCGTCATTAACTCGCTGAATCTGAAACAGCTTAGCTCCCCGTTTAATTGATTGGGAGTCCCGCTGTTCAAAGGCAGCCCGCGGCGTCGTTGGCTGCAACCGACGACCGATGCCATCCTAGGTAAATTCTCGCGCTGGAGAGGCTCATCTTTCTCACTGGCAGGTCGAGTAACTTTATTTAATTTGTTCATTCGAAGCTTATTCGTCCATTCCTATGCGGTATATAAGTGGTCGAAGAGTCTTTTGCTACATGTGGAAAAAGTGATCCGTAATTTTATCTGGATACTGGGTCGGTAGACACTCGCAAACTTGTAATGGTTCCGTGGAACAAATGTTGTCTGTCCATATAGTCGACGGCGGAATCGACCCTAAAACTTTGGCATGTTTCAATGAGGTTTTTCATGCAAAACTTTGCTGGAAATTTGTGGATGCAGGGTCATATCCACTACAACTTGTCAACTCACACATATTCACTCGGTCCGCCTTAAAACAAACCTATGTCGCCTCCTCCATTAGGTGCATGGTCATTGCACATCAGTTATGAACTAGTTTCCGAAGAGATTAGTTTGCTTACTTGCAAGAACTCCTCATGCAACTTTTTGACGGACACTTGGATTGCTCCGACCGTGGCCGAGAGACTTTTTCAACGTTGGATGAGCTACATCATAGGAGGACCTTCAAATCCTTAGGCTATTTGGGATGTTCATGAGATGAAGAGGCTCCGAGAATTATCTCATTGGTATGGTACCCGCTTTTGGATTGCTGGATAAAGTGTAGCACAAATTGATGTGCGCTTGGGATGACGAGGGTCGGAGGCGCATGGGGAATATTCTGAAACTCGGCTGGATTTGTACTCGAGGCATTTCCGTTCATATCGAGTCAACTTTCACTTTTCAAGCAGAGGTGTGGCCGGCGACTGTGGCGATTCTTAAAGCGAAGGAACTTAAATGGCCTCATATGTGGTTGGAAAGTGACTCAATATCCCCCCTCAAGATGGGTCTTCTCAATATCCATACCCATCTTGAGGGGGGATATTAAACTATAAAATAGCTTATTTCTATTTTAGGCAAGTTTTCAAAATTTTGTTATGATCGTTAGGCGCGTCCTAAAAACGAATGTTTCAATGTGTTACTTTGTATCTCACCAAAGCTCTGCTATATATAAAGAAACTTTAGGGTTTTTCATTTAATTTGTTCAGTTTAGTTTTAGATGAGAGAGAGAGAGAGAGAACAACATTCTACTCATTCTTCTATCCAACATTGTAATCCAATTCAATAATTCGATTGGCTCAATCGTCAATAAAATTGTTGTTCTTCTTTTACTTTGATTCACTTTGTTTGTGGTCATATCAGTTGAATTCTGATATTTGATTGGTTTCATGCAGGTTTTCAAAACCACAATGGGTTTTAAGTTGATTCCCCCGTATTGCGCATAAGTTTACAAAAACTCACCATTTCTTTGTAAAGAATGTATATGATATATGTACGAAAACTTATTACATGTATGTTCAATAGATAATCAAAGCTATACAAACACATATTTATGTAGTTTTTGTGATCAACAAGGAAAATTTTATTACTAAAACAATACAATCAGATGGAGTACAAGGAATAATCCTGAGAAACATCAAAAGAAAAAATAATCCACATCAAAACCATCGTTACCACGCCTTAAAAACTATATAAAACAGAAAAGTGGGTTATAGTCCCAATCCACAAAAAGAAAACGAAAATCCAGATTTTTTGTTTTCAGCGAACACCAGGATTATAGTCCCAAGACACATATTTATGTACGTAGTTAGTTGTGACCATTTATTATTAATGTGTACGTTGCCCCATTTATTTCCACAATGTATAGAATCTTATCATCCCTCGGCTTATATAGGGAAGTTCTAACAAAAAGTATATAACATAGGTACAAAAATTTATTACATGAATGTCATAGTGAAGTATGCGTATATGTTATACGAATCTGATTTCCAGTGTGGCTATTGTAGTGAATCAAAGCACAAACTAAACCGATCAGATCATAGATCAATTTCAAACAATTCACCAATGCAAAGACTGAAAGTTCAATCACAATGTGATGATCAAAATTGACTAATCTAATCAGATAAACAAGAGTGAGATAACGAAGAATAATTGCAATCAATCACACACATAACACCGATTTTACTTGGTTCGAATTAGAGCTGAAAGTGAACTCTAATGTACATCCAAGGGAGTGAACTTCTTCTTTTAATTTGAGAGAGTTTTTTCTTAAAAAGAAATATGAATGCTAACTGCTTACTCTATTTTCACACCGATCTAAGCTATATATACAACTGTGTATCTCACTAATCATACACGTTTCACACGCTTAAGAAACGGTTACAAAACTCAGCTGAAAAGTTTAGCTAATTTTGCCTCTAAAGTGGATAGCTTTGTTACTAGCTTTTCCCGCCACTTTCAGAAGTTAGTTAAGTTTGTTTTAGGTTGTTGAAACACACCTCTTTAACAGCTATCATATGGTATTAATTGTCTGGACATGATGACAGGAAAAACATTATTACATTTCTTTGGTTTACAAAGAAAAAGTTCGTACTCTTTAATTGGTTGGATTAATTTGCTTACTCACTATTTGTACTACTTGGATTTAGTTCCATTTCCTTGGGGTATCACTTGTATTCCCCGTTTCTCCTGATAACTTGCTTTATTTTGCTGATAAAAAACGTGTATATTCAATTAAGTTGTCGCAATTATTTCCAGAACGATAATATCTTCCCATATTCGTTACATGGAAGCGTGTTATACATTCGCTCTCGAAAAAAAAAAGTCAGATGTATGTGTTAGTACTAATGCACCGAAAAAATAATCGAAACAAACCGGAGAATATTTATTTAAACACACGAATTAAATAAATATTTAATGATTAATATAAATAAGCAATTACAATAAATAACTCCGATATTTAAGTAAACTTTAACCGAGAAAATGAACGAAAACAGAGATGTCTAGTCCTATAAATTACAGTTTCCTTAAAACAGATTTGCTCTCTCCGTGACGCTTGAGAAATGTGAGCGATTTGCTCCATGGATACAACGACAACTTTTGCACAAACTAAACTGCTTCGGCAAACTCGAAGTGCGCCTTTTCCTCTATCACCACAAATTACTACGAACTTTATGCAGAGTGAACTTTTATGATTTTCTATGCAAAAGAAAGTGTTTATGAAATTGTGTTTGTCGTATGAAACCCTGAGGAAGGCGACTCCTTCCAAACGAACCTTGCTCTCACTTTTGCTCTAATGCTCAAGTTGCAGCAAACAATAAAAATATATCCTTATGGAAAGGAATCTGGTGCGTCGTCGTTTGGTCATTGTGGCAAAAAGTATATAACATAGGTACAAAAGTTTATTACATGAATGTCATAGTGAAGTATGCGTATATGTTATATGAATCTGATTTCCAGTAAGGCTATTGTAGTGAATCAAAGCAAAAACTAAACTGATCAGATCAGAGATCAATTTCAAACAATTCACCAAAGCAAAGACTGAAAGTTCAATCACAATGTGATGATCAAAATTGACTAATCTAATTAGATAAACCAGAATGAGATAACTAAGAATAAATGCAATCAATCACACACGTAATACCGATTTTACATCGTTCGAATTAGAGCTGAAAGTGAACTCTAACTTACATCCAAGGTAGTGATCTTCTTCTTTTGATTTGCAAGAAGTTTTTCTTAAAAAGAAAAATGAATGCTAACTGCTTACTCTGTTTGCACACCAATCTAAGCTATATATACTAGTGTGTATCTCACTAATCATACACCTTTCACACGCTTAAGAAACGGTTTCAAAACTCAGCTTAAAACTTGAACTAATTCTGCCTCTAAAGTTGATAGCTGTGTTATCAGCTTTTCCCGCCACTTTCAGAAGTTAGTTAAGTTTGTTTTGGGTTGTTGAATCACACCTCTTTAACAGCTATCATATGGTATTAATTGTCTGAACATGATGACAGGAAAAAACTTTATGAAATTTCTTTGGATTACAAAGAAAGAGTACTTTTCGTACTCTTTAATTGATTGGATCAATTTGCTTTCTCACTATTTGTACTACTTGGATTTAGTTCCATTTCCTTGGGGTATCACTTGTACTCCCCGTTTCGCCAGATAAGTTGCTTTGTTTTGCTGATAAAAAAAGTGTATATTCAATGAAGTTGTCGCAATTATTTCCAGAACGATTAATATCTTCCCATATTCATTACATGAAGCGTGTTCTACATTCGCCAAAAATAAAAGTGTCAGATGTATGTACTTGGAACACCTCAAGTAAAATCAGGGAGAAATGATTCGGAAGAAGTAACGAAATTTGTTATCAAAAAGTAATATCAGCCACGACGAAAATGCCGTTGAAAATATATATTGTTTCTTTTAGGTTATTCATGAAGACTTGTCTTAATAATGTGCAGCTTTTATATATGGACAAATGTTTTGTCGTTCATATCTTAATATTTCTAATAGCTTTGTGCCTCCAATACATGAAGCCGAAAATTAAAAGTACCTTGAAGGAACAATGGTAATTGCAAACTTTTTTTTGTTTTAGTTAGCAGCGCTTTTGTGTGCTGTCAAAACAGGTGGCAACGCTCTTGGAAGCGTTGTTTAAGTTGCAAGAACTAATGGGCCGACAACTTTCCCTAGTGCAAATTTTTTTTTACGTGAAAACGGAGCGCGGGTCTTGAGAGCAGAGCGCAAATGACTGTTAACATGACGAAAATGTTTATAAGCTTTGTCAAATAAATCAATAGCCTTATCATTTCTAATTTGCTTTGCCATAACATATTTTTTCCTTTGTTAGCACAAATGTCTGAATGACATATATGCATATCTTCTAATGTTCAATTGCTTTGTTATACTTACTCCTGAGATATATAACACATATGATTAAAAGTGAATCTCTTTCCACATGTCATTACTCAATTTTTAAGGCGACCATTTCGTGCAACATCGTGCGTATGTATGCCATACGGATAAAATCATATGCCATCGTGACTCCAAACTACTAAAGTAACAGGTAGCGTAAGATCTCCAAGCCAGGCTAGCCCGCATCAGCATCTAGTGATAGTAACTGCAATGATCAAACACAGAAAGACTAAATACTCGTTTTTTATACCTGTAGCATCACAAAATTATGTGACTCAAGATACCCAACTATAAGCTCATCATGAAACAACAATGTTTGAATTGTGAGATCCCATAAAATTATGGCGCTTCCAGTTATCCCGACTGAAGTTAGCAATAGTTCTAATTGTTTTAAAATTTTAAGTAAGTATAAAAGCCTAAGTCAGAACATCCATCTAGGTTAGAATGAAACTTACCTAAAAGATGATTTGGACTTACTAAAAATTCATGCTTGATGGGCTTTGCACCAGCTTAATATAAAACGTGCATGCAATGCTTAGGGAAGTCCAGTGGTCTTGAACTTGGTTTCCGACTTACCATCTGCCTTCTCGGATGATAAGTTTCTAATTCATGCCCTATTAAGAAGCTAATCCGTTTGTCACTGCGACACCTTGTTTAGAAACAAAAACTGACATTTTAAGAAACAGGGTATACATAGTATACTGTTGCGATGATCTCGTCAATAATGAAACTGATATTCTTTCATAAGTAAATTTGAGTCGCAAAAGTATTTGCAAAACCATATCATTTATGGGATCATTTTTGTATAACCGTGTTACATTATTTAGTTAATTACACTAAGATTAAAAGTGGTACAAAATGAAACCAAAAATCACAAATGTGTTATCAAAGAAGAAAACAAGTATTTATCATAATTGGAATAAAATTTCAATGTTATTAATTGAATATTAAAGTCTGAATAAAACATAATGGAAATGAGCTATGTATAGTTCTCACGAATAACCTTATTTGAAAAAGAAAAAAAAAGGAAATGGAATCCTAATTAGATAGAACTTTTAATAGTACAAGAATTTTAATAAAGCTCAATAAAACTGTTCCTTGTCGAAGCTGCCTTGGCGGCGTCTTTAGTACTTGGAACTCTAAAGTATATAGGTTCTTCATTGGAACACCGAGTCAAGAATTATGACTTTTTCCTCGTAGCCCATACATTTTAATCGATCTTCTCTTCGAAATTTTGGACTTCTTGTTCTGCATCAAAAACTTTTAGTTGCACGTCAAACAAATATTTTATGACCGAAATACGTCTTGCAGTTCTTAAACCACAATTGACCTAGCAGGGAAAAGAATAAACTTTTACAACAGAAGAGAATAGCACCTGCGCCCGAAGTAGAAGGACCAGCTTCATGGACTAGTTCATTTTCGACTCGTGTTGTCCTTTGCTGAAACCACAAGATGAAGCAAGTAATATTGTGAAATCGATTTTTTTACTCAAAACCATACACACAATTCTTATAGCTTTAGAAATAGTCAAAAAACCAATAGTTCTGTTTCAGGGGCGTAACACATCTATATATACACCTTTTTGGCGGGACTTTGGTAAGACTGTTCGCATATGTGGTCGACTAATAGGCTGCTCCGCACTGGAAGTTCGTTGTCGTCGTTGCCCCAAGTGTGATGTCGCAAGCTGAATAATAGAAATCACACTGTAAATAACCTTCAATTATATTATCAAAGCACAACATTATTAGATGCTATTTCTATCTTACAAATATTGATAAGGGTAAACTTCAAAAAAGAAGAAAACTGTCCCCTCACATTTCCTATTCTTTGCAAAGTACCAGTGGTCAACTTTTCAGTTGCTGGATTTTGAAGCGCAAACCTGACGGTTGATTTCGATCGAACCCCAGTTGAATCAAAGGCCATATCTCTTCTCTTTAAATTCTGTTCTATATTCATAATTTTTTAAACTCTAATTTTTGATAACTAATTTTTTAACTATAATTTTGGAGATTAGAACAAAATTAAGGGAGAAGAGGAGTTTTTTAACGAAATTTAGATTAAATCGAGATCAACTCCTGCGCTTAAATTTCCAATGAAAACAAACTTTTCCCCTGAAAAGACAGCAGGAATGTTGAGTGGGCCACATTAATTTGCACATTCTTAAATGGGTGGAAGGGCGATTTTCTCTTTCATGAAGTTTATAGGCAGTTTGCGAACGATCCATAATGATAAGGATGTTTTATACTTTTTCTTGATAAGTTATAATGTTGTTGGCAGGTTAGTCTAAAAAGAATTTTTTTTTTAAAAACCAACCTTTTCTTCTTTCAGAAAATTAGAAATCTGAAATATAGAACTTAATCTCATCAACATAAGCAAGTTATTCATAAACATGGAGACATAAAGTTTCTAATAGCCGTTAAAGAGGATAAATCATATATAATGTGCCGCATATCCCGTGTATGTCAAATATTTTTTGATATGGAGCGTGTGTTATCGTACAATAGTCGTTTTATGAAAATTGCGCTATTAACATAAAAAAACCTTTGGACTTTGAAAATTTTGTTTGATGAAATATTTTATAAGATACTTTAGTTAAAAAAACTAACCAAAAGGGTGTTTCTTCCCAAGTTTTTCAAAGTACATGGTGTAGCCCAAAAGGGTACTTTCAACCTTAATTTGAAGAGTATATAAAAACAAAGGTTAATCATATCTACAAAAAGGATGGTATTTCTGTGAAGAATTTGAAAGCACGAAGCGATTTTCTGCAATAAATAAACCACAGTAAAGTTTGGTGTATTTAGTTTTCTTCACCACAAGGGACTATCTAGCATTTTCTCAAGAAAACTTACTTCTTTTGCTTTTAGTTCTTACTTCAATAAATTATGTTTTAAACTCTCCATAACAACCTGCGAATAAGACATCTAGTGAAACAATGTATACCATGTGGTGGCAAGAGTTGGTGAAAATATGTACCTTTGAACTATAAGAGCTTTCAACCTTCCTCTATCCATGCGAGGAAAATTAAGTTTCTCATGGAAGCTTGGATTTGGTTTGATCAGATTGTTGAGCTCCTGCACCAATTGTGCTCTCATCACGCGTGTATTGACATAGTTGGAGTACTCCTGGTTTTCCCTGTATTAAGATGTCTTATCTAAGTAACAAGGTTATTTATTCAGCGTAGGAATGAAAAACCAATTTATAGCTTTGAACAGTTGACATATATGAAATACACATAGCTAAAATTGTTTAAGGTTAAAAGATTAGTAAACTCCTCCGCCATGTGCGAGTCGTCTTTCAGTAAACATTTGAGGTCCTTATTGAAGATATCGACTGCTTTCACGCGGTTAGACCTTGAAAAGTTTACAGATTTTGACTTCGAATTAGATGAGTTAATAATAATAAAAATTAGTGACAGCAAAACAAAGGTGGATATATTTATTTACTCATCAAGTGTTTCCAAGTATTTTTGTCTTCCAATTATCAAGTGAATTTTCATGGAGGTTAGATTATCTTCCGGAGCTGTGAAGCTCCGGAGGTATTCCTCAGCTTCATCCCAATTTGCCTCCCATATCATTCTGCTGAAACGCAATATGTTGAAAAATACTTTTGATTCTTGCTCCAGTCTACAAAACAATGAGCATTAATTAGTTAACAAAACACAGAGTAGTATTAACGATTCCAGTAAAACCTAGCTAGAAGCTGATCATATTACTTACTTTGTGCGGCTTCCTTGCAGTTATTTTCATACAGACACTGAAGAATGAGGAAATAGAGGTCTCTGATGAGAGGAGACGCCATCTGAAGAAAATAAGGTTTTCTTGTTCTAACACCTGTAAATACTAAAAACCTAAATTAATAGGATTACACGATTTTATATGAAGTGACGAGAAACATTTACAAAATAATAGCGCATTTTTGAATGTATTGATAGTTAAAAGTTCCATCAGTAATTTAGCCAAAATAGCATCTCAACCCATTGCCTTCCAAATTTCTAAACTAAAGCATTAAAATGATAGGTATATTTAGATATGCCTCACTTTTTTCATGCATTTTACAGATGAAATTCATAAAAACCTCTTGTATTCCAGAAAATTTGCAACAAATTCAATCGTATTTTTGTTTTTTTTTCTTTTTGCACATAAAATCTCTGTAACTTTTGAAATCCTGCACCAAACCCCCATTTTAACAAATTAAGTATGAATTCTCAATTTTAATATTGCAATTGTTTTTTATAACAAGAAGTGGTTTCGTGAAAGTTTCTAATAACATGAGTGAATTTGGTGCAGGTTCCAACAAACTGAGGGGTTACAGTAAAAGGAAAAAGGTTTTGGTGTAGAATTTTCGAAAAACGGGCGGATTTTGTGCAAAAAAAAAAAAAAAAGAATAACGCAGGGATATTTGATGAAGGTTTTGAAAATATAAGAGGGTATTATGCAGTAATTTCCATTTTTAAGTGTAAGTATCTTATCTTTTGTTTCTCCTTGAAACAAATGTACAATGGTCTCATTGAAAAATGAGTTGCACAATAATGTGCATTTGGAGCAATCTATTTCTATTTAGAAGAATCACCCCTTTTTTTCCTAGCGCAAATTTGCGAACGAGATCCAATTCAGGCAACCATTGTTAGATAGATTGAGCAGCAAGAGAGAAAACACACACACACACACCAAAAGGTCTAGCAAAAGCCTGGAGACCATCGACAAGTCGTGAACAAAAAGAGAAAGATTCAAAAGAATTGCATCATGAATCAACCATGGAAAATAAAATAAAAAAACATAAGAAATAAAAATTAATTATTAGCTTGTCCATGTGCTAAACAAAAATGTGAATTTTCTTTTCTCTCTTTTGCTGAGCAACTTAGTTTTGAGTGAGTATGCAACAAAGAAAAGATGAACAAAGATTTCTTCCTAGGGACAATATAGATAGATAGATGTATAAGCAGAATGCTTATAGGCCAATGTAATTATTAAGTTGCTTATCATGTGACAGAGTTGGAATTTATTAATCATCACTGTCATTTCTTCGGGGAAAATGCATAAAGCCCCCTTGTCGTTTTGAAAACCTGCACAGAATCCCCTAGTGGTTTGATAATTACCTAAAATCCCCTTGTGGTTTCAGAAACTCTGCACAGAATCCCCTTGTGGTTTCAAAAACCCTGCACAAAATCCCTAATCCGTTAACTTTGTGTACTTTTTCGAAGTAAAAAGTCTATTTCACCCTTAAAAACTGAAAACATGAAACCCCCTTATGGTTTGACAACCTGCACAAAGTCCCCTGTGGTTTGAAAACCCTGCATAAAATCCCTATTTTTTTTTTTTTTTTTAAACATCCAGAATCTTTTTTAAAAGAAGTTAAAAACAAATAAGGGCAATTTAGTCATTCTTAAACAAAACTACCGTAGTTATGCTAAATTTAACGGAAGGGAATGTGTGCAGGATTTTTGAAACCACAAGGGGATTTTGGGTAGTTTTCAAACCAAGGGGGGTTTTGTGCAGGTTTTCCAAACCACAGGGGGGTTTTAGGTTGATAGCCCCATTTCTTCTGCTGACTCAACGGTAATAATGGGTTCGTAAATATAGCTATTCTGTAGCTGACTCAACACTCATATTCAGCAATTTTCTTTCTACTCACAATATCTATCGTTGCGATTTCAAAAATTATTTTCCATCTTTGTTACTTCAGTCTTCAAATACTAATAATCTCTCAATAATTAGGTAAGAAATTAAATGTATAATGGCTTGATAAGTCAAAAGTGGAATAAATGCACACAGCGCAACACTGCTGTCCTAAACTACTTACTAGAATATACAGGGTCTGCTAATTAATGCAAATGTATCACCCGCATCGTCGTTTGGCCGTCATTAACTCGTTGGATCTGAAACAGCTTAGCTCCCCGTTCAATTAATTGGGAGTCCCGCTGTTCAAAGGCAGCCCGCGGCGTCGTTGGCTGCAACCGACGACCGATGCCTTCCTAGATAAATTCTCGCGCTGGAGAGGCTCATCTTTCTCACTGGCGGGTCGAGTAACTTTATTTAATTTGTTCATTCAAAGCTTATTCGTCCATTCCTTGGCGGTTTATAAATGGTCGAAGAGTCTTTTGCTACATGTGGAAAAAGTGATCCGTAATTTGATCTGGGTACTGGGTCGGTCGACACTCGCAAACTTGAAATGGTTTCGCGGAACAAATGTTGTCTGTCCATATAGTCGACGGCGGAATCGACCCTAAAAATTTGGCATGTTTCAATGAGGTTTTTCATGCAAAACTTTGTTGGATATTTGTGGATGCAGAGTCATATCCACTACAACTGCTCAACTCACGCATATTCACTCGGTCCGCCAAAACAAACCTATGTCGCCTCCTCCATTAGGTGCTCATTGCACATCAGTAATGAACTAGTTACCGAAGAGATTCGTTTGCTTACTTGCAAGAACTCCTCATGCAATTTTTCGACGGACAGTTGGATTGCTTCGACCGTGGCTGAGAGACATTTTCAACGTTGGATGAGCTACATCATAGGAGGACCTTCAAATCCTTTGGCTATTTGGGATGTTCATGAGACAAAGAGGCTTCGAGAATTATCTCAGTGGTATGGTACCCGACTTTGGATTGCTGGATACAGTGTAGCACAAATTGATGTGCGCTTGGGATGATGAGGATCAGAGGCGCACGGGGAATCTTCTGAAACTCGGCTGGATTTGTACTCGAGGCATTTCCGTTCACATCAAGTCAACTTTCACTTTTCAGGTAGAGGTGTGGTCGGCGACTGTGGCGATTCTTAAAGAAAAGAACTTAAATGGGCTCATCTGTGGTTGGAAAGTGACTCAATATCCCCCCTTAAGATGGGTCTTCTCAATAACCATACCCATCTTGAGGGGGGATATTAAACTATTAAATAGCTTATTTCTATTTTAGGCAAGTTTTCAAAATTTTGTTATGACCGTTAGGCGTGTCTCGGCCTAATTAGGAAAGTTTTTATGTGTTACTTTGTATCTCACCAAAGCTCTGCTATATATAAAGAAACTTTAGGGTTTTTCATTTAATTTGTTCAGTTTAGTTTTAGATGAGAGAGAGAGAGAACAACATTCAACACATTCTTCTATCCAAAATTGTAATCCAATTCAATAATTCGATTGGTTCAATCGTCAATAAAATTGTTGTCCTTCTTT
The DNA here is from genome assembly GCA_946800315.1 of Misopates orontium. Classification (NCBI taxonomy): domain Eukaryota; kingdom Viridiplantae; phylum Streptophyta; class Magnoliopsida; order Lamiales; family Plantaginaceae; genus Misopates; species Misopates orontium. The sequence continues at coordinate 5,202,926 of OX326951.1, forward strand.
TACATTGATTCACTTTGTTTGTGATCATATCAGTTGAATTCTGATATTTGATAGGTTTCATGCAGGTTTTCAAAACGACAATGGATTTTAAGTTGATTCCCCCGTATTGCGCATATGTTTACAAAAACTTACCATATCTTTGTAAAGAATGTATATGATATATGTACGAAAACTTATTACATGTATGTTCTGTTGAGTGTGGTTCAAACACTCCGAAGAATTGGAAGTTAACAAAACAGCAAAAGCAATTCAAAAGTTGGTTATTTTCAGTTAGAAAGCTAACAGAGTGCTCTGGCGGGAAAGTTAGTTTTAATAGTTGTTTGTGAGTTGTTTTGTAACTGATTTTATATGCGATCGGTTAGCTCGATCTGTTGCCTATATAAGCAGTTGAGGGGCGATCATTTGCAGCTAATTCATACACTTTAAACACTTGTAAATCTGTGAATACATTGAATGAAATTCTTCTTTGCTCCTTGGATGTAGATTGAGATATCACATTCATTTCTCAATTGAACCAAGTAAAAACCGTGTGTTCTTGTTCTTGTTTTGATCCTTGTGTGTTCTTGTGAGGTTTAGAGTTTATTGTATGTTCATTTGTGTGCGAATGTGATCGAGTTCGTTCAACCAAATCTTGGTTTGAGTTCGAGAATTCACAACAAATTGGTGCGGTGAGCGTGGAGATCAAACCATGGCTTCTACTAAATTCGATGTTGAGAAGTTTACTGGTCCAAACGACTTTGGATTGTGGCGTGTGAAGATGAGAGTACTCTTAGTGCAACAAGGTCGTTTATACATGACCAAATCATTGGTAGATCGTTTATACCTTAAGCAAGCTTTATACTCGTTCAAAATGCAAGATGATAAGCCTGTAGAAGAACAGATGGATGTGTTTAACAAACTGGTCTTAGATCTTGAGAATATAGATGTTACTTTAGATGATGAAGATCAGGCTTTGTTGTTATTGAGTTCTTTGCCTAAATCATATAGTCATTTCAAAGAAACTCTGATCTCTGGAAGAGAATCTTTGACACTTACTGAAGTGCAATCTGCACTGAACTCTAAGGAGTTCAATGAGAGGAATGAGGGTAAAACATCTGTAAAAGGTGAAGGTCTCATTGTAAAAGGAAAAAACCAAAAGAAACAGAACAAGTTTGACAAAAATGAGAAAGAGGCACCTAAGAAGGAAGATAGCAACGAGAAGAAATGCTATCATTGTCACAAACCAGGTCACATCAGAAGGTTCTGTCCTAAGAGGCAAAAGGGCAAGATTTTTGATAAATCTGGTGGTTCAGGTGATGCAGCAATAGCACAGGATGGCTATGAATTTGCTCATGTCCTTATGGTGTCTGAGAATGATCCAGAAAAGGAGTGGGTGATGGATTCAGGGTGCTTATTCCACAGGACACCCAATAGGATGTGGTTTGAGGAGTATACAGAGAGAGAGGGTGGTTTGGTGTTGTTAGGGAATAACAAACCGTGCAAGAGAGTTGGTATTGGTTCAGTGAGGTTCAAGATGAATGATGGTCAAATCAGATTGCTCACTGAAGTTAGATATGTACCAAACTTAAAGAGAAATCTGATTTCACTTGGTAAATTGGAAAGAAAAGGCTTTCAGTTCAAAGGAAAAGATGGAATTCTCAGAGTTTCAAAAGGATCCATGTTGGCTATGAAGGGTCTAAGGAAGAATGGACTTTACTCTCTACAAGGAGAAGTCATTATAGGCTCTGCAGCTGTTGGATCAAACTCAACACAGAATAAGGTGGAACTTTGGCACAGAAGGCTGGCTCATGTGAGTGAAAGAGGGTTGGTTGAGCTGAGTAAGCAAGGGCTCTTGGGATCAGAGAAGCTGGAGAAGCTTAGTTTCTATGAGAATTGTGTGTTTGGCAAAGCATGTAAGGTGAAATTCTCCACAGGACAGCAAAGAACAAAAGGAACCTTGGATTACATTCATTATGACTTATGGGGTCCTTCAAGAACTCCATCTCACTCTGGTGCAAGGTACTTTCTCTGTATAGTAGATGATTATTCCAGAAAGATATGGTTATACACTCTCAAAACTAAGGATGAAGTCTTTGAAACTTTTAAGACTTGGATAACTCTGGTACAGAACCAAACATCTAAGAAAGTTAAAAGACTGAGAACAGATAATGGTTTAGAGTTTTGCTCTGAGTTGTTTAACAATTTCTGTAAAGAGCATGGCATTGCAAGGCATAGAACAGTTGCAGGAACACCTCAGCAGAAAGGTTTAGCTGAGAGGTTCAATAGAACCATTCTTGAGAGAGTGAGGTGCATGCTACATAGTGCAGCTCTACCTAAGATATTCTGGGCAGAAGCTGTTGTCACAGCTGGATATCTGATAAATAGATGCCCCTCGACTGCACTAAGCATGAAGACACCTGAAGAAATATGGTTAGGACACCCTCCTGATCTGAGTAAACTGAAGATATTTGGATGCTTGGCTTATGCACACATCAAGCAAGACAAACTAGAGCCAAGAGCTCTGAAATGTATGTTCATTGGGTATCCTGAGGGTGTGAAAGGATACAAGCTGTGGTGTCTTGAGGATGGTCATAAGAAGTGTTTTACAAGCAGAGATGTAGTGTTCAATGAATCAAAAATGGCATTCAAGAGGAAGGATTCAAAGAATGATACAGAAAGCAACAGAACTTAAATCTCACCTGAGAAATACTGATTGAGATGGAGTCTGGTTCTGTGGGAACAATACCTAAACCAAGAGCTTGGCTCATAGATGATGATGATCAATCTGATTCATCTCTTGATACACCATAGACACAGGAAGCAAATCAACAAGCTGATGAGACCTATATGCTCACTAGAGATAGAATCAGAAGGCAATCTAAACCACCAACCAGATATGGATATGCAGACTTGCTTGCATATTCATTTGTTGCAGCAAGTGGTGTTCTAGAAGAAGAGCCTAAAGATTATGACTCCGCTCTGAAAAGCAAAGATAGACACAAGTGGATAGCTGCTATGAAGGAAGAGATGAACTCCCTGAAGAAAAATGAAACATGGGAACTGGTAAAGAAGCCTGCAGGTTCTAAGATAGTGAGTTGCAAATGGATTTTCAAAAGAAAGCAAGGGATTCCTGGTGTTGAATCAGAAATATATAAGGCAAGGTTGGTTGCTAGGGGTTTCACACAGAGAGATCAACATTGATTACAATGATGTCTTCCCTCTAGTGGTAAAGCATAGATCAATAAGGATTCTGTTGGTTATGGTAGCCAAGTTTGATCTAGAACTTGAACACATGGATGTAAAACAGCATTCCTATATGGAGAACTTTATGAAATTATGCTTATGAAACAACCTAAAGGCTTTGAGGTGAAAGGCAAGGAGGATGAAGTGTGTAAACTGAAAAGGTCTCTCTATGGCCTTAAGCAATCACCTAGACAATGGAACAAAAGGTTTGATGAGTTCATGAACAGAATCAGTTTCTGCAGGAGCAAGTTTGACAGCTGTGTTTACTACAAATTCAACTCAAATGAAGATTTTGCTATACTTCTACTGTATGTGGATGATATCTTGATTGTGAGCAATAGCATCAGAGAGATATCAGGGATCAAAGGAAGTCTGAAGAAGCAGTTTGAAATGAAAGACTTAGGATCTGCAACGAAGATTCTTGGAATCGAGATAAGGAGAGATAGGCACAGGGGTGTTCTATACTTATCTCAGAAGGAGTACTTGAGGAAAGTACTGGAAAAGTTTGGTATGTCTGAAGCAAAAGCTGTGAGTACTCCTCTGTCTTAATAGTTCAAACTTCCAGTGAGCAGTCTCCAAAGACTGCAGAAGAAGAGGATGAAATGAGGAAAATTCCTTTTGCAAATGCAGTGGGGTGTTTGATGTATGCTATGGTCTGTACAAGACCTGATATAGCATATGTAGTAAGTATGGTTAGCAGGTTCATGGCAAGCCCAGGAAAGTCACATTGGCAAGCTCTCAAGTGGATTTTGAGATACATAAGAGGTACTTTGGATAAGGTACTAACATATGGTGGAGCTGAGAGTCAAAGTGATGAGATCACATGGTTTGTGGACTCTGACTATGCAGGATGCTTGGACACTAGAAAGTCCCTAACTAGTTATGTGTTTACATCATTTTGTACAACTATTAGCTGGAAAGCTAACTTGCGAAAGGTGGTAGCTTTGTCAACCACAGAAGTTGAGGATATTGCTCTTACAGAGGCAATCAAAGAAGCTTTGTGGCTTGAAGGTATAGCTAAAGAGCCGAAGATTCAGAAGCAGGTTATTACGGTGCATTGTGATAACCAAAGTGCTATACATATGTCTAAAAATCACATGTTTCATGAGGGAACAAAGCATGTAGACATCAAGCTACACTTTGTTAGAGAAATAGTGGCAAGAGGAGATGTGTTGATCAAGAAGATTGCTACAGAACACAACCCCTTTGATATGATCACCAAGGTACTTCCAAGCAGCAAGTTTTTCTACTGCTTGGAGTTGATAAACTTGAAGGATCAGTAGCTTTGAGCTAGGTGGAGTGAATAAGGATGGAATGTGGAGAGATGTGAACCAAGGTGGAGAATTGTTGAGTGTGGTTCAAACACTCGGAAGAATTGGAAGTTAACAAAACAGCAAAATCAATTCAAAAGTTAGTTATTTTCAGTTAGAAAGCTAACAGAGTGGTCTGGCGGGAAAGTTAGTTTTAATAGTTGTTTGTGAGCTGTTTTGTAACTGATTTTGTATGCGATCGGTTAGCTCAATCTGTTGTCTATATAAGCAGTTGAGGGGCGATCATTTGCAGCTAATTCATACACTTTAAACACTTGTAAATCTCTGAACACATTGAACGAAATTCTTCTTTGCTCCTTGGATGTAGATTGAGATATCACATTGATTTCTCAGTTGAACCAAGTAAAAACCGTGTGTTCTGTTCTTGTTTTGATCCTTGTGTGTTCTTGTGAGGTTGAGAGTTTATTGTCTATTCATTTGTGTGCGAGTGTGATCGAGTTTGTTCAACCAAGTCTTGGTTTGAGTTTGAGAATTCACAACATGTTCAATAGATAATCAAAGCTATACAAACACATATTTATGTAGTTTTTGTGATCAACAAGGAAAATTTTATTACTAAAACAATACAATCAGATGGAGTACAAGGAATAATCCTGAGAAACATCAAAAGAAAAAATAATCCACATCAAAACCTTCGTTACCATGCCTTAAAAACTATATAAAACAGAAAAGTGGGTTATAGTCCCAATCCACAAAAAGAAAACGAAAATCCGGATTTTTTGTTTTCAGCGAACACCAGGATTATAGTCCCAAGACACATATTTATGTACGTAGTTAGTTGTGACCATTTATTATTAATGTGTACGTTGCCCCATTTCTTTCCACACTGTATAGAATCTTATCATCCCTCGGCTTATATAGGGAAGTTCTAACAAAAAGTATATAACATAGGTACAAAAATTTATTACATGAATGTCATAGTGAAGTATGCGTATATGTTATACGAATCTGATTTCCAGTGTGGCTATTGTAGTGAATCAAAGCACAAACTAAACCGATCAGATCATAGATCAATTTCAAACAATTCACCAATGCAAAGACTGAAAGTTCAATCACAATGTGATGATCAAAATAGACTAATCTAATCAGATAAACAAGAGTGAGATAACGAAGAATAATTGCAATCAATCACACACATAACACCGATTTTACTTGGTTCGAATTAGAGCTGAAAGTGAGCTCTAACGTACATCCAAGGGAGTGAACTTCTTCTTTCAATTTGAGAGAGTTTTTTCTTAAAAAGAAATATGAATGCTAACTGCTTACTCTATTTTCACACCGATCTAAGCTATATATACAACTGTGTATCTCACTATTAGTCATACACGTTTCACACGCTTAAGAAACGGTTACAAAACTCAGCTGAAAAGTTAAGCTAATTTTGCCTCTAAAGTTGATAGCTGTGCTACTAGCTTTTCCCGCCACTTTCAGAAGTCAGTTAAGTTTGTTTTAGGTTGTTGAAACACACCTCTTTAAAGAAGTGGAGTTTTTTAAAATTGGTTCGGCTACTTCGACTGAGGATTTCAGAATCTTGAAATTGTTCGGTATGGAAATACATCCTCGAAAAGCACCTGAAATTATTTATGTTGTTTGGCATCCCCCGTCGGAGTCATGGATTAACTGTAATACGGTTGGTTGCGCCCTTGGAATTCCGGGTAGGGGTGGAGCTGGTGGAATTTTTTGTAATGCTCGTGGCGTTCCACACGGCTCATTTGCTTTCCATGCACGTTTCACACGCTTAAGAAAAGGTTACAAAACTCAGCTGAAAAGTTCAGCTAATTTTGCCTCTAAAGTTGATAGCTGTGTTACTAGCTTTTCCCGCCACTTTCAGAAGTCAGTGAAGTTTGTTTTAGGTTGTTGAAACACACCTCTTTAAAGAAGTGGAGTTTTTTAAAATTGGTTCGGCTACTTTGACTGAGGATTTCAGAATCTTGAAATTGTTCGGTATGGAAATACATCCTCGAAAAGCACCTAAAATTATTTCTGTTGTTTGGCATCCCCCGTTGGAGTCATGGATTAAATGTAATACGGATGGTTGCGCCCTTGGAATTCCGGGTAGGGGTGGAGCTGGTGGAATTTTTCGTAATGCTCATGGCTTTCCACACGGCTCATTTGCTTTCCCTCTTGAGGAAGTTTATGCATTTGAGGCAGAACTTGCGGCTGCGGCCTTCGCCCTTCTTAAAGCACGAGAACTTCAGTGGAAATACCTCTGGTTGGAAAGCGACTCTACCTTTGTTGTAAAACTTCTTACATCCAGATAGAGTAAGGTGCCGTGGAAATTGAGGGGGAGATGGTTATCATGTTTGCGATTCATTGATTCAATTCAGTTTCGAGTTTCTCATATTTTCCGGGAAGGGAATCGGGTCGCGGAAGCTTTATCATAGTTTGGCGCTGATCATGAGGGAGCACATTGGTGGTCATCTTCTCCGCCTTTTGCTTCAGAATTAATTAACTATGACTATTGTAGAAGGGAATTTTTTAGATTTTGCTGACCTTCGGGTCTTGAACATTTTGTACTATTTTTTCATTCATTATTAATAATATCCGAGACAGGGCAATTGTTTGCGTTCCGGGGGTGCCACCCTAGTTGGGATTCTCGGTAGCTCACACTCTCCTTGTTTCCGTCTTTCAGTTAAAAAAAAAAAAACAAAAAAAAAACAGCTATCATGTGGTATTAATTGTCTGGACATGATGACAGGAAAAACTATAGGACATTACTTTGGTTTACAAAGAAAAAGGACTTTTCGTACTCTTTAATTGATTGGATTAATTTGATTACTCACTATTTGTACTACTTGGATTTAGTTCCATTTCCTTGGGGTATCATTTGTACTCCCCGTTTCTCCCGATAAGTTGCTTTCTTTTGCTGATAAAAAACGTGTATGTTCAATTAAGTTGTCGCAATTATTTCCAGAACGATAATATCTTCCCATATTCATTACATGGAAACGTGTTATACATTCGCTCTGAAAAAAAAAAAAAAGTCAGATGTATGTGTTAGTACTAATGCACCGGAAAAATAATCGAAACAAACCGAAGAACATTTCTTTAAACACGCGAATTATATAAATATTTAATAATTAATATAACTAAGTAATTACAATAAATAACTTCGATATTTAAGTGAACTTTAACCGAGAAGATGAACGAAAACAGATATGTCGAGGCCTGTAAATTACAGTTTCATTAAACCATATTTGCTCTCTCTGTGACGCTTGAGAAATGTGAGCGACTTGCTCCCAGGATATAACCACAACTTTTGCACGAACTAAACTGCTTCGGCGACCTCAAAGTGCGCATTTTCCTCTATCACCACAAATTACTATGAACTTTATGCAGAGAGAACTTTTATGATTTTCTATGCAAAATAAAGTGTTTATGAAATTGATTTGTCGTATGAAACCCTGAGGAAGGCGACTCCTTCCAAACAAACCTTGCTCTCACTTTTGCTCTAATGCTCAAGTTGCAGCAAACAATACAAAAAAATCCTTATGGAAAGGAATCTGGTGCGTCGTCGTTTGGTCATTGTGGTCAGCGAGAAATAAACTGATTTTTCAAAGTATTAAGATTGATGTTGAAAGGATTGTGGAGTCGATCCAACTTCAGTCATGGTCATGGGTTAAGGCGAATACTAAAAACTTCTACTATTCTTTTATCGACTGGTGCACAGCCCCTCGGGTTTGTTTAACGGAGCTGTTTCTTGATGGTTTAGAGTTTCTTTTTCTGTTTTTTTTCCGCAAAATTCAGTAAATGATCTGTTTGTACGGGGTTGAAGCACCCCTTGTGCTTCGTTTTTCTTTTCAGTGAATGCTTTGCTTGATCAAAAAAAAAAAAACAATTACAACAGTTCACATGATGAATGAAATTCTAATCAGTTTAAAACTGATACCAATCATTCTTCCAAAATATAATTAGTAATTAATAAATTATCAATTTTATTATGCTTATTATCGATCTGCTAAATAAATTATAACAAAGAATAATATTTGAGCATCAATTTCTCATTCATCGACAAACTCAAATTCCACCTTGAAGGTGTTTTAATCCAGTTCAAACACTAATTTTCCAACAGTATGTACTGTTCCAATGAACTCGTCAATAATGAAACTGATATTCTTTCATAAGTACATTTGAGTCGCAAAAGTATTTGCAAAACCATATCATTTATGGGATCATTTTTCTATAACCGTGTTACACTATTTAGTTAATTACACTAAGATTAAAAGTGGTACAAAATGAAACCAAAAATCACAAATGTGTTATCAAAGAAGAAAACTAGAATTTATCATAATTGGAATAAAATCTCAATTGAATATTAAAGTCTTAATAAAACATAATGCAAATGAGCTATATATAGTTCTCACGAATAACCTTATTTGAAAAAAAAAAAAAAGGAAATGGAATCCTAATTAGATAGAACTTTTAATAGTACTAGAATTTTAATTAAGCTCAATAAAACTGTTCCTCGTCGAAGCTGCCTTGGCGGCGTCTTTAGTACTTGGAATTCATAAACTATGTTCTTCATCGGAACACCGAGTCAAGAATTATGACTGTTTCCTCGTAGCCCATGCATTTTAATCGATCTTCTCTTCGAAGTTTTGGACTTTTTGTTCTGCATCAAAAACTTTTTGTTGCACGTCAAACAAATAGTTTATGACCAAAATACGTCCTGCAGTTCTTAAACCACAATTGACCTAGCAGGGAAAAGAATAAACTTTTACAACAGAAGAGAATAGCACCTGTGCCCGAAGTAGAAGGACCAGCTTCATGGACTAGTTCATTTTCGACTCGTGTTGTCCTTTGCTGAAACCACAAGATGAAGCAAGTAATATTTTGAAATTGGTTTTTTCACTCAAAACCACACACACAATATTTCAGGGGCGTAACACATCTATATTTACACCTTTTTTGCGGGACTTTGAGAAGACTGTTCCCATCTGTGGTCGACTAATAGGCTGCTCCGCACAGGAAGTTCGTTGTCATCATTGCCCCAGATGTGATGTCGCAAGCTGAATAATAGAAATCACATTGTAAATAACCTTCAATTATATTATCAAAGCACAACATTATTAGATGCTATTTCTATCTTACAAATATTGATAAGGGTAAACTTCAAAAAAGGAGAAAACTGTCCCCTCACATTTCCTAATCTTTGCAAAGTACCAGTGGTCAACTTTTCAGTTGCTGGATTTTGAAGCGCAAACCTGACGGTTGATTTCGATCGAACCCCAGTTGAATCAAAGGCAATCTCTTCTCTTTAAATTCTGTTCTATATTCATAATTTTTTAATCTCTAATTTTTGATAACTAATTTTTAACTATAATTTTGGAGATTAGAACAAAATTGAGGGAGAAGAGGAGTTTTTTTATTGAAATTTTGATAACAAACTTTTCCCGTGAAAAGATTCAGCAGGAGTGTTGAGTGGGCCACTTGGAACATTCTTAAATGGGTGGAAGGGCGATTTTCTCGTTTATGAAATTTATAGGCAGTTTGTGAATGACCCATAAAATAAGAATGTTTTATGCTTTTTATTGATAAATATAATGTTGTTGGCAGGTTAGTCTAATAAGAAAATTCAAAAAAAAAAAACAACCTTTTTTTTCAGAAAAATAGAAATCTGAAATATAATGTTGTTGCAACATAAACAAGTTATTCATAAACATGGAGACATAAAGTTTCTAATAGCCGTTAAATAGGATAAATCATATATAGTATGCCGCACAACACGTGCATGTCAAATACTTTGCGATATTGCACGTGTGTTATCGCAGAATAGTCATTTTTGGAAATTGCCCTATTAACATTATAAAAAAAAAAAAAACCTTTGGGTTTTGAAAACATTGTTTGATGAAATTTGAGCTATCAATACCATATAAAAACCCTTAGTGGTTTGGCAATCTTGCACGGACTCCATTTAGTCGAAATCTAGTGTAAATTCGTTAATTTGATAACTAAATGACTAAATCTCCCACACTTTTCCCATTCCAAATTACACTTTTTTGTATTTCTGTAGCATATTTTAGCAGACTGTCTTTTGACATTTTTATTAAAATTTTGATTGAAAGAATAATTATATTTATAAAAATAAAATTCGTATTTTTAAACTATTCAGAAGACCACTACGCCTAACTTTTTTCTGATGAAATGATTATGGTTACTGTTTCCTATTATTTAACGTGATTTGTTTACATAAGATTAGAATTAGGGTTAGCATACTAAGACTATTTATTAAATTACAAGTTTTAGATATAAAATACAGCATAATATTACATGCTCATTTTTTTCCTAAGAGAGGATAGAAGTATTTTTTATAAGATACTTTAATTAGAAGAACTAAACCAAAAGGGGGTTTCTTCCCAAGTTTTTCAAATTACGTGGTGCAGCCCTAAATGGTGCTTTGAACCTTAATATGAAGAGAAATGGTATATAAAAACAAAGGTTAATCATATCTACAAAAAGGATGGTATTTCTGTAGCGAATCTGAAAGCACGAAACGATTTTATGCAATGAATAAACCACAGTAAAGTTTGGTGTATATAGTTTTCTTCACCATAGGGACTATCTAGCATTTTCTCAAGAAAACTTATTTCTTTTGCTTTAAATTCTTACTTGAATAAATTATGTTTTAAACTCCCCATAAGAACCTGCGAATAAGATATCTAGTGAAGCAATGTATACCCTGTGGTGGCAAGAGTTGGTGAAAATATGTACCTTTGAACTATAAGAGTTTTCAACCTTCCTCTATCCATGCGAGGAAAACTAAGTTTCTCGTGGAAGCTTGGATTTGTTTTGATCAGATTGTCGAGCTCCTGCACCAATTGTGCTCTCATCACGCTTGTATTGCCATAGTTGGAGTACTCCTGATTTTCCCTACATTTAATGTTTTATCTTAGTAACAAACTTATTTATTCAGCGTAGGAATGAAAAACTAATTTATAGCTTCGAAATGTACAGGTATTGACTGACATATATGAAATATACATACCTAAAATTGTTTAAGGTTAAAAGATTAAGCAACTCCTCCGCCATGTGCGAGTCGTCTTTCAGTAAACATTTGAGGTCCTTATTGAAGATATCGACTGCTTTCACACGGTTAGACCTGGAAAAGTTGACACATTTCGACTTCGAATTAGATGAGTTAATAGTAATAAAAATTAGTGACAGCAAAACAAAGGTGGATATATTTATTTACTCATCAAGTGCTTCCAAGTATTTTTGTCTTCCGATTATCAAGTAAATTTTCATGGAATTTGGATTATCTTCCGGAGCTGTGAAGCTTCGGAGGTATTCCTCAGCTTCATCCCAATTTGCGTCCCCTATCATTTTTTTGAAACGCAATGTGTTGAAAAATACTTTTGATTCTTGCTCCAGTCTACAAAACAATGAGCATTAATTAGCTAATAAAAACACAATGTAGAATTAATGATTCCAGTAAAACCTAGCTAGAAGTGATCTATTACTTACTTTTGTGCGGTTTCGTTGCAGTTATATTCATACAGACATTGAAGAATGAGGAAATAGAGGTCTCTGATAAGAGGAGACGCCATAAGAAGAAAATAAGGTTTTCTTGTTCTAACACCTGTAAACATTAAAAACCTAAATTAATAGGATTACACGATCTATATGAAGAGACGAGAAACATTTACAAAAATAGTGCATTTTTGAAAGTATTGTTAATTAAAAACTCCATCAGAAATTTTGCAAAAATAGCATCTCAAACTTATTACCTTCGGAATTTCTAAACTGAAGCTATAAAACGATAGATATATTTAGATATGCCTCACTTTTTCATACATTTTAGAAATGAAATTCTTAAAACCCTCTTGTGTGTTAGAAAATTTTCACCAAATTCAATCGTGTTTTTTCTTTTTGCACATAAATTCTCTTTATTTTTTGAAATTCTGCACCAAACCCCATTTTAACAAATTAAATATGAATTCTCAATTTTAATATTGCATTGGTTTTCGATAACAAGAAGTGGTTTCGTGCATGTTTTTGATAACATGAGGGAATTTGGTGCAGGATTCAAAAACCAAGGGGGTTACAGTAAAAGGTTTTGGTGTAGAACTTTTGAAAATAGGGCCGGATTATGTGCAAAAAAAAAAAAAGAAAGAATACCACAGGGATATTTGGTGAAGGTTTTGAAAATACAAGAGGGTTAATTTTATGCATTAATTTCCTCCTTTTAAGTGTAAGTATCTTATCTTTTATTTCTCCTTGAAACAAATGTACAATGGTCTCATTAAACAATGAGTTGCACAGTTAATGTGCATTTGGAGTATTCTATTTCATTTTAGAAGAATCACCCCCTTTTTTTTCTAGCCCAAAATTTGCGAAGGAGATCCAATTCAGGCAACCATTGTTAGAAAGATTGAGCAGCAAAAGAGAAAGCCAGGAGACTATTAATTATGAACAGAAATGTGAACAGAAAGAGAAAGATTCAAAAGAATCGCATCATGAATCAACCATGGAAAAAAAAAAAAAAAAAAAAAAAACATAAGATATAAAAATTAATTATTAGCTTGTCCATGTGCTAAACAAAAATGTGAATGTTCTTCTATCTGTTTTGCATGCATATGGAGGAGATCAGAGAAACTTACTTTTGAGTGAGATGCAACAAGGAAAAGATGAAAAAAGATTTCTTCCTAGGGACAATATTTATAGATAGATGTATAAGCAGAATGCTTATAGGCCAATGTGATTATTAAGTTGCTTATTATGTGACAGAGTTGGAAATTATTAATCATCACTGTCATTTCTTCTGCTGACTCAACGGTAATAATGGGTTCATAAATACAGCTATTCTGTAGCTGACTCAACACTTATATTCAGCAATTTTCTTTCTACTCACAATATCTATCGTTGCATTTCAAAAATTATTTTCCATCTTTGTTACTTCAGTCTTCAAATGCTAATAATTTCTCAATAATTAGGTAAGAAATTAAATGTAAAATGGCTTGATAAGTCAAAAGTGGAATAAATGCACACAGAGCAACACTGCTGTCCTAAACTACTTACTAAAATATACGGGGTCTGCTAATTAATGCAAATGTATCACCCCGCATCGTCGCTTGGCCGTCATTAACTCGCTGAATCTGAAACAGCTTAGCTCCCCGTTCAATTAATTGGGAGTCCCGCTGTTCAAAGGCAGCCTGTGGCGTCGTTGGCTGCAACCGACGACCGATGCCATCCTAGGTAAATTCTCGCACTGCAGAGGCTCACCTTTCTCACAGGCGGGTTGAGTAACTTTATTTAATTTGTTCATTCAAAGCTTATTCATCCATTCCTTTGCGGTTTATAAGTGGTCGGAGAGTCTTTTGTTACATGTGGAAAAAGTGATCCGTAATTTTATCTGGATACTGGGTCGGTCGACACTCGCAAACTTGTAATGGTTTCGTGGAACAAATGTTGTCTGTCCATATAGTCGACGGGGGAATCGACCTTAAAAATTTGGCATGTTTAAATGAGGTTTTTCATGCAAAACATTGCTGGAAGTATGTGGATGCAGAGTCATATCCACTACAACTTGTCAACTCACACATATTCACTCGGTCCGCCTTAAAACAAACCTATGTCGCCTCCTCCATTAGGTGCTCATTGCACATCAGAAATGAACTAGTTTCTGAAGAGATTCGTTTGCTTACGTGCAAGAACTCGTCATGCAAGTTTATAACGGACAGTTGGATTGCTCCGACTTTGGCCGAGAGACATCACATTGACCCTTAGCTTCGGCTAACATTGACTGAGATCGTCTAGGATATTTTTTTTTTATAATGACACATGGCACTTTCCAGACAATGTACCGTCGGATTTGAGAGAGGTGATTGATCAACATCATTTTATCGATACAAATACGGATTCGTGTGTTTGGTTGTTAAGCTCGGATGACATTTTCAGGTACGTGATGTCTATGAAAAGTTATGTCATACTAACGTCAATCCAGATCCATGTTAGAATTCATATGGAAGGAATTAGACTTTTTCAACCTTGGATCAGCTACATCATAGGAGAACCTTTAAATGCATCGGCTATTTGGGATGGTCATGAGACCAAGGAAGGCAGCAAGATTATATCGGTGGTATGGTAACCGCCTTTGGATTGCTTGATAAGGTGTAGCATAGATGGATGTGCGCTCGGGATGCCGAGGCTCGGAGGCTCATGGGAAATCTTCTGAAACTCGCGTGGATTTTTACTCAGGGCATTTCCGTTCACATAGAGTCAACTTACGCTTTTCAGGTGAACGTGTAGGCGGCGACAGTGGCGAATCTTAAAGCAAAGGAATTTAAGTGGGCTCAGCTTTGGTTGGAAAGAGATTCAACCTATGTTGTGGATTCGTTAAATTCTCGCTCTCGGACAAGATCCCGTAGGAAATACAGAGTCAATGGGTGCCTGCAATTTGTGAAACATTTCCAACCAATTAGTTTTCTATAGTATTCCGTTGTTATTATGTGTGGAGAAAATTTTAAGCACCTAGAGCAATTAAATTTGGAGAGCTGATATATCCAAAGCGGAATCCTAAAATATAGAGCAAAATCTTGTTGTTTTTCTATTTTCCCCTGCCCTAATCAACATATTTTTTCAGCTTCCTTTTTAGGTTCTCA
The DNA here is from genome assembly GCA_946800315.1 of Misopates orontium. Classification (NCBI taxonomy): domain Eukaryota; kingdom Viridiplantae; phylum Streptophyta; class Magnoliopsida; order Lamiales; family Plantaginaceae; genus Misopates; species Misopates orontium. The sequence goes on from OX326951.1 coordinate 5,218,080, forward strand.
TATCTTTTTATCTACTACCATAAAAATGGAACATTTCCATCTTACTAAATAACAATTCCAGAATCAAACTTAATAATCTAGCCCTGTAATTTTGAATGCATCCTTTTTATTTTCATGTAGCTACATATTATATCTTTAAGTATTTAAGTTTGTTTCTCAAACAATCTTTTCAGAAAATATTTCGTTGCAGAAATGAGGGAATAATTCACTTTTGGTACCATAACTTGGCACATTTTAACATCCGTACCTTAATGTGGCAACCACGGATTTCGGTACCTTAATATGGAAATTTCCTCAATTTGAGGACTCTAGTGCCGAAAAATTCAAAACTGAGACGGAATTGCTCACGTGGACGTGTCATAGCATAAAATTTGGAGATTTTGACCCAAGTCAACCCACCACATCTCCAGGACTCCACATATGCTGCCACATGTGTGATTAAAAAAACTAAATCCCCAAATTTATTTATATTGAGAAATCCATATTTATTAATATAAATTTAGTTTTTATAATACATTTGAAAAGAAACAGTTTTTTAAAAAAACATTTGTGAAAGGAATTTCATTTATAAGTTTAAGTTATAAACATTTTTAATTTAAATAATTGAAATCAAGATTTTGTAATTAAAATTTAGTAAAATGATAAAGAAACAAAATACAAGGAAAAAAAAAGTTGTATTCGTCTTCTTCCCTTCCCCACCCCCACGGCCCACCTCAATTGCAGGTCTAGCTTCAACACACCACCACCACCACCACCACCACCTCTAGATCGTCGGATTGGAGAGAGTTGAAAGGAGATAAGAATCGATCGAAGTTAGGGGAGAGAAATCGAGCAGAGGAGTGGCCTAGGGTTTCGTCAAGCGGCGCCATTAGGAGGTTTCGTCAAGTTTGGGGGTTTTGCAATGTCGTGGTGGTGAGATGAAGAGGGTTGTGGAAGGTTGGAGCGCCGGTTGCGATCTCAAACCTTGAAATTAATCTTCAAGTCCTCAACAATGGCGAAGAAGAGATGAAGAAGATGACCCGTTTTGTTTTTTTTTTTTATTTATTTTATATTATATAAAATAATTTAATATATTAATAATTTTGCTAATATAATAAAATATTAATAAGAGTCTTTTTTAAAAAATAGTTTTTTATTTTATTTTTTATCAAAAACAAATATATAATTAAAAAATAGATTCTAGTTTTATAAACTTTTAAGTGAAACTTTAAAATAATTAAATACATAAGGGCAAATTTAATATTTTGATATTATGTACACTTAGATTTTCTTTTTTAAAATCCACGTGGATTAATATGTAGAGTCTCACTTAGGCAGCGGGTTAACTTGCGTCAAAATCTCCAAATATTATGCCATGTCACGTCCATGTGTGCATTTCCAGCTCAATTTTGAATTTTTCAGCACCGGAGTACTCAAATTGAGCAAATTGCCAAGTTAAGGTACCAAAATCGTTGGTTGCCACATTTAGGTACCAATGTTGAAAATGTACCAGGTTATGGTACCAACGTACATACAAACATATATACAATGAGAATAGCTATAAACATGAAAAAGATAAACTAGAATAAGGAAACGATATATCTAAAAATATCTAAGATAATCTCGTATCTTCTATACGCCCCGCAAAATTGTTGTCCCGTCGGCCAAGGAAATTTTGGAACAGAGAAGGAGAAACCGAGAGCGATGCAAAGACTTGGTGAGAAGATCGGCTAATTGATCGCGAGTGCTAATGTTTGAAACATTGACAAGACCCTTTACAACAGTAACGCGGACGAAATGAATGTCAATAGCAATATGTTTCATGCGAGAATGCATGAGGGGGTGCAACGAGAGATGAGTAGCACCAATATTATCACAAAAGATTGTCGGTTTGGGAGGAATGGGAACCACAAGGTCAAGCAGCAGATTTTGAATCCTTAGGACCTCAGAAGTGGTGGTGGCTAACGCGCGGTTTTCCGCTTCGATTGAAGAGCGCGCAAACGCATGCTGTTTTCTGGAGCTCCACGAGATTGGAGTGTTGCCAAGAAAGACGATGAATGCAATGGTAGATGTACGATCCAGGCCCAATCCGCGTTAGAGTATGCACGAAGATTTAAGGGAGAGTCACGTCGAATGAGAAGACCATGATGGATCGTGCCTTCAAGATAGCGAAAGATGCGTTTGACACCCAACCAAGTGTCACTAGTGGGCCGAGAAATCGATTGAGCAAGTCGATTTACCGCAAAAGCAATGTTCGGACGAGTTAGGGTGAGGTATTGAAGCTCGCCAATGGCTTGACGATACTCCTGTTCATCAAATGACGAAGAAGTATCCGGTGAAGAAGAGGTAGACATAGGCGTAGAGACGGATTTAGCACCATCCATATGATGACGGACAAGAAGATCATGTATATATTTATGTTGAGAAAGAAGAAAACCTTCTTTGCACGAGACAACCTATATCCCCAAAAAAATAAGAAAGAGTCCCCATATCATTGACGGCAAAAGAGGTGCTAAGCTTGGAAATAATGGTCGAGAGAAAGGACGAGTTATTGCCAGTGAGAACAATATCATCCACGTAGACCAAAAGGAAGAGACAAATACCATCCTTGCGAAAGAAAAAAAAGAGAGGAATTCGAGCGCGACTGAGAAAAGCCGAGTGTTAGGAGAGCATGACGAAGGGCCTTAAACCATTCACAGGGAGCTTGCTTAAGGCCATAGAGATACTCCTTGAGGCGACAAACGTGTGAGAGAAAGTTTGAATCAATGAATCCCGGAGGTTGTTGCATGAAAACATCCTTGTGGAGAGTTCTGTGTAGGAATGTGTTACTTAGATCAAGTTGGCAAAGAGCCCAATTGTTCACGACAGCAAGAGAAAGAATAATACGGATGGTAACAGGCTTAACGACTGGACTGAAAGTCTCCAAATAATCTATGTCAGGCCGCTGATGATAGCCTTTACCAACATGGCGAACGTTATATTTATCCACCGATCCATCAGGCTTACGCTTGATACGGAAAACCCACTTGCACCCAATGATGTTTGATGCTAAGTTACGAGGCACAAGTTCCCAAGTACCATGTTTAAGAAGAGCCGTGAATTCTTCGAATAATGTCGTGCGCCATTTAGGATCTTGAAGAGCGGAAGAAACACAAGTGGGCTCAATAAAAGTAACAATAGGGTGTTTTGTAGCACTGTGAACTATTTTCGACCAAAAAATATTGTTTTTGGCGCGAGTCTACATGGGATGAACATTGTCGTGAGCAGTCGTGGAAGGGACGATAGGTTCTGGCGGCGGTTGTGAACCGGCAGCAGCTGAAGAAGAGGCGGCTGAGGAGACGGTTTCAGCCTGAAGTTGCGGTGGCAGGAGAGAGGCAGAGTTTGAACCTGAAGGAGACGAGGCAAAGCTGATAGCTGAAAAATTGGAGCCGAAAGAGAGGAAATAGGTGGCGCGGGCAAGTTAGAGACCTTGTGAGCGAGTGTTGAAAAAGGGAATTGATCTTCACAGAATCAGATGTTACAAGAGACAAAGATGTGGCCCGTAGTAGGATCAATACACCGATATGCACTCTGCGAAGAACAATAACCAAGGAAAACACAAGGACGAGAAGGAAAAGCTAACTTGCCAGCAACATACGGACGTAACCAAGGGAAACATAAACAACCAAATACTCGAAGCTTTAAATAATTGGGAGTAATGTTAAATAATTTCAAGAATGGTGTAGTGTTACCCAAGGCGGAACCCGACATCCTATTGATGAGGTAAATAGCCGCTTGAAAGGCATAAGGCCAGTAAGCCGCAGAGAGTTGAGCACGGTGGGGAAGCACGCGACCAGTTTCAACTATATGATGATGGCGGCGCTCAGTAGTGCCATTCTATTGCGGTTGTGAGCCAAGAAATTCCATGTTGAACATGGTAGAAACGGAGTAATAAAAATTCTCCACCATTATCTGTTTAAAAATTAGTTAACCGCTGACCAAATTGCTTTTCAACCAAAGGTTTAAATTGTTGAAAAATTTCATTGACTTGCCATTTAGCATGCATAGGAAATAGCCAACAATACCGACTAAACAGGTCCGCAAACTACACATAATAACTTGAACCATCAATGGATAGATCATTCGGACCCCACACATCCGAAAAAACATAATGTAAAGGATACCGTGCAACAAACGAAGAATAAACAAACGACAATTGATGAGTTTTGCTCACAAAACAAGAGTCACAAAAATATCTTTCGTAGAGGATTTATTACTAACTCGTAAATTAAAATGACGAATTAAAAAAGAACTCATTTTGGAAGCAGGATGCCCCAAACGAGCATGCCAAATAGCAGCAGTTGTTCGAACGCCCATCCCTGCAAACTTCTTGTCACTTTGCAAGTAAAACGACGGTGTGAGAATATGATAAACACCATCAAGACATGTACCCTTCGCCAGTGGCGCCCCGTAGTTGGATCCTTAATAACAAAGAAGTCAACAAAGAATTCCATCGACACATTATTTTCCTTCGTAAACTGATGGACAGAAAGTAAATTGTGTTTCGTAGATGGAACACATAAGACGTTGGACAAACAAAATTCACGAAACGGAAAACTAAAAAAAGTTGTACCAGTGTGAGTAATTTTCAAGTCGTTGCCATCCACGAGTTGCACCTCATCGGTGCCATCGTACTCCGAGTGAAAGGTTAAATTAGTGGGATCGGTTGTCAAATTGTGCGAGGCGCCTGAGTCGATGAGCCATGAACTGTTGCCTGGACGTGAAGAGAACGGTGGTGTGCGAGCCAGATTAGCACTCGGACCAGTCATATTATTGAGACGATAGCAAGAGAGAGCAGCGTGTCCCGGTTTGCCACATATTTGACAAATGACGGACTCCTGATTACTGGGAAAGTAGTTTCAGGAATTCCAGTTGGAATTACCACGTCCGTGGCCACGATTGTTTGAGAAACGGCCACCACGTTGGTTGGAACCACCGCGTCCACGATGACCCCAATTGCCAGAAATAGAGCCACGGTTGTTGGGTTGGGAGTTGTTGATGGCGGCGTTGTCCGTGGCAACAAGAGTGGAATTTTCGGTGTCAAGGCGAGCGAGATAGGCCTGATGGTTAACCAACACGCTATGAAGTTCAGCAAATGACATAGCACGTTCACGATGCGAACATAGGCGGCTATGTCGCGGTAGTTTGGGCCCAAACCATTGAGTACATATAGCGTAACATCATCCTCATGGATCGCCCGATCAAGCATGGCAATCTCATCGACTTTGCCTTGATATCCGTTAAATATTCCGTTACAGAGCGAGAGCCAAGTTTGGTGTTGTTAAGAGCGTCCTTTAATGCCATTACACGAGTACGATCTGGTCGTGCAAGGGCATGCATGAGAAGAACCCATGCTTCGGAGGATGTGCGAGCGACATCGATGATAGGTACGAGTTCAGGGGAGAGCGATCTGACAATTGTAGCAAGTAACACTACTAAAAAAAAGACCGTTAGAAGTAGCTAAAGCTTTTTCCGAGAGTCTCTTCTTTTTTTCAGCCTGTTTCATGCGATCTAGATCATCCTTCACCTGCTTCTTCTTGCCTTTTCGAACACCAGCTGCTACTTTAGCACAATCCATTGAAACCCGATTGCACTCAAACCTAACACGACTACCGGATTCTAACTACTCAGCTTCTTTCTCTGAATTTCCTTTATGTTTTCCAAAGAAAACTTACCTATGATGTATACATTATCTAGTTAACTATATGTTTTCTTTTCTTTTTTAAAACTTGTATTGAATACTTAAGTACTTAAAATTAACACTAGAAAACTAGAATAAACTATTAAGAATGAGCCTACTACACCCACTCAGGTCTGAATGAGTACCTCATTTTACGCACACTACATTCCCAGAAAGAAATAACAGGAGACAGAAGAAGTAAGAACTCATATAAGCTTTCATCCCTAATCATCCTTTCCGATTTTCCACTACCCTTGCAACCCATATCACCAATGCTAAAGAAAAATAAGATAATCCACTGGGTAATAGATTAAGTACTTCGTTCCGTTGCAAACATATCACATGGCCTTCCCTCCTGCAATAAATACCAACTTAGTTTACAAGTCACAAAGATTGCCAAAAATAACACTAGTCATTCAAGACAAAAAAATCCAACCAACATTTTGGCAGTAACCACACAAGCACCAAACATATACAATTATCAATCAAATGACAAACTAAAAGTGTGCTGAACAAAAATGTGAATTTTCTTTTCTCTCTTTTGCAGAGAAACTTACTTTTGAGTGAGCATGCAACAAAGAAAAGATGAACAAAGATTTCTTCCTAGGGACAATATATATAGATAGATGAATAAGCAGAATGCTTATAGGCCAATGTGATTATTAAGTTGCTTATTATGTGACAGAGTTGGAATTTAGTAATCATCACTGTCATTTCTTCTGCTGACTCGACGGTAATAATGGGTTCATAAATACAGCTATTCTGTGGCTGACTCAACACTCATATTCAGCAATTTTCTTTCTACTCACAATATCTATCGTTGCGATTTCAAAAATTATTTTCCATCTTTGTTACTTCAGTCTTCAAATACTAATAATCTCTCAATAATTAGGTAAGAAATTAAATGTATAATGGCTTGATAAGTCAAAGGTGGAATAAATGCACACAGCGCAACACTGCTGTCCTAAACTACTTACTAGAATATACAGGGTCTGCTAATTAATGCAAATGTATCACCCGCATCGTCGCTTGGCCGTCATTAACTCGCTGGATCTGAAACAGATTAGCTCCCCGTTCAGTTAATTGGGAGTCCCGCTGTTCAAAGGCAGCCCGCGGCGTCGTTTGCTGCAACCGACGACCGATGCCTTCCTAGGTAAATTCTCGCGCTGGAGAGGCTCATCTTTCTCACTGGCGGGTCGAGTAACTTTATTTAATTTGTTCATTCAAAGCTTATTCGTCCATTCCTTTGCGGTTTATAAGTGGTCGAAGAGTCTTTTGCTACATGTGGAAAAAGTGATCCGTAATTTTATCTGGATACTGGGTCGGTCGTCACTCGCAAACTTGTAATGGTTTCGTGGAACAAATGTTGTTTGTCCATATAGTCGACGGCGGAATCGACCCTAAAAATTTGGCATGTTTCAATGAGGTTTTTCATGCAAAACTTTGCTGGAAATTTGTGTATGCAGGGTCATATCCACTACAACTTGTCAACTCACGCATATTCACTCGGTCCGCCTTAAAACAAACCTATGTCGCCTCCTCCATTAGGTGCTCATTGCACATCAGTAATGAACTAGTTTCCGAAGAGAGTCGTTTGCTTACTTGCAAGAACTCCTCATGCAATTTTTCGACGGACAGTTGGATTGCTCCGACCGTGGCCGAGAGACTTTTTCAATGTTGGATGAGCTACATCATAGGAGGACCTTCAACTCCTTTAGCTATTTCGGATGTTCATGAGACGAAGAGGCTCCGAGAATTATCTCAGTGGTATGGTACCCGACTTTGGATTGCTGGATAAAATGTAGCACAAATTGATGTGCGCTTGGGATGACGAGGATCGGAGGCGCACGGGGAATCTTCTGAAACTCGGCTGGATTTGTACTCGAGGCATTTCCGTTCATATCGAGTCAACTTTCACTTTTCAGGCAGAGGTGTGGCCGGCGACTGTGGCGATTCTTAAAGCAAAGGAACTTAAATGGCCTCATCTGTGGTTGGAAAGTGACTCAATATCCCCCCTCAAGATGGGTCTTCTCAATATCCATACCCATCTTGAGGGGGGATATTAAACTATTAAATAGCTTATTTCTATTTTAGGCAAATTTTCAAAATTTTGTTATGACCGTTCGGCGCGTCTTGGCCTAATTAGGAAAGTTTTTATGTGTTACTTTTATCTCACCAAAGCTCTGCTATATATAAAGAAACTTTAGGGTTTTTCATTTAATTTGTTCAGTTTAGTTTTAGATGAGAGAGAGAGAGAGAACAACATTCAACACATTCTTCTATCCAAAATTGTAATCCAATTCAATAATTCGATTGGTTCAATCGTCAATAAAATTGTTATTCTTCTTTTACTTTGATTCATTTTGTTTGTGGTCATATCAGTTGAATTCTGATATTTGATAGGTTTCATGCAGGTTTTCAAAACCACAATGGGTTTTAAGTTGATTCCGCCGTATTGCGCATATGTTTACAAAAACTTACCATATCTTTGTAAAGAATGTATATGATATATGTACGAAAACTTATTACATGTATGTTCAATAGATAATCAAAGCTATACAAAAACATATTTATGTAGTTTTTGTGATCAACAAGGAAAATTTTATTACTAAAACAATACAATCAGATGGAGTACCACATCAAAACCTTCGCTACAACGCCTTAAAAACTATATAAAACAGAAAAGTGGGTTATAGTCCCAATCCACAAAAAGAAAACAAAAATCCGGATCTTTTGTTTTCAGCGAACACCAGGATTATAGTCCCAAGACACATATTTATGTACGTAGTTATTTGTAACCATTTATTATTAATGTGTATGTTGCCCCATTTATTTCCACATTATATAGAATCTTATCATCCCTCGGCTTATATAGGGAAGATCTTACAAACCGCAAACTAAACCGATCAGATCATAGATCAATTTCAAACAATTCACCAATGCAAAGACTGAAAGTTCAATTAAAATGTGATGATCAAAATTGACTAATCTGATCAGATAAACAAGAGTGAGATAACGACAAATAAATGCAATCAATCACACACATAACACCGATTTTACTTGGTTCGAATTAGAGCTGAAACTGAGCTCTAACGTACATCCAAGGGAGTGAACTTCTTCTTTTTTTTTTAAGAGAGTTTTTTCTTAAAAAGAAATATGAATGCTAACTGCTTACTCTATTTTCACACCGATCTAAGCTATATATACAACTGTGTATCTCACTAATCATACACATTTGACACGCTTAAGAAACGGTTACAAAACTCAGCTGAAAAGTTTAGCTAATTTTGCCTCTAAAGTTGATAGCTGTGTTACTAGCTTTTCCCGCCACTTTCAGAAGTTAGTTAAGTTTGTTTTAGGTTGTTGAAACACACCTCTTTAAAGAAGTGGAGTTTTTTAAAATTGGTTCGGCTACTTCGACAGAGGATTTAAGAATCTTGAAATTGTTCGGTATGGAAATACATCCTCGAAAAGCACCTAAAATTATTTCTGTTTTTTGGCATCCCCCATTGGAGTCATGGATTAAATGTAATACGGATGGTTGCGCCCTTGGAATTCCGGGTAGGGGTGGAGCTTGTGGAATTTCTCGTAATGCTCGTGGCTTTCCACACGGCTCATTTTCTTTCCATCTTGAGGAAGTTTATGCATTTGAGGCAGAACTTGCGGCTGCGGCCTTTGCTATTCTTAAAGCACGAGAACCTTACTTCTGGTTGGAAAGCGACTCTAGCTTTGTTGTTAAACTTCTTACATCCAGATCGAGTAAGGTGCCGTGGAAATTGAAGGGGAGACGGTTATCATGTTTGCGATTCATTGATTCAATTCAGTTTCGAGTTTCTCATATTTTCCGGGAAGGGAATCGGGTCGCGGATGCTTTGTCCAAGTTTGGCGCTGATCATGAGGGAGCACATTGGTGGTCATCTTCTTCGCCTTTTGCTTCAGAATTAATTAACGATGAGTATTGTAGACGGGAATTTTTAGATTTTGCTGACCTTCGGGTCTTGAACAATTTGTACTCTTTTTTCTTTCATTATTAATAATATCCGAGACAGGGCGATTGTTTGCGTTCCGGGGGTGCCACCCTAGTTGGGATTCTCGGTAGCTCACACTCTCCTTGTTTCCGTCTTTCAGTTATAAAAAAAAAAAAAAAAAAAAAAAAACAACTATCGTACGGTATTAATTGTCTGGACATGATGACAGGAAAAACTTTATGACATTTCTTTGGTTTACAAAGAAAAAGGACTTTTCGTACTCTTTAATTGATTGGATTAATTTTCTTACTCACTATTTGTACTACTTGGATTTAGTTCCATTTCCTTGGGGTATCACTTGTACTCCCCGTTTCTCCCGATAAGTTGCTTTGTTTTGCTGATAAAAAACGTGTATACTCAATTAAGTTGTCGCAATTATATCCAGAACGATAATATCTTCCCATATTCATTATATGGAAGCGTGTTATACATTTGCTCTGGAAACAAAAAGTCAGATGTATGTGTTAGTACTAATGCACCGGAAAAATAATCGAAACAAACCGAAGAACATTTCTTTAAACACGCGAATTATATAAATATTTAATAATTAATATAACTAAGTAATTACAATAAATAACTTCGATATTTAAGTGAACTTTAACCGAGAAGATGAACGAAAACAGATATGTCGAGGCCTGTAAATTACAGTTTCCTTAAACCATATTTGCTCTCTCTGTGACGCTTGAGAAATGTGAGCGACTTGCTCCCAGGATATAACCACAACTTTTGCACGAACTAAACTGCTTCGGCGACCTCAAAGTGCGCATTTTCCTCTATCACCACAAATTACTACGAACTTTATGCAGAGAGAACTTTTATGAATTTCTATGCAAAATAAAGTGTTTATGAAATTGATTTTGTCGTATGAAACCCTGAGGAAGGCGACTCCTTCCAAACAAACCTTGCTCTCACTTTTGCTCTAATGCTCAAGTTGCAGCAAACAATACAAAAAAATCCTTATGGAAAGGAATCTGGTGCGTCGTCGTTTGGTCATTGTGGTCAGCGAGAAATAAACTGATTTTTCAAAGTATTAAGATTGATGTTGAAAGGATTGTGGAGTCGATCCAACTTCAGTCATGGTCATGGGTTAAGGCGAATACTAAAAACTTCTACTATTCTTTTATCGACTGGTGCACAGCCCCTCGGGTTTGTTTAGCTTGGAACGGAGCTGTTTCTTGATGGTTTAGAGTTTCTTTTTCTGTTTTTTTTCCGCAAAATTCAGTAAATGATCTGTTTGTACGGGGTTGAAGCACCCCTTGTGCTTCGTTTTTCTTTTCAGTGAATGCTTTGCTTGATAAAAAAAAAAAAAAAACAATTACAACAGTTCACATGATGAATGAAATTCTAATCAGTTTAAAACTGATACCAATCATTCTTCCAAAATATAATTACTAATTAATAAATTATCAATTTTATTATGCTTATTATCTAGCTGCTACATAAATTATAACAAAAAATAATATTTGAGCATCAATTTCTCATTCATCGACAAACTCAAATTCCACCTTGAAGGTGTTTTAATCCAGTTCAAACACTAAATTTTCCAACATTATGTGCTTGGAACACCTCAAGTAAAATCAGGGAGAAATGATTCGGATGAAGTAACGAAATTTGTAATCAAAAAGTAATATCAGCCACGACGAAAATGTTGTCGAAAATATTTATTGTTTCTTTTAGGTTATTCATGAAGACTTGTCATCATAATGTGCAGCTTTTATATACGGATAAATGTTTTGTCATTCCTATCTTAATATTTCTAATAGCTTTGTGCCTCCAATACATGAAGCCGAAAATTAAAAGTACCTTTAAGGAACAATGGTAATAACAACTTTTTTTTTGTTTTAGTTAGCAGCGCTTTTGTGTGCTGTCAAAACAGGTGTCAACGCTCTTGGAAGCGTTGTTTTAGGTGCAAAAACTAATGGCCCGAAAATACTGCAAATCTTTTTTTTACGTGAAAATGGAGCGCGGGTCTTGAGAGCAGAGGCTAGCCATATGATTAACAGTGAGTCTCTTTCCACATGTAATTACTCAATTTTAATGCGAGAAAACATCGTGCGTATGTTTGCAATACGGATAAAATCATATGCCATCGGGACTCCAAACTACTAAAGTAACAGGTAGAGTAAGATCTCCAAGCAAGGCTAGCCGCATCAACATCTAGTGATAGTAACTGCAATGATCAAACACAGAAAGACTAGATACTCGTTTTTTTATACCTGTAGCATAAGAAAATTATGTGACTCAACATACTCAACTTTAAGCTCATCCTGAAACAACAATGTTTCATTTGTGAGATCCCATAAAATTATGTCGCTTCCAGTTATCCCGACTGAAGTTAGCAATAGTACTAATTGTTTTTAAAATTTTAAGTAAGTATAAAAGACTAAGTTAGAACATCCATCTAGGTTAGAATGAAACTTACCTAAAAGTAGATGTGGACTTACTAAAATTTCATGCTTGATGGGCTTTGCACCAGCTTAATATAAAACGTACATGTACATGCTTAGGGCAGTCCAGTGATCTTGAACTTGGTTTCCGACTTACCATCTGCCTTCTCGGATGATAAGTTTCTAATTCATGCCCTATAAAGAAGCTAACCTGTTTGTCACGGCGACACCTTTCTTAGAAATAAAAACTGACATTTTAAGAAACAGGGTATATATAGTGTACTGATGCGATGAACTCATCAACAATGAAACTGTTATTCTTTCATTAGTACATTTGAGTCGCAAAAGTATTTGCAAAACTATATCATTTATGGGATCATTTTTCTATAACCATGTTACACTATTTAGTTAATTACACTGAGATTAAAAGTGGTACAAAATGAAACCAAAAATCACAAATGTGTTATCAAAGAAGAAAACTAGAATTCATCATAATTGGAATAAAATTTCAATTTTTTTAATTGAATATAAAAGTCTGAATAAAACATAATGCAAATGAGCTAAATATAGTTCTCACGAATAACCTTATTTTGGAAAAAAGGAAATGAAATCCTAATTAGATAGAACTTTTTTTTTCTTGATAAGAAATTAGATAGAACTTTTAATAGTACTAGAATTTTAATAAAGCTCAATAAAACTGTTCCTCGTCGATGCTGCCTTGGCTGCGTCTTTAGTTCTTGGAATTCATAAACTATGTTCTTAACCGGAACACCGAGTCAAGAATTATGACTGTTTCCTCGTAGCCCATGCATTTTAATCGATCTTCTCTTCGAAGTTTTGGACTTCTTGTTCTGCATGAAAAACTTTTAGTTGCACGCCAAACTAATATTTTATGACCGAAATACGTGGTGCAGTTCTTAAATCATAATTGACCTAGCAGGGAACAGAATAAACTTTTACGACAGAATAGAATAGCACCTGTGCCCGAAGTAGAAGGACCAGATTCATGGACTAGTTCATTTTCGACTCGTGTTGTCCTTTGCTGAAACCACAAGATGAAGCAAGTAATATTGTGAAATACGCTTTTTTACCCAAAACCATACACACAATTCTTATAACTTTAGAAATAGTCAAAAAAACCAATAATTCTGTTTCAGGGGCGTAACACATCTTTATATACACCTTTTTTGCAGGACTTTGAAAAGACTGTTCGCATCTGTGGTCGACTAATAGGCTGCTCCGCGCTGGAAATTCATTGTCATTGTTAGATCTTTAGGTCTATAATTCTTACTTTAAAACACTAAGTCGTGATACCTAGTCTAGACAGGTATGAAGAAAGTAAAAATAAGACAGCAGATTTAATGTGGTTCGGACTTCGTCCTACTCCACGAGGATTTCTCCCAAGAATCAAACCTCTTTCACAGATCAAAAGCTATTACAACTACTGGTTTCTTTAATCTAACACTTAGACTCCCTCTAATGTCGGACACCAATATAATACTTTTATTGCTACTCCGTTTGAACCCGTAAGACTAACTCCCGTAGATCTTCTTATGACCAAGCTTCCAAGCGGCAATGCACGTACGTATAGACTCCCTCTAACTGGTGCAATCCTTTCCCGTTGAACTCCCTTCAACTCTTGTTCAGCTTCACGTTCTTGATTAAAACCAAGTATGAAAACTAAGGAATATAAAATAATGAACAACTTAAGATTAATAGCGTTATACACGAGTGTTCTAAGTTCTAAACCTAGATTTCCCACTATTTATAGGATAGCTCTCCTTAGAAGATAAGTCATGCGCATGAAGTCTCCTACTCCAGTCAAGACTCATGTCTTCCTAAAATACCCGTATTCCTTCCTTTAGATAAGATCTTGAGATCTTCAATATCTGCACACAAGGAAACGAAAAACACTTCCAACCACGAAGCTATTAGACCGGATATAGATAAGTAGAAGATATATCGATTTACTTACCAAGATATTCAAGATATTACTAAAGCTAATCCTACTCTATCAAAACTTACCAAAAATCCCTTTCCTTCTAGAAATCTATTCCCATGCAAACTCAAGGAATTATATGGTAATTAATATAAAAGCAATTTTCCATAAAATAACTTTCCAAAACTCGTAAATTAAAAATATACGGACTCACGGTCCTAACACTCATCATTGCCGCAAATGTAATGTCGCAAGCTGAATAATAGAAATCACACTGTAAATAACCTTCAATTATATGATCAAAACACAACATTACTAGATGCTATTTCTATCTTACAAATATTGATAAGGGTAAACTTCAAAAAAGGAGAAAACTGTCCCGTCACATTTCCTAATCTTTGCAAAGTACCGGTGGTTAACTTTTCAGTTGCTGAATTATAAAGCGCAAACCTGACGGTTGATTTCGATCGAACCCCAGTTGAATCAAAGGCCATCTCTTCTCTTTAAATTCAGTTCTATATTAATAATTTTTTAAACTCTAACTTCTGATAACTAATTTTTAACTCTAATCTTGGAGATTAGATGAAAATTGAAGGGACAAGAGGAGTTTGTTAATGAAATCTAGATTAAATCGAGATTAACTCCCAATTTGCGCTTCAAGTCCCAATTGGATTAATTCGCTTAGTCACTATTTGTACTACTTGGATTTAGTTCCATTTCCTTGGGGTATCACTTGTACTCCCCGTTTCTCCAGATAAGTTGCTTTGTTTTGCTGATAGAAAAAGTGTATATATATTCAATGAAGCTGTCACAATTATTTCCAGAACGATCAATATCTTCCCATATTCATTTCATGGAAGCGTGTTCTACATTCGCACAAAAATAAGAGTCAGATGTATGTACTTGGAACACCTCAAGTAAAATCAGGGAGAAATGATTCGGAAGAAATAACGAAATTTGTAATCAAATAGTAATATCAGCCACGACGAAAATACCGTTGAAAATATATATTGTTTCTTTTAGGTTATTCATGAAGACTTGTCATCATAATGTGCAGCTTTTATATACGGATAAATGTTTTGTCGTTCCTATCTTAATATTTCTAATAGCTTTGTGCCTCCAATACATGAAGCCGAAAATTAAAAGTACCTTTAAGGAACAATGGTAATAACAACTTTTTTTTTGTTTTAGTTAGCAGCGCTTTTGTGAGCTGTCAAAACAGGTGTCAACGCTCTTGGAAGCGTTGTTTTAGTTGCAACAACTATTGGCACCAGCTTAATATAAAACGTACATGTACATGCTTAGGGCAGTCCAGTGATCTTCAACTTGGTTTCCAACTTACCATCTACCTTCTCGGATGATAAGTTTCTAATTCGTGCCCTATTAAGAAGCTAATCCGTTTGTCACGGCGACACCTTTTTTAGAAATAAAAACTGACATTCTAAGAAAGAGGGTATATATAGTGTACTGTTGCGATGAACTCATCAATAATGAAACTGATATTCTTTCATAAGTACATTTGAGTCGCAAAAGTATTTGCAAAACCATACCATTTATGGGATCATTTTTCTATAACCGTTTAGTTAATTACACTAAGACTAAAAGTGGTACAAAATGAAACCAAAAATCACAAATGTGTTATCAAAGAAGAAAACTAGAATTTATCATAATTGGAATAAAATTTCAATTTTATTAATTGAATATTAAAGTCTGAATAAAACATAATGCAAATGAGCTATATATAGTTCTCACGAATAACCTTATTTGAAAAAAAAAAGGAAATGGAATCCTAATTAGATAGAACTTTTAATACTACTAGTATTTTAATAAAGCTCAATAAAACTGCTCCTCGTCGAAGCTGCCTTGGCGGCGTCTTTAGTACTTGGAAATCATAAACTATGTTCTTCATCGGAACACCGAGTCAAGAATTATGACTGTTTCCTCGTAGCCCATGCATTTCAATCGATCTTCTCTTCGATGTTTTGGACTTTTTGTTCTGCATCAAAAACTTTTTGTTGCATATCAAACAAATATTTTATGACCGAAATACGTCCTGCAGTTCTTAAACCACAATTGACCTAGCAGGGAAAAGAATAAACTTTTACAACAGAAGAGAATATCACCTGTGCCCGAAGTAGAAGGACCAGCTTCATGGACTAGTTCATTTTCGACTCGTGTTGTCCTTTGCTGAAACCACAAGGTGAAGCAAGTAATATTGTGAAATTGGTCTTTTCACTCGAAACCACACACACAATTCTTATAGCTTTAGAAATAGTCAAAAAGACCAATAATTCTGTTTCAGGGGCGTAACACATCTATATGTACACCTTTTTTGCTGGACTTTGAGAAGACTGTTCGCATCTTTGGTCGACTAATAGGCTGCTCCGCACAGGAAGTTCGTTGTCATCATTGCCCCAAATGTGATGTCGCAAGCTGAATAATAGAAATCACATTGTAAATAACCTTCAATTATATTATCAAAGCACAACATTATTAGATGCTATTTCTATCTTACAAATATTGATAAGGGTAAACTTCAAAAAAGGAGAAAACTGTCCCCGCACATTTCCTAATCTTTGCAAAGTACCAATGGTCAACTTTTCAGTGGCTGGATTATGAAGCACAAACCTGACGGTTGATTTCGATCGAACCCCAGTTGAATCAAAGGCCATCTCTTCTCTTTAAATTCTGTTCTATATTTTAGCAGACTGTCTTTTGACATTTTTATTAAAATTTTGATTCGAAGAATAATTATATTTATAAAAAGAAATCGTAATTTTAAACTATTCAGAAGACCATTACGCCTAACTTTTTCTTATTTAGCCTCTTATTTTCCTATTGATAAGATGAAATGATTATGGTTACTGTTTAATATTATTTTACGTGATTGGTTTACATAAGATTAGAATTAGGGTTAGAATACTAAGACTATTTATTCAATTACAAGTTTTAGATATAAAAAACAGCATAATATTACATGCTCATTTTTTTTCTAAGAGAGGATAGAAGTATTTTTTATAAGATACTTTAATTAAAAGAACTAAACCAAAAGGGGGTTTCTTCCCAAGTTTTTCAAATTACGTGGTGCAGTAATTAGAGAATCTGAAAGCACTAAACGATTTTATGCCATAAATAAACCACAGTAAAGTTTTGTGTATATAGTTTTCTTCACCACAAGGGACTATCTAGCATTTTCTCAAGAACACTTATTTCTTTTGCTTTAAGTTCTTACTTGAATAAATTATGTTTTAAACCCCCCATAAGAACCTGCGAATAAGATATCTAGTGAAGCAATGTATACCCTGTGGTGGCAAGAGTTGGTGAAAATATGTACCTTTGAACTATAACAGTTTTCAACCTTCCTCTATCCATGCGAGGAAAACTAAGTTTCTCATGGAAGCTTGGATTTGTTTTGATCAGATTGTCGAGCTCCTGCACCAATTGTGCTCTCATCACGCTTGTATTGCCATAGTTGGAGTACTCCTGATTTTGCCTACATTTAATGTTTTATCTTAGTAACAAACTTATTTATTCAGCGTAGGAATGAAAAACTAATTTATAGCTTCGAAATGTACAGGTATTGATTGACATATATGAAATATACATACCTAAAATTGTTTAAGGTTAAAAGATTGAGCAACTCCTCCGCCATGTGCGAGTCGTCTTTCAGTAAACATTTTAGGTCCTTATTGAAGATATCGACTGCTTTCACACAATTAGACCTGGAAAAGTTGACACATTTCGACTTCGAATTAAATGAGTTAATAGTAATAAAAATTAGTGACAACAAAACAAAGGTGGATATATTTATTTACTCATCAAGTGCTTCCAAGTATTTTTGTCTTCCGATTATCAAGTAAATTTTCATGGAGTTTGGATTATCTTCCGGAGCTGTGAAGCTTCGGAGGTATTTCTCAGCTTCATCCCAATTTGCATCCCATATCATTTTTTTGAAACGCAATGTGTTGAAAAATACTTTTGATTCTTGCTCCAGTCTACAAAAC
The DNA here is from genome assembly GCA_946800315.1 of Misopates orontium. Classification (NCBI taxonomy): domain Eukaryota; kingdom Viridiplantae; phylum Streptophyta; class Magnoliopsida; order Lamiales; family Plantaginaceae; genus Misopates; species Misopates orontium. Next base: position 5,236,136 of record OX326951.1, read on the forward strand.
AATGAGCATTAATTAGCTAATAAAAACACAATGTAGAATTAATGATTCCAGTAAAACCTAGCTAAAAGTGATCTATTACTTACTTTTGTGCGGTTTCATTGCAGTTATATTCATACAGACATTGAAGAATGAGGAAATAGAGGTCTCTGATAAGAGGAGACGCCATATGAAGAAAATAAGGTTTTCTTGTTCTAACACCTGTAAACATTAATAACCTAAATTAATAGGATTACACGATCTATATGAAAAGACGAGAAACATTTACAAAAATAGTGCATTTTTGAAAGTATTGTTAATTAAAAACTCCATCAGAAATTTTGCAAAAATAGCATCTCAACGCTATTACCTTCGGAATTTCTAAACTGAAGCCATAAAACGATAGATATATTTAGATATGCCTCACTTTTTCATCCATTTTAGAGATGAAATTCTTAAAAACCTCTTGTGTGTTAGAAAATTTCCACAAAATTCGATCGTGTTTTTTCCTTTTGCACATAAATTCTCTTTAATTTTTGAAATTCTGCACCAAACCCCATTTTAACAAATTAAATATGAATTCTCAATTTTAATATTGCATTGGTTTTTGATAACAAGAAGTGGTTTCGTGCAAGTTTTTGATAACATGAGGGAATTTGGTGCAGGATTCAAAAACCAAGGGGGTTACAGTAAAAGGTTTTGGTGTAGAATTTTTGAAAAGCGGACCGGATTATGTGCAAAAAAAAAAAAAAAAAGAATACCGCAGGGATATTTGGTGAAGGTTTTGAAAATACAAGTGGGTTAATTTTATGCATTAATTTCCTCCTTTTAAGTGTAAGTATCTTATCTTTTATTTCTCCTTGAAACAAATGTACAATGGTCTCATTAAACAATGAGTTGCACAGTTAATGTGCATTTGCATGAGCAATCTATTTCATTTTGGAAGAATCACCCCCTTTTTTTTGTAGCGCAAAATTTGCGAAGGAGATCCAATTCAGGCAACCATTGTTAGAAAGATTGAGCAGCAAAAGAGAAAGCCAGGAGACGATTAATTATGAACAGAAATGTGTACAGAAAGAGAAAGATCCAAAAGAATCGCATCATGAATCAACCATGGAAAATAAAAAAAGAATAAAAAAAAAACATAAGAAATAATCCCTAAAAATTAATTATTAGCTTGTCCATGTGCTAAAGAAAAATGTGACTGTTCTTCTCTCTGTTTTGCATGCATATGGTTGCCTGCGGCGTCGTTGGCTGCAACCGACGACCGATGCCATCCTAGGTAAATTCTCGCACTGGAGAGGCTCACCTTTCTCACAGGCGGGTTGAGTAACTTTATTTAATTTGTTCATTCAAAGCTTATTCATCCATTCCTTTGCGGTTTATAAGTGGTCGTAGAGTCTTTTGTTACATGTGGAAAAAGTGATCCGTAATTTTATCTGGATACTGGGTCGGTCGACACTCGCAAACTTGTAATGGTTTCGTGGAACAAATGTTTTCTGTCCATATAGTCGACGGGGGAATCGACCCTAAAAATTTGGCATGTTTAAATGAGGTTTTTCATGCAAAACTTTGCTGGAAATTTGTGGATGCAGAGTCATATCCATTACAACTTGTCAACTCACACATATTCACTCGGTCCGCCTTAAAACAAACCTATGTCGCCTCCTCCATTAGGTGCTCATTGCACATCAGTAATGAACTAGTTTCTGAAGAGATTCGTTTGCTTACGTGCAAGAACTCCTCATGCAAGTTTTTAACGGACAGTTGGATTGCTCCGACCTTGGCCGAGAGACTTCAGATTGACCCTTAGCTTCGGCTAGCATTGACCGAGATCGTCTAGGATTTTTTTTTTTATAATGACACATGGCACTTTCCAGACAATGTACCGTCGGATTTGAGAGACGTGATTGCTCAACATCATTTTATCGATACAAATACGGATTCGTGTGTTTGGTTGTTAAGCTCGGATGACATTTTCAGGTACGTGATGTCTATGAAAAGTTATGTCATACTAACATCGATCCAGATCCATGTTAGAATTCATATGGAAGGAATTGGACTTTTTCAACCTTGGATCAGATACATCATAAGAGGACCTTTAAATCCTTCGGCTATTTGGAATGGTCATGAGACCAAGGAAGGCTGCAAGATTATATCGGTGGTATGGTAACCGGCTTTGGATTGCTTGATAAGGTGTAGCATAGATGGATGTGCACTTGGGATGCCAAGGCTCGGAGGCTCATGGGAAATCTTCTGAAACTCGCGTGGATTTTTACTCAGGGCATTTCCGTTCACATAGAGTCAACTTACGCTTTTCAGGTGAAGATGTGGGCGGCGACAGTGGCGAATCTTAAAGCAAAGGAATTAAGTGGGCTCAACTTTGGTTGGAAAGAGATTCAACCTATGTTGTGGATTCGTTAAATTCTCGCTCTCGGACAAGATCCCGTAGGAAATACAGAGTCAATGGGTGCCTGCAATTTGTGAACACCATTACATTTTCGGGTTTCACACATTTTTTACAAGGGAAATCGTGCAGCGGACGCCTTGCTAGTAATGGCCCCCAGAATCCTGCCAGGCAGGCAGTGGTCGGCTTGTCCGACATTTGTTTCTAAGTTTGTCAATGATGATGCTTGTAATAGGGAGAATTTTAGATTTTGTTGAACGCTGGACTTTGGCCGAATTCATGTATTCGCTTTTTTTATTTCTATTGATTTGATTGGGTCTTCGGTTCCGTGGTGGAGTTTCGATGGTGCCAACCGTGTGGGAATGATCAAAGGTCCTTTTGCGACGAGTCTCCACCTTTAAAAGCCTAAACACACAAATTGTCTAAACATTTACGAAAAAAACATTTGTACAACATTGAAAATATAAAAGTTTCGGACATGGTACAAATTTTTGAAGTATTTATGCAACATAGAAATGTCGTTATTTAGTTAATTAATTATAGTTAACCAATTTAGGTTATACACGAATCTTATACATGTAAGCCCATCACTGTATTAATTATCTGGACAAGATGACATAAATTACTGAGGACAAATTTATGATGTTTGTATGGACTACAAAATAACTAGGTATTTGGTTAAATTTTCGCATTTATCATGTACATAAAGTTAATTTGTCGCATCTACTTTTACAACAATTAATTTCTTATTATGTGCATTACATAGAGAAGTTTATGATGCATCACGAAGGAACGTGGTCAGACATATGTACTTAATACACTACAAAAAAAAATTGGGACAAATTATTAGGAATAAGTAGTAAAAAATGTATGAAATTCCATATCAGTGGCAACAAAAAAGTTGTTGAAAGTATGGTTTCCTTTAGGTCACTTGTGATAGTGTACTTGTCTCAAAAAAATGTGGATTTTATGGAAAAACGTTTTGTAGCTGATGTTAAAAATATTCGATAACTTTGTTGCCTCCCATAAATGAAGTCCAAAATAACAAGAAAACTACACTACCACGGCGCCATAATTCCAACAAAGTAGATTTGTCACTATTAGTAACAGGATTACAATGGAATGCCAACAAAAAACTAACTATAAAATATTTAGTGACAATTTACCAACGCAATGTCCAACTAGTTAAATTTCTGTCTCAATAATGTTGTTAAAATGTTGGAGAAAGTTGAAACAATGTAACAGCGATGAAATAGTTCCAACAAAAATGAATCATTAATTAGTGATGGAATTACTACTGAATATGGACAAAGACCTAACCGTAAAATATAAATGATAATATACCAATGAAATATCCAACCAATTAGTTTTCTATAGTATTCCGTTGTTATTATGTGTGGAGAAAATTTTAAGCACCTAGAGCAATTAAATTTGGAGAGCTGATATATCCAAAGCGGAACCCTAAAATATAGAGCAAAATCTTGTTGTTTTTCTATTTTCCCCTGCCAATCAACATATTTATTCAGCTTCCTTTTTAGGTTCTCATATCTTTTTATCTACTACCATAAAAATGGAACATTTCCATCTTACGAAATAACAATTCCAGAATCAAACTTAATAATCTAGCCCTGTAATTTTGAATGAATCCCTTTTATATTCATGTAGCTACGTATTATATCTTTAAGTATTTAAGTTTGTTTCTCAAACAATCTTTCCAGAAAATATTTCGTTGCAGAAATGAGGGAATAATTCATTTTTGGTACCATAACTTGGCACATTTCAACATTCGTAACTTAATGTGGCAACCACGGATTTCGGTACCTTAACATGTAAATTTGCTCAATTTGAGGACTCTAGTGCCGGAAAATTCAAAATTGAGAAGGAATTGCTCACATGGACGTGTCATAGCATAAAATTTGGAAATTTTGACCCAAGTCAACCCGCCACATCACCTGGACTCCACATATGCTGCCACATGTGTGATTAAAAAAACTAAATCCCCAAATTTATTTATATTGAGAAATCCATATTTATTTATATAAATTTAGTTTTTATATTACATTTGAAAAGAAACAGTCTTTTAAAAAAACATTTGTGAAAGGAATTTCATTTATAAGTTTAAGTTATAAACATTTTTAATTTAAATAATTGAAATCAAGATTTTATAATTAAAATTTAGTTAAATGATAAAGAAACAAAATACAAGGAAAAAAAAGTTGTATTCGTCTTCTTCCCTTCCCCACCCCCACGGCCCACCTCAATTGCAGGTCTAGCTTCAACACACCACCACATCTAGATCGTCGGATCGGAGAGAGTTGGAAGGAGATAAGAATTGATCGAAGTTAGGGGAGAGAAATCGAGCAGAGGAGTGGCCTAGGGTTTCGTCAAGCGGCACCATTAGGAGGTTTCGTCAAGTTTGGGGGTTTTGCAATGTCGTGGTGGTGAGATGAAGAGGGTCGTGGGAGGTTGGAGCGCCGGTTGCGATCTCAAACCTTGAAAATTAATCTTCAAGTCCTCAACAATGGCGAAGAAGAGATGAAGAAGATGACCCATTTTGTTTTTTTTTTTTTAAATTTATTTTAAATTATCTAAAATAATTGAAAATATTAATAATTTTACTAATATAATAAAATATTAATAAGTGTCTTTTTTAAAAAATGGTTTTTTATTTTATTTTTTATGAAAAACAAATATATAATTAAAAAATAGATTCTAGTTTTATAAACTTTTAAGTGAGACTTTAAAATAATTAAATACATAAGGGTAAATTTAATATTTTGATATTATGTACACTTAGATTTTCTTTTTTAAAATCCAGGTGGATGAATATGTGGAGTCTCACTTAGGCAGCGGATTGACTTGAGTCAAAATCTCCAAATTTTATGTCATGTCACGTCCACGTGTGCAATTCCAGCTCAATTTTGAATTTCTCAGCACTGGAGTACTCAAATTGAGCAAATTGCCAAGTTAAGGTACCAAAATCGTTGGTTGCCACATTTAAGTACCAATTCTGAAAATGTATCAGGTTATGGTACCAACTATGAATTATTCCCCATAAATGATGAATTAAAGTGTATAATTTTTTTGTGAATAAACGTAACTTTTCATATGTTCAAATTGTACTATTTGGTATATTAATATATTTTCATAAAATGTTACTAATATATTTTCGCACTTCAATTTTGTTTTAATAAAGTTCTTCTAAAACCTCTTTTTTAGTTTTCAAGAATTCTAAGTTTATCAATTGCACGGTGGAAGGGGAGATGCACTTGTTTTAAAATTTATATTCATTTTATAATTTTTAATATTATTTTGTAGAGTTGTTGAGTCGGATTTTTATTATAATGGCTAACTTTCTATACTATTACAAGGAGTATTATAGAGTTTATTGAATTGTATTGTATTGATCACAAAGATAATAACGTACATACAAACATATATACAATGAGAATAGCTATAAACATGGAAAAGATAAACTAATATAAGGAAACGATATATCTAAAAATATCTAAGATAATCTCGTATCTTCTATACGCCCCGCAAAATTGCCATCCCGTCGGCCAAGGCAATTTTGGAACGAAGAAGGAGAAACCGCGAGCGATGCAAAGACTTTGTGAGAAGATCGGCTAATTGATCACGAGTGCTAATGTGTGCAACGTTGACAAGACCCTTTGCAACAATATCGCAGACGAAATGAATGTCAATAGCAATATGTTTCATGCGAGAATGCATGACGGGATGCAACGAGACATGAGTAGCACCAATATTGTCGCAAAAGATTGTCGGTTTGGGAGGAATAGGAACCACAAGGTCAAGCAGCAGATTTTGAATCCATAGGACCTCGGAAGTGGTGGTGGCTAACGCGCGGTATTCCGCTTCGATTGAAGAGCGCGCAACAGCACGCTGTTTTCGGGAGCTCCACGAGATTGGAGTGTTGCCAAGAAAGATGATGAATGCAATGGTAGATGTACGATCCAGGCCAAATCCGCGTTAGAGTATGCACGAAGATTTAAGGGAGAGTCGCGTCGAATGAGAAGACCATGATGGATCGTGCCTTCAAGATAGCGAATGATGCGTTTGACACCCAACCAAGTGTCACTAGTGGACCGAGAAAGTTATTGAGCAAATCGATTTACCGCAAAAGCAATGTCCGGACGAGTTAGGGTGAGGTATTGAAGCTCACCAATGGCTTGACGATACACATGTTCATCAAATGACGAAGAAGTATCCGGTGAAGAAGAGGTAGACATAGGCGTAGAGACGGATTTAGCACCATCCATATGATGACAAACAAGAAGATCATGTATATATTTATGTTGAGAAAGAAGAAGACCTTCTTTGCACGAGACAACCTCTATCCCCAGAAAATAAGAAAGAGTCCCCATAACATTGACGGCAAAAGAGGTGCTAAGCTTGGAGATAATGGTCGAGGGAAAGGACGAGTTATTGCCAGTGAGAACAATATCATCCACGTAGACCAAAAGAAAGAGACAAATACCATCCTTGCAAAAGAAAAAAAGAGAGGAATTCGAGCGCGACTGAGAAAAGCCGAGTGTTAGGAGAGCACGATGAAGGGCCTTATACCATTCACGGGGAGCTTGCTTAAGGCCATAGAGATACTTCTTGAGGCGACAAACGTGTGAGGGAAAGTTTGGATCAATGAATCCTGGAGGTTGTTGCATGAAAACATCCTCGTGGAGAGTTCTGTGTAGGAATGCGTTACTTACATCAAGTTGGCAAAGAGCTCAATTGTTCACGTCAGCAAGAGAAAGAATAATACGGATGGTGACGGGCGTAACGATTAGACTGAATGTCTCCAAATAATCTATGTCAAGCCGCTGATGAAAGCCTTTAGCAACAAGGCGAACGTTATATTTATCCACCGATCCATCAGGCTTGCGCTTGATACGGAAAACCCACTTGCACCCAATGATGTTTGATACTAAGTTACGAGGCACAAGTTCCCAAGTACCACGTTTAAGAAGAGCCGTGAATTCTTCGAATAATGTCGTGCGCCATTTAGGATCTTGAAGAGCGGAAGAAACACAAGTGGGCTCAATAGAAGTAACAATAGGGTGTTTTGTAGCACTGTGAACTATTTTTGGCCGAACAATATTGTTTTTGGCGCAAGTCTACATGGGATGAACATTGCCGTGAGCAGGCGTGGAAGGGAGGATAGGTTCTGGCTGCGGTTGTGAATCGGCAGCAGCTGAAGAAGAGGCGGCAGAGGAGACGGTTTCAGCCTGAAGCTGCGGTGGCGGCAGAGAGAGAGTTTGAACCTGAAGGAGATGAGGCAAAGCTGACAGCTGAAAAATTGGAGCCGAGAGAGAGGAAATAGGTGGCGCGGGCGAGTTAGAGACCTTGTGAGCGAGTGTTGAAAAAGGGAATTGATCTTCACAGAATCAGACGTTACAAGAGACAAAGATGCGGCCCGTAGTAGGATCAAGACACTGATATGCACTCTGCGAAGAACAATAACCAAGGAAAACACAAGGAAGAGAAGGAAAAGCTAACTTGCCAGCAACATACGGACGTAACCAATGGAAACATGAACAACCAAATACTCGAAGCTTTAAGCAATTGGGATTAGTGTTAAATAATTTCAAGAATGGTGTAGTGTTACCCAAGGTGGAACCCGACATCCTATTGATGAGGTAAATAGCCGTTTGAAAGGCATAAGGCCAGTAAGCCGCAGAGAGTTGAGCACGGTGGAGAAGCGCGCGACCAGTTTCAACTATATGACGATGGCGGCGCTCAGCATTGCCATTATGTTGCGGTTGTGAGCCAAGAAATTTCATGTTCAACAAGGTTGAGACGGAGTAATAAAAATTCTCCACCATTATCAGTGTAAAAATTAGTTATGCGCTGACCAAATTGCTTTTAAAAGGTTTAAATTGTTGAAAAATTTCATTGACTTGCCATTTAGCATGCATAGGAAATAGCCAACAATACCGACTAAACAGGTCCGCAAACAACACATAATAACGTGAACCATCAATGGATAGATCATTCGGACCCCACACATCCGAAAAAACATAATGTAAAGAATACCGTGCAACAAACGAAGAATCAAAAAACGGCATATGATGAGTTTTTCTCACAAAACAAGAGTCGCAAAAATATCCTTCGTAGAGGATTTATTACTAACTAGTAAATTAAAATGACGAATTAAAAAAGAACTCATTTTGGAAGCGGGATGCCCCAAACGAGCATGCCAAATAGCAGCAGTTGCTCGAACGCCCATCCCTGCAAACTTCTTGTCACTTTGCAAGTAAAACGACGGTGTGCGAATATGATAAACACCATCAAGACATGTACCCTTCGCCAATGGCGCCCCCGTAGTTGGATCCTTAATAACAAAGAAGTCAACAAAGAATTCCATCGACACATTATTTTCCTTTGTAAATTGATGGACAGGAAATAAATTTTGTTTGGTAGATGGAACACATAAGACGTTGGACAAACGAAATTCACGAAACGGAAAATTAAGAAAAGTTGTACCAGTCTGAGTAATTTTCATGTCGTTGCCATCCACGAGTTGCACCTCATCGGTGCCATCGTACTCCGAGTCAAAGGTTAAATTAGCGGGATTGGCTGTCAAATTGTGCGAGGCGCCTGAGTTGACAAGCCATGAACCATTGCCTGGACGTGAAGAGAACGGTGGTGTGCGAGCCAGATTAGCACTCGGACCAGTCATATTATTGAGACGATAGCAAGAGAGAGCAGCGTCTCCCGGTTTGCCGCAGATTTGACAAATGACGGGCTCCTGATTACTGGGAAGGTAGTTTCCGGAATTCAACTTGGAATTACCACGTCCGTGGCCACGATTGTTTGAGAAACGGCCACCACGTTGGTTTGAACCCAATTGCCAGAAATAGAGCCACAGTTGTTGGGTTGGGAGTTGTTGATGGCGGCGTTGTCCATGGCAACAAGAGTGGAATTTTCGATGTCAAGGCGAGCGAGATAGGCCTGATAGTTAACCAACACGCTATTAAGTTCAGCAAATGACATAGCACGTTCACGGAGGCGAATAGAGGCGGCTATGTCGTGGTAGTTTGGTCCCAAACAATTGAGTACATATAGCGTACCATCATCCTCATGGATCGGCCGATCAAGCATGGCAATCTCATCGACCTTTGCCTTGATATCCGTTAAATATTCCGTAACGGAGCGAGAGCCAAGTTTGGTGTTGTTAAGAGCGTCCTTTAGAAACGATTACACGAGTACGATCAGGTCGTGCAAAGGCATGCATGAGAAGAACCCATGAAACGCTCTCCCCTGAACTCATACCTATCATCCATGTCGTGCGGCCGTTTCTAAAGGTCACCTGCCCATTTCTAATGACCAATAGAAACGGGCAGGCCGTTTGTATTGCTCGTTTCTAATACCTCCGTTTGTAATGACTTTTAGAAACGGGAGACGTTCCCGTTTCTACTTTTAGAAACGGCTCGGCCGTTTGTAAAAAAAAATTATTAGAAACGGTTAAGCCGTTTGTAAAGATGCTTGAACACTAGAAACGGCTTGCCCGTTTCTAAAGATTGGTGACCTATAGAAACGGGCACCCCGTTCTTAAAAAAACTTCCAAAGTTATCCCTAGACTTTTAGAAACGGCCTAGCCGTTTCTAACAAGAAAATATGAAGAAAAAAAAATACGGGCCGAGTTTGGAAAACGGGCAGCCCGTTTCGTAGTATTAGAGACGGGCAGCCCATCTCTAATACTCTCAAAGTATTAGTGACGGGCTGCCCATCTCTAATACTCTAAAATTTAACTTTTTTTTAATGGTATTAGAAATGGGTAACCCGTTTCTAATACAGAAAATATGCCAATAATAATTATTAATTAAGAATATAATTTGGTGTTTAAGAGTGTTAGTTTTTCAGTGAATTACTTAATTACCTACATTATTCATTTAATAACAATTATAACATATATAGTATAAGTTAAATATGAGTGTTAATAATGATATAATATATTTAATGTAAAAATTTCTTGAAAATTAAAAAAAAAAAACTATATCTTTAAACTATATACTACAAAATAAATATAAATATGAACTTATAATTTAGACTAGAGATTAAAAGAAGAGGAGAGAATTCGATAGAGAGATGTGAATATAGAATAATAATGAAAGTGACAAATATTATTAGTGACCTCAAGGAGTATATATACAAAAATATAAAGCAATACTAATCCTATACAAAGACTAATAGGAAAGGAAATATACAACCTATACAAAGACTAATAGGAAAGGAAATACTAAATTAAATGTACAATATTTACTTAATGGGACTCTCTCTTATACGCCCCCGCCAAATTGACGTCCCATCAGCGACAGAAATTTTGGAACGAACAAGTTCGAACCAAGCCCGAGGTAATGCCATGGTGAGAACATCAGCAAGTTGATCCAAGGTATTGACATAAGAACCGAAATAAAGTTCTTCCCCGTTAAGTCACGAAGAAAATGGATATCATTGGCAATATGCTTCATGCGAGAGTGCATGACCGGATGAAGAGCAAGACGAGTAGCACCGATGTTATCACACAGAAGACGAGGAACAGATGACACAATGATGCCCAGATCACGAAAAAGATGTCGAATCCAACAAAGCTCCGTGGCAGCAGAGGCGAGAGACCGGTATTCGACTTCACTGGAGGACCGCGCAATTCTAGTTTGTTTACGAGAACGCCAGGATATTGGATTTGGATCAAGAAAAACCACATAAGCAGAGGTTGACTTACCATCCAGAAGACTACCACCAAAATCCGAATCCGAAAAAGCATGAAGTGTTAAATCCCGGGGTTTTCAATGTAAAAGACCATGATGAAGAATACCTTTGAGATAGCGAAAAGCACGCTTGACAGCATGCGAATCAGTGGCAGTAGGAGCACTCATATGTTGCGCCAAGCGACTCACAGTGAAGGCAATATCCGGACGACTTAAGAAGAGGTATTGAAGGCCCCCAATCGCACTCCGAAATTCCGTAGCATCAACAGCAGCAGAAATCGAGAGATTAGGGGGTTTGGCACTCATCGGAGTAGTAAGAGGCTTGACTCCATCGGCGACACAACAAATCCACAATATACTTGTGTTGTGAGAGAAATAAACTCTCACGACAACGAGCAACCTCAACGCCAAGAAAAGAGGAAAGCGGACCAAGATCCTTGACAGCGAGACGAGAACCAAGATGACGAATAAGAGCAAAAAGCCGATAATCATCAGAACCCGTGATGATCAAGTCATCTACATAAACAAGAACAAGGAGATGGACCGAGCCCTGGCGGAAGGTAAAGAGAGAGGTGTCGGCCTGAGACTGCCCAAAACTGAACGCCACTAAGGCATTGCTGAGCGCCTGGTACCAAGCACGAGGAGCCTGCTTGAACCCATAGAGAGACTTGCGCAACCGACAAACATGAGAAGGAGTAGCAGGATCAACAAAACCGGGATGTTGAGACATACAAACAGGTTCAAGAAATTTACCATGCAAAAAGGCACTACTGATGTCAAGTTGACGAAGACTCCAACCATGCAGAAGAGCAAGGGAAAGCACTGAACGAATGGTGACCGGTTTTACCTGCGGGCTAAAAGTCTCATTATAATCAACGCCCGGACGCTGATGAAACCCCTTAGCAACAAGCCGATCCTTATACCGATCCAAAGAGCCATCAAGCTTGAACCAAGGCAAATACTCGAGGGGGTGGTCCATCGGTGGAGCGGCGCCTGCAACAAGGTGGTGGGCAAGATCAAGACCGTTCAAAAGAGAGGTGAGGTGAGCACGCCAACTAGGGTAGTTGGCGGCGATCAACTTGATGGGTATATGTTGATGCGCCGTGAGTGGAATCACCGAGGAAGACGGGTTGTTGGAGTTTGAAGCCGGAGACGACGTGAGGCCGTCGGCGGAAGAGGTGGCAGAGTCGGCGGGATTACTCATGGTGGGCGGCGATCAAAAAAATAGCGGAAGATTTTGCTCGTGGGAGACTTAGGTCTGGCGTGATACCATATAGAATAATAATAAAAGTGACAAATATTATTAATGACCTCAAGGAGTATATATACAAAAATATAAAGCAATACTATTCCTATACAAAGACTAATAGGAAAGGAAATATACAACCTATACAAAGACTAATAGGAAAGGAAATACTAAATTAAATATACAATATTTACTTAATGGGACTCCCTCTTACAGTTAATATGTATGAGTTTGGTGTTTGAGAAAATGAAGAAGAGGATGAGTATTTATAGATGAAAGTGAGACTATTAGAAACGGCTCCCCCGTTTCTAAAAGTTTTTGAACCTTTAGAAACAGCGGCCCCGTTTCTAAAAGTATTTTAAAATTTTCAAAATGCCGCCAAAACCTTTAGAAACGGCTTCCCCGTTTCTAAAATTTTTTCAAAACTTTTATAATTCCGCAAAAACTTAAAAAAATTACCCAAACCTTTAGAAACGGCAAATCCGTTTCTAAAGGGTTTCACAATATTTTTTTTGCAATTATGAATCTAAGTAATTTGGTGCTTATGTAATATTTGTTCAATTAAGTTAAACTTATTTGAGAAAAGTCAAGATTAGTTATATTTAGTTAATTCTTATGTATGTAATTAATTAATTAGGAGTTGTCCATCCAATCAAGTTCAATTAATTTATTAAAATTTAGAATTAGTTTTGTCTAATTAGTTCAATTCTAATGTAATATTGTTGAGTTATGAATTCTATTCTTAATAAATTCAACAAAAATAAAGAATGGTTATCCATGTACGGAGTTCTATTCTTACATAATTAGGAGTTAGCATTCAAATAACATTGATCTATTCATGATTAAATCAAGATTAAATCTAAGTAATCTAGTTCTTATGTAATATTTGTTCAATTAAGTTAAGCTTATTTGAGAAAAGTCAAGATTAGTTATATGTAGTTGATTCTAATTATATATGTAATTAATTAATTAGGAGTTGTCTATCCAAATAAGTTAAATTAATTTATTAAAATTTAAGATTAGTTTTGTTTAATTAGCTCAATTCTAATGTAATGTTGAGTTATCAATTCTATTCTCAAATTAATTCAACAAAAATAAAGAGTAGTTTTCCATGTACGGAGTTCTATTCTTACATGATTAGGAGTTATTCATTCAAATAACATCTATTCATGATAAAATCAAGATTCAATCTAAGTAATCTGGTTCTTATGTAATATTTGTTCAATTAAGTTAAACTTATTTGAGAAAAGTCAAGATTAGTTATATTTAGTTGATTCTAATTATATATGTAATTAATTAATTCGGAGTTGTCTATCCAAACAAGTTCAATTAATTTATTAAAATTTAAGATTAGTTTCTAATTAGTTCAATTCTAATGTAATGTTGAGTTATCAATTCTATTCTTAATTAATTCAACAAAAATTAAGAGTAGTTCAATTAATTTATAAAAATTTAAGATTAGTTAAATTTTATATAGGATTTTGTCCCTTTAGAAACGACTTCCCCGTTTGTAATGGTTACACTTTTTTTCACTATTGAGTTATAAATTCTATAATTAATTAATTCAACAAAAATAAAGAGTAGTTTTCCATGTACGTAGTTCAATTCTTATGTAATTAGGAGTTAAGAATTCAAATAACATCTATTCATAATAAAAATCAAGATTAAATCTAAGTAATTTAGTTCTTATGTAATATTTGTTCAATTAAGTTAAACTAATTTGAGAAAAGTCAAGATTAGTAATTATATTTAGTTGATTCTTATATATGTAATTAATTAGGAGTTGTCCATTCAAGCAAGTTCAATTAATTTATTAAAATTTAAGATAATTTTTGTTTAATTAGTTCAATTCTAATGTAATGTTGATTTATCAATTCTATTTTTAATTAAGTCAACAAAATAAAGAGTAGTTTTCCTTGTACGTAGTTCAATTCTTATGTAATTAGGAGTTATGCATTCAAATAACATCTATTCATAATAAAAATTAAGATTAAATCTAAGTAATTTGGTTCTTGTGTAATGTTTGTTCAATTAAGTTAAACTAATTTGAGAAAAGTCAAGATTAGTTATATTTAGTTGATTCTTATATATGTAATTAATTAGGAGTTATCAATCCAAACAAGTTCAATTAATTTATTAAAATTTAAGATTAGTTTTGTTTAGTTAGTTCAATTCTAATGTAATGTTGAGTTATCACCTGTATTCTTAGTTAATTCAACAAAAATAAAGAGTAGTTTTCCTTGTATGTAGTTCAATTCTTATGTAATTAGGAGTTATGCATTCAAACAACATCTATTCAAAATAAAAATCAAGATTAAATCTCAGTAATTTGGTTCTTATGTAATATTTGTTCAATTAAGTTAAACTAATTTGAGAAAAGTCAAGATTAGTTCTATTTAGTTGATTCTTATATATGTAATTAATTAGGAGTTGTCCATCCAAAAAAGTTCAATTAATTTATTAAAATTTAAGATTAGTTTTGTTTAATTAATTCAATTATAATGTAATGTTGAGTTATCACCTCTATTCTTAATTAATTCAACAAAAATAAAGAGTAGTTTCTAATAAGTTTTATATAGGATTAATTCGACAAATATATAGGAGATAAAAACACAATATAAATGATAAAATACCAAAAAGACATGGTAAATTAAATTTTATATAGGATTTTGTCCGTTTCTAATAAGTTTGGGTTAGTAGTTAAATTAACGTTCAACATCGAATAATTACAAAATGAAACACCATACTTATAGCTTAGTCTTTCACTTATGAGATATATGCAATGTTGTCCGTATTTTGTGAAATAGTTGCAGTTTAGTCCCTGTTTTTGGAATTGATTTGAGTTTAGTCTTTGATTTATGCAAATAGTTATGCTTTTGCGCTCAATCTGCAGATACTTATAGCTTAGTCTTTCATTTATGAGATATATGCATTATTGTTCGTATTTTGTGAAATAGTTGCAGTTTAGTCCCTGCTTTGGGAATTGATTCGAGTTTAGTCTTTCATTTATGCAAATAGTTATGGTTTTTCCCTCAATCTGCATATACTTATAGCTTAGTCTTTCATTTATGAGATATATGCAATGTTGTCCATATTTTGTGAAATAGTTGCAGTTTAGTCCCTATTTTGGGAATAGATTCGAGTTTAGTCTTTCATTTATGAAAATAGTATTCGATTTATGCAAATAGTTTCTTTCATTTCTGAGATATATGCAGTGTTGTCCATATTTTGTGAAATAGTTGCAGTTTAGTCCATGTTTTGGGAATTGATTCGAGTTTAGTCTTTCATTTATGCAAATAGTTATGGTTTCGCCCTCAATCTGCAGATACCTATAGCTTAGTCTTTTATTTATGAGATATATGCAATCTTGTCCGTATTTTGTGAAATAGTTGCAGTTTAGTCCCTGTTTTGGGAATTGATTCGAGCTTAGTCTTTCATTTATGCAAATATTCTTTGATTTATGCAAATCGTTATGGATTTGCCCTCAATTTGTAGATATTTACATTTATGTGTATAATTAATGATATAATTGCAATGTGGTTGTTGTTATGTGAAATTATTACACTTTAGCCCTGTTTAGTGAATTAATTGCAAGTTAGTCTGTGCTTTTGTGAAATTATTGGAAACTAGTCCATGTTTTTTGCAAAAAGTTTTAAATTAATGTTACCAATTTCTAAAAGTTTCTAAAAATTGCAAACACTTTTAGAAACGGCAAAGCCGTTTCTAATGGTTTTGTGAAATTCCGAAAAAATTGTTGGAAAACCTTTAGAAGGTTTTGGAAATTTTTCAAAATTGTTCAAAAATTTTTTGCGGAATTTTAAAATTTTTGGAAATCTTCTAGAAACATGGAAGCCGTTTCTAAAGGTTTTGGCGGGATTTCAATTTTTTTTAAAACCTTTAGAAACGGGAAAGTCGTTTCTAAAGGTTTGAAAACTTTTATAAACGGGCTGCCCATTTGTAGTATTATTATTACAAACGGGCCATCCGTTTGTAGTATTATTATTACAAACGGGCGACCCGTTTGTAATTTTCGGCATTACAAACGGGCTTTTGCCCGTTTGTAAAAAACTGGTCTCTAAAGACCAGTTTTCTTGTACTGTAAGAGTTGATCTTGCTGAAACCACAGGCCATAAGCATCGTTATCCGACGGATCCGGGCGTTTGAATGTGTCTTGAATGTAACCTAGCAGATTCAAGCCATTAAGTTGCGCAACAACTTGCAACTTCCATGAAAGGTAGTTTGACGGGGTAAGTTTTCAAGTGAAGCGATGGTGTGCAGTGATAGGGATGAGAGAGGCGGGGGTGGTCCACGCTGTGATAACTCAGGTGGTGGAATATCACGATTGTGGACGGAGGAGGCAGCGGAAGACTCATTGGAGGAGGGGGCCATGGCTGCTAGGTTAGAGTGGATCGAAAAAAAATCGTGAGATTTGGAGAGATTAGGATGATACCATATAGAGTTTATTTAATTGTATTGTATTGATCACAAAGATTACAACGTACGTACAAACATATATACAATGAGAATAGCTATAAACATGGAAAAGATATATCTAAAAATATCTAAGATAATCTCGTATCTTCAATACGTATGACCAAAAATTCTAAATTTAAAAGTTATAGAAATTCTTTGTACTGTGATACATAAAAACTCAGTGAGAAAGATAATATTATGCTCACAAGTCAATTCACCGAAGAGGAAATCAGGAAGCTGTTTGGAGTTGTGAGTCTTGTGACGGACAAAAATGTCCGAGATTGGTTTCAATTTCACATACATTAAGAGGTTATGGGATCCCCTTAAGCTGGATATTTTAAATTTCTTCAAAGAATTCCACAACCATAGAAAATTACCGAGGGGTTCTAATCCCTCTTTCATTGTGCTAATTCCAAATAACGGTAACCCACGAAATATCAATGACTTTTGCCCGATCTCCCTCATCGGTTGTATGTACAAGATGTTGGCAAAGCTTCTTGCAAATATGATCAGAAAAGTTATGGGGCATATCATTTCGAATGAGCAAGCCGCTTTCATTGAGTGCAGGCAAATAATGTATTCAGTTCTTGTTGCAAACGAAGTGCTGGATGATTTAAAAACAAAAAGAAGCCCAAGCCTCGTTTTTAAAGTGGAGTTTGAGAAAGCATTTTATTGTGTTAACTGGAGCTACTCGGATTCAATGATGGAAAATCTTGGGTTTTGTGCTACCTGGCGAAAATGAATTAGTGAATGTTTCCACTTGGGCACTGTGTTAGTCCTCGTCAACGGGAGTCCTACCGACAAATTTCAAGCGCAACCAGGCCTTAGACAAGGTGATCCCTTGTCACCCTTTATTTTTCTTATCGTTGCGGAGGGGCTCAGCTAAATCATCAAAAAAATGAAGAAGGAAAATCTGTGTAACGCTGTCGAAGTCGGTCATGATAGGATTCAAATTACTCATGTTCAGTATGCCGGCGACACCCTCTTTTTTTATAGTGAAGACAACCACCAAAACCCTTGGATCATGAAAAGTATTCTTTGCATCTTCGAATTGGTGTCGGGTTTAAAGGTTAATTTCAACAAAAGTAATCTGATTGGTATAAATACTAACCTCTCTTCGATGATAGATCATGTGAATGCTTAAATGTAGTTTCGGATCTCTGCCATTTAAATATCTCGAGATGCAAATTGGCACAAATTTGAGAAGTGATTGTACATGGCAACCATTGTTGGATTCCTTTAGTGACGTATCGTTCTTTTTAGATTAGTGCTTACTGGTATCCATCTTTATTGCTTGTCTGTTTACAGAGCTCCAAAAACAGTCCTTAAAGCTATGGTTGGAACGTAGAGATCATTCCTTTGGGGCGGGAATGCGGAGTCCAGAAAAGTAGCATGAACAAGCTGGAGGAACGTTTGCGACTCAAAACCATGAGGCTGATTGGAAATCAAAGATCTGGAATTTTTTCAACCTCTTGCTCCTCTCAAAATCAAAATTGCGATTCTTAATGTATGAATTGAGGTGTAGGTGTTCCAATACTCACCGACCGTGCAACAGATTGCAGCTTAAAGTCGACAGCTAAGTTAGGGCGGGAGATGCAATTAGAATGCAGTTAGGAATTTCGTTTATTAACAGAATTGTGACCTGGTTTTGAACGTGACTTGTACATTGTTTATGTGCATATAAATGGGTTGTTTCAACTCTTATTTCTAGCAGCTTAGAAGATCAAACTAGCCTCAGTAAAAACACTCTGAAAATTTGCAGAACACACAAACTTTGCTCCCTTGGATATAGGCTTGATCACCTTGATCATTGTCGAACCAAGTTGTTATTGTGTTATTGATCGCACGTGTTGATCGATTTGTTCAATAAATTTAGAGTTTAGAGTCGTTCAATTGATTAAAATCCTACACTTAATGAAGAGACAAATTTGTGGAAAAGAGTTCTTCTATCCAAGTACGGGAACCTCAATAGGGTCATCGGTGGCAATGTTACTGATGCAAACTCTCGCAATTTGTCTATCTGGTGGAGGGATCATTCAAAACTTAACGCCTTGGATTCCAATTGGTTCAAATCTGGATTGCAGAGAGAGCTTTGTGATGGGACATCCATCAAACTTTGGCGTGATGTGTGGATTGGTAACTCTTCAATGGAAGATTTCCTCAACTATTCTAAATCTCTGTAGATAAAGAACTGGTGGTTGTCGATCTAAGTGATTGGAACTACGGGGCATGGACCTCTGGATATGGCGCTGGAGACGACCAATCTTTGAATGGGAAAGTTTGCTTTTTGAGGATCTTAAGAGACTTCTCAGTGTGATATGCATCAATTGAGATGCCAAAGATAAATAGAGATGGGTTCATGACCCTTCAAGCATTTTCTCTGTCAAGTTAGGTTACCAAGTTGCGCAGTGTGCTTACAAGACTCCTCTTCAAGATTCATATAATCCAGTTTTCTTCATGAAGTACTTGCTTTCTCCCGTCAAATCGCTTGCAACAGGCTGGAGGATCTTCATTAACAGACTACCTACTCTTGACAATTTGGACCGCCGGGGAATCTTAAGCGAAGCCTCTGATCTTCACTGCACTCTTTGTAAACCTGCTGATGAAAATGTTAAGCCCATTTTTCTTGAATGTATAATATTGTGCATCTTATTTGGATGGGGATTTATGGGTGACTTGGTGTAAGGGAGATAGTTCATAACTTACTGAAATTAGAGTAGGTTAACACTGTTAATTGGCTTAAGTGTGAGTTAGTTAAAGTTAACCGAATTTGGCAAGTTTCAGTTCAAAAGTTAGTTAGAAAGTAGTTAAAACTTTCTGTTTTGAGGCTGAGTGTTGCAGCCTATTTAAGGCACTTGTGCGCATCAGTTTTCAGTTGAATCATTATAATTTCTTCTGGGATATTCTCTCATACACTTGTTCTATAGAAAATCACTCTGTGGATGTAGGTTTGGATCGAATTGATTCAAACGTGAACAACGTTAAAATTGATGCATGTTTGTGTATGTTTTTCTGCCAAATCGTTGAGATGTGTTCTGTTCTGTTTTGTTTGATCTGATTACTCGTTTCTCGATCGTTTTGATTACGATTTCATTTCTTAACTTCATCTTTGGTGTGTATTTGATCGTTTTATCGGCATAAAACTCTACAAATTGGTGCGGTGAACGTGGAGCGAGATCAATCGATTGAACATGGCGACTACTAAGTTTGATGTTGAAAAGTTCACTAGTTTGAACGATTTTGGTTTGTGGCGTCTGAAGATGAGAGCACTGTTGGTGCAACAAGGTTTGCTTGATGCTCTGAATGAATCAAGCATTGATAAAGATATGGATGACAAGGCAAAGAAGAAGATTATGTTGGAGAAAGCACACAGTGATATAATCTTGAGCCTCGGAGATAAAGTCTTGAGGCAGGTTTCAAAGGAGACAAGTGCAGCTGGCGTGTGGTTGAAACTCGAGAGCCTCTACATGACTAAATCATTGGTAAATCGTCTCTATCTTAAGCAAGCTCTGTTTTCTTTTAAAATGACTGAAGATAAACCAATAGAAGAACAAATGGACAGTTTCAATAAGTTGATTTTGGATCTTGAAAACATTGATGTTACTGTGGAAGATAAGGATCAGGCGTTGATTCTATTGAGTTCTTTACCTAAGTCTTTTAGTCACTTCAGGGAGACCTTGATCTACGGTAGAGAAGTTTTGACTTTGAATGATGTTCAATCTGCCATAAACTCAAGAGAATGAATCAAAGAAATGACTCTAAGGGTTCTGTCAAAAGTGAGGGACTTGTAGTGAAAGGAAAAGGGTCCAAGTAACAGAATAAGTTTGACAAAAAGAAGAACAAAGAACAGCAGAAAACAGGACACAATAACTCAAATGAGTGTTAGCATTGTCACAAGAAGGACACATCAGGAGATTCTGTCCTAAGAGGCTTAAAAACAAGAAGCCTGAGAATGGAAATAATGAATCAGGGAATGCAGCAATAGCACAAGATGGCTATGAGTCTGCAGATGTGTTGGTGGTGACAGATGATAACCCTGATGTGCAATGAGTTATGGATTCAGGGTGTTCATTTCATATGACACCAAATATAGAATGGTTTGAGGAGTATAGTGAGAAAGAAGGAGGAATTGTACTGCTAGGAAATGATGAGAAGTGTAAAGTTGAGGGGATAAGGTCAGTAAGATTCAAATTACATGATGGAAAAATCAGGCTTCTCAGGGAGGTGAGATATGTACCAAAGCTGAAAAGAAACTTGATATCTCTGGGTGATCTGGACAAGAAAGGACTTGTCTACCACTGCAACAATGGTGTTTCGAGTGTTAAAAAGGGATCTCAGTTGGTAATGAGAGAGCACAGAAGGAATAACCTATACTTTCTTGAAGGAGAAGTGAGCAAAGGCACTGCTGCTACAGCAGAAAGTAAGGCATTGACAAAGGTGGAATTATGGCACAAAAGATTGGGTCATGTGAGTGAAAAAGGCTTGATAGAATTGAGTAAGCAAGGCTTATTGGGTTCTTATAAACTGGAGAAGCTCAATTTTTGTGAAGATTGTGTTTATGGCAAGTCTTGCAGACTGAAATTCACCACAGTAGTTCACAGAACAAAAGAAACACTTGATTACATACATTCTGATATGTGGGGGCCATCAAGAGTTCAATCACATTCTGGTGCTAAGTATTTCTTAACTCTTGTTGATGATTACTCTTGGAAACTGTGGGTATATGTTTTGAAAACAAAAGATGAAGTGTTTGCCACTTTCAAGTCTTGGAGAACTCTGATTGAAAATCTGACAATGAAGAAGGTAAGGAGGTTAAGGACAGACAATAGACTTGAGTTTTGCTCTGAAGAATTCAACAATTTCTGCAATGAAAATGGCATTGTTAGACATAGAACAACTGCAGGTACTCCACAGCAAAATGGGTTGGCAGAGAGATTCAACAGAACTTTACTTGAAAGAGTGAGATGCATACTAAACAATGCATCTCTACCAAAGGTATTCCGAGCTGAAGCTGTGATGACAGTTGTTTACCTGATCAATAGGTCACCCACATCAGCTCTAAACATGAAGACTCTAGAAGAAGCATGGTCAAGTCATGCCCCTGACCTCAGTAGACTCAGAGTGTTTGGATGTTTGGCATATGCTAATGTCAGACAAGATAAACTTGAGCCTAGAGCATTAAAGTGTATGTTCATTGGTTATTCTGAGGGTGTCAAAGCTTACAAACTGTGGTGTTTAGAAGCTGGACACAGAAGGTGTATCATTAATAGAGATGTGGTATTCAATGAATCTGAAATGCCACACAAGAAGCAAGAGAAAAATGATACTACAGAGAACACACCTACTAAAGAGACAGAAACAGCTGAAGGATTTCAGTTTGAGGTGGAGCCAACTGTAGATTCAGGTGAGAATACAGCTGGAAATTGGCTCCTACATAAAGATGAACAACAAGACACTCATGATGCAGAAGCTGAGAGTGAAGGAAATCAGCAGGAAGATGAGACATACATGCTGACAAGAGACAGAACCAAAAGGCCTGTAAAGCCTCCAAGCAGGTATGGATATGCTGATCTCTTCGATTATTCTCTAGTTGCAGCAAGTAATGTGCTTGATGATGAACCTAAGCACTATCAAGATGCACTGAGAAGCAAAGATCGGAAAATATGGATAGATGCAATGCAAGAAGAGACGAGATCTCTCATGAAGAACAATACTTGGATTCTGATAGAGAAACCAAAAGGTTCTAAGGTTGTGAGTTGTAAATGGATTTACAAGAAGAAACCAGGGATACCAGGTGTTGAGGATGAGAGATACAAGGAAAGACTGGTTGCCTGGGGGTTCACTCAAAGAGAAGGAATCGATTACAATGATGTATTCTCACCAGTGGTAAAACACAGATCCATTATAGTACTATTGGCTCTTGTTGCAAAGTATGATCTAGAACTGGAGCAAATGGATGTAAAAACAGCTTTCCTGCATGAAAAACATGATGAAATCATACTCATGAAACAACCTGAAGGATTTGAAGTCAAGGGAAAAGAAGATTTTGTATGAGAAATCTCTCTTTGGACTCAAACAATCTCCAAGGCAATGGAACAGAAGGTTTGATGAGTTTATGAGCTCGGTTGATTTCAAAAGAAGTAAGTTTGATACTTGTGTATACTTCAAGTTCCCCTAAGAAGAAATTTTCATTATCTTGCTACTTTATGTGGATGATATACTCATTGCTAGCAACAGCAGAAAGGAGGTTGAAACCATAAAGAGAAAATTGAAAGGTGAATTTGAAATGAAGGATCTTGGGCCTGCAACAAGGATCTTTGGTATGGAAATTAGCAGGAAAATGAGCATAGGTGTCCTATACTTGTCTCAGAAGAGTTACTTGAAGAAAGTATTTGAGAAGTTTGGGATGATTGAAGCTAAGTCGGTGAATACACCTCTGTCACAGCAGTTCAGATTGAGCAGTGATCTATCACCAAAATCTGAAGAAGATAAGGAGTTCATGAGCTCAATTCCTTATGCAAATGTAGTTGGCTCATTAATGTATGCTATTGTATGCACAAGACCTGCTCTTGCATATGCAGTTAGCATCATTAGCAGATTCTTGGAAAATCCTGGAAGAATGCACTGGAAAGCCCTAAAATGGATTATGAGGTACATCAGAGGAACTCTTGACAAGGTTCTTGTCTATGGTGGAGCTAAGGATCAAAGGGTAGTTATTGAGGGATTTGTAGACTCTGATTATGCAGGTTGTTTAGACACTAGAAAGTCTCTTACAGGTTACATATTCACTGCATTTGGAACAGCTATCAGTTGGAAGCCAAGTTTGCAAAAGGTAGTGGCTTTATCCACAACTGAGGAAGAATATATTGCTTTAACAGAAGCTGTAAAGGAAGCAATATGGCTGGAAGGGATATGTAAGGAACTGAGGGTTCAAGAACAGGTCATTACAGTGTTTTGTGACAACCAAAGTGCAATACACTTGTCCAAAAACCAAGTGTATCATGAGAGAACAAAACATGTGGATATAAAGCTACATT